>JARBXR010000115.1:0-94123 GCA_029100535.1 Stemphylium beticola | reverse complement strand
CTCAAGTTAAGCTGCTGTTTTGGTGTTCAGGGTGGCTCGAACGGCCGGGCGGCTCGGACGGCCGGGCAGCAGGGTAATCGCGACTCACCATAGTTTACTCCGCAAGTTGTCACCGCAACCACTCTCTCACCTCCACAGACGCAACACCCCAACTCTACCCGTCGCATCAATTACGGCATACAAGCTTCTGTGCTGTCTCGCCGTATCGTGGGCGTCGCAATGGCGCTCTCGGTTGTTTCTCAACCGATCGATCCAGGCAGGCCGTCCTTTCTGAACTTGCCGGCAAAAATGCGCAATCTTGTGTATACGATACTATTCCAGCGAGACGGTTTGTTTTTACTTCACAGCGTCGACGCATTTTTTTTTGAAAAAGCCGGAACCAAGCGAGTACACTAAGCCATGCCTCGAGTGGTGCTCCCTCGAGGAAATATGTGAGAGCAGCGCATGCGACAGATGCAATATGATATTGTGGGAATGTGCGACGAAGAGAGACGAAGTGAAGATTTGCGATATGAAGAGCGAGTTCGACTACCAATTTTCTCAAGGGCTCGGTATCTTGTGCAGCTGTCGGCAGGTTCATCATGAGGCAGGTGGCGTTTTCTACGCGGACAATACATTCGCCTTCACCCGCGCGATGTCAAGACACGACCTTCATTTTGCGGAACATGACTGTAACGAGGAATATGCGGGCCTTTCTTACCAGAACTACGAGTACGATCAGATGGTGTGGATGTACAAAGAAGCACGATGCGAAATACAGTTCGGAAATACGGGGAGGCTTCTTGACCCCTTCCTACACCCTTCTCGATATGGATCTACTTCATCTAACGAGACGGAAGCCGAAGAAGAGTTAGTTATGCAGAAACTGAAAGACAAAGAGAACAGGGCATCATTTTACAAGGCCTGTCTGAACGCAATTGGCAAAGATGATATTCTGGATCTGAAACGACAGTCGCATTTGTTGTCATACATCTGTGTGGATGAGATAAATGGGTCGGGTCACGTCGGATTTCACGACAAGCTTCCTCAGTGGTCAGGGGACTTCGCAATCTTGAACAACGGTGAACAGATCGCATAGGTGACGCGCAAGCTACCTAGTTCCTGAGCGAATCTACCTCGTAAGCTACTCTGGTATATTTTCCGCTATCCAGTTTTCATGGGCACCAGTGGCGCTATATATTTGAGCAGGCGAAGGTCACAAATAATGGATAAATTCACTTTCCAAGATATTCAAGAGTTCCAACCAAGGCCCGTGCGTCGATGATCGTGGGATCGACTACTCTTCCACGAGCAAAACCCACTGATCATCATGCTGAATAGTACTGCTATTGACACTAAATGCAACGACCTTACACATTGTGACACTCATCTCATTAGTGCCAGGCGGGTTGGTTGTATTATTAGCAGAACTCTACGTGGCGCATGTCTCACGGTGCTGCCCAGCAAGTGTTGCTAAAGTTTTGGCTGGATGTGATGAGTCTTTTTCTAGCAGTTCAGATTAACATCCAAAGTCTAGTACGCTTTCTGATCCCTCAAAAGCCTCTGATAAACCTGAACATGTGGAAAGGCATAAGAATCATCTCAGAACACGATTAGAAGGACATGGATATAGGCGGCATCCTCGAGTTGACGGTGAAGATTCTGAAGGAAATGGGTTTCCTTTTTTTCACTGATGTTCTTACGAAAGCAACGTAATACCTGGCACCCAGGAATCTAGATGTATGAATTAGCGATTCCGGTAACTTCAGAGAGTACAAAAATGCACTGGAAGACTTCCCTTGCGTCGAAGCCACGGATTGGCACTTGGGCATCAAACCTGGCGTGGACGCCAATGTTGCGGATTGCGACAATTTCAAGAAGAGCGAGATTGCCCTCTTACTCCAAGAATTTACAGAACACTCGCCCTTAAACAGCCTGATATGCTCTTAGGAAGCCTGCCACGAATGTCTAGTATGTGCTTGGAACTGCCTGTTTGGTGGAGCAAGACCGGAATGGGGCCACACATCTTGTGCTCTTCGAAAGGCTGGGTCTGATGCTAAATGATACAAGCTGAGGTTTCGATGGTGGACAGAGGAAAGGGAACGCGCAATCTGCGTGTCGAACTGTCTTTCGGATGCTATCTGTCATTTACCAATGAGTCTCTCGTGATAAAAGATGTGAGTCTGCAACCGAGATACACATCAGACCATGCTGTGTTACATGTATCCAGCCTCACGTGATGTCCCAAGCGGATCGCAATCCCTCGAATATCCTACATTCAATTACTTGTCCTAACCGTGGCTCATATATCTACCCATTTCTAGCATATCCATCTCAAACGCCATCGCAATCCAATCTATAATTAAAAGATCTATGCCCAGCCTATGCGGTAAAGATTGTATCCGCTTTCATCGCCCCTCCCAATGCCTCTCCTCTTCTCTACAAACTCTTTCTCCAGGATTCGAAATGTTGTTCCATTATCGCCTCTCGGGCAAGCCTCGGGTGCAAAAGCCGACTCAACAGTATCTGGGATGCCTTCAAACTTCCCAGTCTTCCGCACTGTCACCATGAGCCAGAAGGTGCCATGCGCCGCGAGGAGATGCGCAGCGCAGTCGCGAAGCCAGGCAGCGTGTTCGGGCGCGTAAACCACATCGGACGCAATTAGAAGACGTGACGTTGCCTTTTGATCGGGAGGAGGTTGCGCCCAATCTAAAAGGGCGGTCGTTACTGGTGGGGTATCGTAAGACGGTGGGGGGAAGTTTGTCTCGATGTTCACATCGCAGTTCTCCAGGACCGTAGGGTGATAATCAGTCGCTGTGATGGTAGAAGCTGGAATACCGATCTTCGGGAGCACTTTTGCGAGCGCAAGACTGACGAGACCGGTACCCGCGCCGAGCTCGATGACATTTAGTGTGGCTCCAAGACTGGCTGTGTCTAGTCCAAAACGTGCTGGGTCAGCGCACATCATGCTACTCAACACAATACTGGCACCCCAAGACTGCAGGCCGACTGCGGTGTGATCTGTATCCGATAGCGGTGCATCGTTGAGCGTGACCTGCACTTCTTCTCCGGAGGCCATGGGGAACGTGAAGTCTCGCGTCAACGCTTCCTCTTTTGCGTCACCAGGTGATTCGAACATACTTGAAAGAATGAACCCCGCATCGTCAACAATCTTCTCACGCGCTTCATCTTCTATATCCATCTCCTCTGATCGCGCGAGGAGCGAATTGAGCCATTGTGTGGCAAAGGTCCGTTCATACGGGTCGGCACGAAGAGCGGCGGTCACCTCTTCGGAAGCTGGCTCATCGTCATCTTCGTCTTCGTCCTGAGAGGCGTAACCGGAATCGACTGGAGCCGGTGGCGATACAATGGATACGTGATCTCGTTTGGACACTGGTGTTGTAATGACAGTTGGTAGACGAACAGGGCAGTAAAGCGCCTGCAAATTCTTGAGGGCCGCAGTGATCTGGCCTTCGGATGCGGAGACCAGCGAACGAATAGTTGGGAGACTGCTTGAAGGAGGCAGACAACTGCCCGAGAGACTGACACTCATCTGACGGCTCGCTACCTAATGAATGAACGGCCCAACGAACGAACGCACAAAGGAAAGGAATGTGGAGAGGAAAGTTTTGAAGATGATGTGGGGAAGAAGGGTCCGATATAAACCCCGAGGCGAAAGCAAGGGAATGTTTGACGATACTTGGTCTAGCCTCAGGCTCGGGCGAAGCCGCTGCTCCTAGAACTTTTCACCGCCTCTCGTTTTGCATCGTGGACGTGGACTTGAGGTCAGATTGGATACATGATGAATGTGTTTGCCGGACCATCTAGATGATCTGGCACACAGATGATCCCAAGGTCATAATCACAATAGCTGCGACTATGCGCAACCCAAAGATTTGAGCATATCCGCGATACATTTGGCCGTCAATTTTGCGTGGGATGCCAATCGCCACGTGGGTCGCTAAGCCTCAGCCTCATCCATCGGCGCTAATTCAAACTCGGCTTAGCTTTTCGATTCAAACGTCCGCGAGTTTTGTTACGCGGTCAAGCCCGGCGAAGCGCCAATTGTGTCGGACGGCAATAAAGCACTGGGACGACTTAATGTACCGTATCTGGAACTTCTCACAACTGTGTCGATTGCAGCACTAGTGGCTTGGGACCGACATGCGAGACACACCGACTGGGCCCTCACGGTCCGGCAAGGGTCAGCCTTCCGCTGTATGCTTTTTCCTGTCAGCCACACGGTGCTACAGGGGTAACGAGTTGCGTAGGGCCACGCCAGCTGGAGACAAATGCCAGTCCCATTCGAATATGCTATCCTAGCCGTCTCACCACGAAGCCACAAGCTGACGGAGCTTCCGGAAGCCGCCATATATCTATCCTCTCCACCACGAGATTTCTAGCCGCCAACTGCGCATACGAAGCACGATGATTAAGAGCAAGACCCGGAGACCGCATGTGAAGTCCCGAAATGGATGCTTAGCATGCAAGGCTCGGCACGTCAAGGTAAGCCTTTCACGCTGCTCTTGTACCACTCGTACTTAAACCTAGAATAGTGCGATGAGCAGAAGCCCGAATGTTACAGCTGTTGGAGATACGATTCCGCGTGTATCTATCCGCCGCGTAAGAAAAACGCCTGGGCGAAAGACCGATCTCCAACGGCCAGTACTTCGACCCTTTCCCCCACCCAGGATTCGCCGGTGCTCCAGCCTGGCGCCATAGTCCAGGAACCAGCGGCGAATGTCTCGCATTTGCGCCTGTTGCATCACTACACCATGGTTACAGCCAAGACACTGCCGGCGGACGCTAGCAATGCATGCATCTATTCCTCCTTCATTGTCGACCTGGCATTCGACCACCCATTCCTGTTGCTTGCACTCTTTGCTCTGGCAGCTTTGCACCTCAGCCGTCTACAACCGGAGCGCAAAGCCGAACTCCTACTCGAAGCCGATCGATACCACGGACAGGCCTTGGCGCGGTTCCGCGCAGAGATATGCGAAGTCACCGAGACGAACTACAAAGCCGTCTTCTCCTTCTCTACCGTGCTCTTCCCCTACTCCTGCGCCATGCCGGTAGATACTAGCCTGGACATTGAGCATGCTTTCGACAGCATTCTCTCGAACGTCCTGTTGACTCGAAGGGTCGGCCCGCTTGTACGTGACTTTTACCAGGCCATGGCAGGCTCAGAACTTGGAAAACTTCGGCCGCGGGACATAAATATTACATGGAGCAGTGTGGAGCCGCCAGTCACAACGGAGCTAGTCAGCCTACGGGCTTTTGTCGAAGTCATCCGTCGCCTATACCCAGAGGATGTTGCGGAGGCGTACAGTCATGCCATCACCACACTGGAGATCATGTTTGACAAGGCAGCACAATCGCCAGACCCGCCTTCGGATGCATTGCTCAAACTCTGGATTCACTTTGTCACGCCGCAATACGTAGAGCTGTTGTCAGAGAAGCAGCCAGCCGCTTTGATTATTCTTGCACACTACGGTGTTTTGCTTGGGAGGGCATCACATTACTGGTTCCTGGAGGGTGTTGCCAATCAAATCGTGGATGTTGCAAATGCACTAGTGCCCGCAGAATGGTCCGCTTGGCTGGATTGGCCCAAGACGCAGGTCGCGCCGCGAACCCCAGCGCCGATTCATGACGTCTGTGCGAGTCGTTGACGTGAGTATAGATAGGTCAGCCTCTATAAAGCCAAGTCCTATATAACTTCATTCATTTGCAAGCGTAGCAAGGAAACCTATCGCGCCGGCTGCCTCAGATCTGTGTGCCTTACAAGAGCGATCAGCGATACCTACCAAACCTGTGGTATACGCAGGGTTTGTGGCACGATGTGGGGTTACGACAAGCGAGGATTACGGGTCCGTGTATACGACAACCGAGAAACTAGGCAACGCTTTTATGCCGACTGACCAGTCGCAGTGAATAGTCTACCTCCGTCCAAGAGAAGGGGTTATCGGCATCGGTGCTTTCTGAACTTTATCTTCGGGCGAAAATGGGTGCGATTGCCAACTCGGCCGTGCCCTTGCCGGAGCATCAGCAGGGTGACATATCTGGTGTGGCCCTGCCCGAAGAAAGCTTGTCGCTCTGACTTAACTCTTGCTTATGGGCGTTTGGCTTGGCTCATATAGCCGCTCAAGTTTGGACACATCTTTTCTATCTTGAAAGCATTTGCTAGATACGAAGATGACCCGTAAAATCACCACCTTGGCCTTTGCGAGTACGCGTATCTCAAATTCGTCACGGGCGTGCATAACCATGCTGGAACTACGCGAGGAAGTCATCCCACAATTATGTTTCTTTAGAGAAGCCGGATCAAAATCCAAAATTCTATTGTGAACGTCATCAAAGCTGCTCTCTACTGTCGGTGTTGTCTAGTACTCGTTCGTAATTGCGCCTCATCACGCCTTTTCCCAACACAACGTCTGCTCCAGGGTCTTCTACGGTATCTAGCGATAATCCCACATTCAAGATTTAGGGCTACAGGCCATCTATTTCAGCGGCTACAGTAGGTACGGGTGTTTACAGACTCCTCACAATACTTCACGCCTTTCGACTAGCCAGGCACAAGACTGTGTTTTGTATACTTTTCATCTTCGGGGGAATAGTAAGTGCCTTCCCATATCCTATTCTTGCAATGGACTGACAGATTGCTAAGTTCGAAACCATTGGTTATGCATGTCTCGCTGCTGATCAACGACGATATTGAAACACTACCGCCGTATCAAGCTCAATCACTACTCATCCTGCTCGCGCCAATCCTTTTCACCGCATCAATATCCACAATTCTCGGACGAATCATGGAACTTGTTGATGAAGCCGGTCTCTCAATGGTTCATCCTTCAATAATGACTCGCTTCTTCGTCATGGGCGACGTACTGTGTTTTCTAATCTAGGACGGTGGAGGCGGCATATCAGCATCGGCGAAAAACAAAGCGCCGTCAGCATAGGTAACAATGTCATTCTTATCGGGCCGGGCTTGCAAACCTACATGTTTGCTTTCTTTGTCAAGATCGCGGGGAGCTTTCATCGAGATTTGCCAAAGCACCCTACGATGGAATATCTCAAAGGTGGGTTCCTGTGGAAGAGGTACATAGCCCTGCTTTGCGTGGCGTGTGGCTGCATGGGGGTGCGCAGCACATACCGTACCATTAAGTATGCGATGGAATGGTATTTGCATCTCTTGCTTCTGGACTTATTTTTTTATGTGGGATAAAACGCCGCCGTCGAATCATTAGAATGGTCATCTCCTCTCACCTGAGTGCCCGCTTTACGTGGGCGACTTTGCTCACATGGCCATCACACTCATCGTGTGCTTGGTCTGGTACGACCCCGCAATTACAAAACGGACTTTGGTTTAGAAGGGCGGAAAGATCGGACTTGTGGGGTGGTTTAATTCTGCTATGCAGTCAATGATGATGTCTTCGACGCAAAGACCTATGGAGTGACAAGTAGCTTCTTGACGGGACGTGTCCGTGTAGCCTCTACGTAGAGCTGGGATCCACAGAACAAGCCCCAAGTGTCGCACAGGACCGGGAATGTGCAGAAAGGTCCTATCATCTTCTGTCCTTCGGGCATTTTACGCAGGCCATCGACGCGTTGAATGTCAGCATCAAGCTCAGCTGAGACCTGTGTTCAGAATTGTCATGTACATGTACCCAGTTGCAAATGCTTAAAAAGCTGCGTGGGCTGGTTTCGTTAAGAGCAATCGAGAGTTAACAAGAGGTGTAGTGCGACGTGTTTTTTGTGCTGTTGAGATTCGGACAGCAGGTTGTAGTTGGATCGAAATTCTTGTAGACCTCTCTCGGTAGATTGCGCTGGGATCTGTACCGATAGGATAATTTTGCGCTCGCAGCACCGTCTGCTCCAGTTCTTCAATACACTGGTCTCCAACGAAGATAGACAAGAAATCAAACGCCACGCATTATCGCGGGACGAACAAGGAGGGTTTGTGTAGAGCTCGGTCCGACGTCAAGCCAACTAGGAGGAAGACCCACTTTCGCGAGTCTAACCGCTCCCAGCTAGCGCAGCCCGATCGACAGGGTCCAGAGGAAGGAAAGCCAGCCGCCTGTGAGGCGATTCGGATGCCCAAGGTGTCCGCACGCCATCGTCTCATGACCATCACGGTATTTTTCCTTTGCAACTCTCAATATGTCTTCATCTCCTCTGAGGCGGCATCCACATCTTCAGCATACTCCCATTCCCCAGCGCCATGGCGACCTTGCCATCGTCATCGCCGCGCTCATCGGCAAGCGCATCCTCCTCCTCCCCGCCGTCATCGCATCATGACTACCCCGCCCAGAGATCGACATCATCACTTCTGTATCGCCTCTACATTTCGCACATACTTTCTACCTGGAATGCACGCACGTTTGAGTTTAGCGCTGTCATTTTCCTCGCTGCGATATTTCCTGGGACCCTGTTTTTCGCCTCGTGTTATGCCCTGTTTCGCTCCGCTGCTGCTGCGCTCCTTGGATCGTGGATTGGGCACCATGTTGATCGGGGCAATAGACTGCATGTCGTGCGCCAGAGTATTGTATGGCAGAGACTCTCGGTCGCTGCTTCGTGTTTGATTTTGGGATTCATGTTCGCTGGTGGAAAAGAGAAGGGTCCCGTCACGTATGGACTGTTCTTCGGCAGCGTCATGCTGGCATGCGTGGAAAAACTCGCTTTCGTTGCCAACACAGTATCCGTGGAACGAGACTGGATCATTGTGATTTCTGAAAGTCTGCAATTAGATCGGCAAGAGCTGAATAGCACGATGCGCAGAATCGATCTCGTCTGCAAGCTTGTCGCTCCAGTCGGCATCGGCCTCGTTGACGGCTACTCCACCAAGGTCGCAATTTGGGTCGTCTTTGCGCAAAACGCAATTAGCGTTCTGGCCGAGTACTTCGCCATCACACACGTTTATGCGGCTATTCCGGACCTCGCGCGCGGAAAAGAGCCGAAGCAGGAGCCTGAAACGCAAGATACGGCGCTGCAACAGTCTTCCCACCAGGATATCGTGTCAAACCCTGGCCCCACACGTCGCACCCCTCTGGTTAATATAGCAGCACAGCACCTCGCGCCGTGGAAGAGTTATGCTCAAAATCCCGCTTTCCTGGCTTCTTTCTCGCTGTCACTGCTCTACCTTACTGTTCTGAGCTTTGCGTCGCAAATGACGACGTACCTCCTCACTCTCGGCTTCACCAGCACTCACGTCTCCATTATGCGCCTCGTATCCGTCGCCCTCGAACTCTCCGCCACAGTCGCAGCTCCATGGCTGATGAACAAAATTGGCGCTGTGCGCGCGGGACTGTGGTTCATCAACGAGCAACTTCTCGCCATCGCGCTGGCCATCGGTCTTTTTCTCACAGTCGATAACAAGCCCATGCTCGCAGGCGCCGCTCTCGTCCTCGGCGTATGTTTCTCGCGCCTCGGTCTCTGGGGCTTCGATCTCTGCGTCCAGTATCTCGTGCAAGAAGATGCTCCGGAAGCCACACGCGGCTCCTTTTCCGCGATCGAAATGTCGCTACAAAACTTCTTCGAGTTACTTTCTTTCGCTACTACCATGGTGTTTTATCGGCCGCAGCAGTTTAAGATCCCAATTTACATCAGCGCGGGCGCGATTGCGTCGAGCGCGGCGTGCTTTGCGGGTTTTGTCAGGCAGAAGAGAGGGCATTTGTTGCATACGGATAGATGTTTGAAGCGCATGGGGAAGACGGGGCGGTACCAGGTTCTGCCTACGATCGAAGAGGAAGTTGAGATGGAGGACGTGGGGGGCAATTTGCAATGAGATGAAGAGTTGAGTAGGTTGAATTGAATGATACAGGATGTCATCCGAGAAACGACATGGCGGGGACAGGAAAACCACTGGCGTTCAAGCTATGCTCTTCCTCATCGGTTGTCATACCAACACTCTCAACCTCTTCCTGCTCTTCTCGCTCTTCTTCATGTGGCTTCTCACCGCGCCTCCCCTCCATCCTCCCCAACAACTCCCTCACCATCTTCACCACAATCGCTGGCTTACGAATCGGCAAATCATGCCCCCACTCCACAAACTGCGTATCCACCACATCCTCACTCAATCCCCACTGCGCCCTCTGCAGCTGCCCCAAAAAGCATCTACACCGCTGAATAAACGCCTCAGCGACTTTCCTCTCCCGCTTACTCCCACCGCCCCTCTTAACCCCCTCATCGAACAAGAACTGGCAATCAGCCACGATATTACATCTCACCACTGTAAGCGGCCTCGTTCCAAACGCGCAAAAGTCAAACTGGCGGTGCAGCGATAGTAGATGCGCTGACGCATGTGTATCTTCGAAGACCTGGGCGCGCCGACAGCGGGCACTGGCTTCGATGGCGTACGCCCATTCTACGTCGCTGAGACCGGAGTCACGCTGCAGATGTGTGAGGGCTGCGTAGTCAACGTTTCGGGCTACAGCGTTGAGTTCGTGCGGTGGGAAGCGCGGGAAGAGCGGGGAGAGCATGAGTTCGGTTGCGGTGTCCAGGAGGAGTAGCCCGCCTATTGTCGATGGGCTGGCGTTGTGGTGGGCTAGAAATGTGCGTGCTATGATGCCTCCGAATGAGTGCGCGACGAGGAGATATGGCGGCTCTAGCCCTGTTATAGATAGCAGTTTTGTCAGATCGCGCACCGTGTCGTCGGCGACTATCTTGTCCCCTCTTTCTTCGTCCAACGGTGGGAGTGTGCTGCGGTCGTAGCCGGCGCGGTCATAGAATAGACAGCGGATGTGGGGTGTGAGTTGCTCTTGTAATTTCACATGGATGGCTGAGGCGCCGCCTGCGCCGGTGATGAAGATCAGTAATGGCGATTTGAGCGAGCGCAGGGGGCCTGAGATGCTGGCCCAGAGGGAGTGGGTTCCCAGGTCCACGAGAGCGGAGTGCGAGGGCGATGTTAGCCAAGGGTTGCTCTGAGCACTGACTTTCAGCCGCATTTTGGGCAGATTTGTAGACAGGGTCTCGCAAGTGTTAGCCGAGAGATTTTGATGGATGTTGCAACGTGTGGTGTGTGGAGATGGTGAGGTCAAGTTGCAAATCAAGATGTGATAAAGTACACCAGCTTGAATGCGAGGCGTGAATGAGACGCCTTATTTTTCTTCTCTGATAATATACCTTCTGTTTCGGTATCAGATGTCCGCATGGCTTGCATTAGGCGACGGGATATGAACGGTTATGGTTTGCTACGCTTGTCAATCATGAGCGGCCACTTACGTCATGTCAGCAGTTTAACCGACCGCATGGGATTTGTTTGGTTCTCCATGGTCCGATAAGAAATCATATGGGATTGTGTCCCGTCGACGTCCTTGAAGGGGCTACTTCTTTGTGGCATTGTCAAATGCTGGACCTGTGCGGTTTGGCTCGTGGTCGTAGTTTGGCATGTTTGACAGCCTGACGAATTGGCGATAGCCTGGATGACTTCCATCTCCTTCAAATTTCCAGTGGTTGATAAACTCTCGTCATTTGAAACCCAGAAATTTGCATGTTTGCTACGTGTAGATCGGAGTGATGTTTCGGAATCGTGTCTTAGCGCGGACCCTTTATCCCCGCATGACGCGCTATCAGACCTCGGGAGGGTATCGTGCCTCTCGTCTTTCGTAGCCCTTGTTGGTGCACGCCATTTGCCTACTCTATGCGCCCACAAGCATACCATTTTCGTGATAATTTTGTTCGTTCCTTACCTTTTGAACATGCTCGGCTATGCGGCAATGCGTAAAGGCTTAGCCAACACGTGTCGTTGGCGGTCGTGCGCTTACCTACCGAACGCGTAATCCCCAGTAACGTTCACTTAGCAGCTTCATCCAATTGACTCTTGACGAATGAGACGCACTTTGCCCCGGGCTCGTCGCGGTAAGTTATCTCCATGAATCAATTGCCCGGTGGTAGAGCTGACAAACGCAGGATGGCTAGTCCTACCCATCGGCAGACACCCCACTCGCCTTCGATCCACGCCCTTCCTTCTACAGTCTTTGGCCAATGCCCCGGCAAGCAAGGCAAATGAATCTGGCGACCAAAATGAAACCAAGCAAGAGCGAAGCAAGTTTGCTCGGAGCGTCCTCGAAGGAAGCACCGTAGCCCTGATATCGTTATTCGGACTAGGCCTCGGCGGCTACGCATACAGCCTCTTCTACAAGAGGACTGTGGGAAACAAGATTGAAAATGCTTTCGCGAAAGGGTATAGCTCGCAAGAGCGAGTCGCCCTCGGTCGAGTCTCGTACGATACCGATCCGGAGAAGATACAAGAGATTGTGCAAAGAGAGTACTGGGTCCCTCGAGCCGAGCAGGAAGATATCAACAACATTGTGAATGGTAAGGCAAGAGGGAGATACTACCTGGTTATTGGCGAGAGAGGTACTGGCAAGCGTGCACTACTTCTAGAAGCTATGAGGAAGGTCAATGGTGACGGTATTGCGATGCTAGAGGCCCACAACGACCTGGAAGTCTTCCGTACACGGCTCGGCAAGGCTATCGACTACGAGTTTCACGAAGATTACATAGGTGGGTTGTTTAGTATCAGAGGTCCAAGGGATAGTTCGCCGCTGCTGGATATTGAGAGGGCACTGAATCAGCTAGAGAAGGTAGCCTTGTCGATGAGAAGGCGACGCGGGAAGCCCTTGCTCATGATCATCAACAACATCCACCTATTCAAGGACGACGAAGCCGGGAAGCATTTGCTAGAAATCCTACAACAACGCGCCGAGATCTGGGCTGGAAACGAGCTTGTCACGACCGTCTTCACGTCCGATGAGTTTTGGACGCTGGAACGACTGACACCGCATGCAACCAACATGCATGTCATGAGCATTAGAGATGTCCAGAAAAATGTCGTGATCAAAGCTCTAAAGCAATACCGAGCCCGCTACCACAACGAAGACACACCACAAAGCATCCTCGACGAGGTCTTCGCCAAGGTCGGCGGGCGGTTGATCTTCCTGAACCAGGTCGCAAAATCCCAAGACATGCTCGGCACCTGTAGACAAATCAACCGAAGAGAAAAATCCTGGTTTCTCAACAATTGCTGGATACTAGGAGACTCCATGGACGACGACGTGGAGGAGCAGCAAAAGTACTGCGCTGCAGCCATTGTCTTGGCCCGCGCGCTTGTTCTCCGCGAAGATGCGACGCCTGGCTCAGATGCTTTCTCGCTTCCTGAAATCCCACTACATGAAGCAAGGCAGATCATCACGCGCGCGGACTTTGTGCACCCTTTCGATCACATCAATGTCGTTCACATCGATGCGCATGGCATGGTGCGCGCGGATTCAGTGCCCATGCAGAATGCGTTCCGAGAGGTGGTGAAGCAGCCAGGCTTCGAAGAGCATCTAAAGGCGACGCTGAATCGGTTGGATGAGCTGGAGAGTCTGGCGAGGACGAGAGAGGTCGCGATGCGGGATCCGCCGGATAGAAGTGGGGGTATTGTGCCGGTTCAGGTGTATTGTGCTAAGCTGTGATGGGCGAGGATGTATGACACGGGGTGGATATGGACGTGTGGGAGGAAATAGTGGAAAGACTATATCAAAGTAGCCTGATTTCATACTCCAAAGCATATGAGGTCCTTTATAGCTCAAGCCTGTCTTTTCTTCCATTCCTCGACATCATAGTTTTCCAGCACCCAGCGCATATACCTCAGCGCGTGGACAGCAGAGTAACTGAACGGAAAGAAATCCTCAGTCGTCTTGAACCGGTCGCTGGTGCCGTCCTGTCCTCCACGGTATCCCCTATCCTTTGGATGCATACGAATCAAGATAAACCCGCCATCTGCCATCGTTGCAAACGTAGACGCAGTTTGCAAGGAAAAACCATGACCTACATCAGCATATGCGCATGCAGAATGATATCTAGCATACCTTTCAACCACCTCCCCGAAACCGTTAATCCAGATCTCCGGTTCCCAACCACCATCACCGCCACCACATCTCTCTCCAACCATAGCGCGCAAAGCTTCAGCAACACGAGTCCGCAGCTCTTGAAGCGTGATGCTGAATTCCCTGATACCGGTTCCGCAACACACCCGCACCGTGAGTCTCTTATACCCCATCGTCGACGACGTCTCCATGACTAAAGGAATAAAACTAATGCGAAGATCTTCATGCCTCACCGGTTCATCAAGTTCGAACTGCAGGACTATTTCTTCAACGCCGAATTGTCCTTGTTCGAGCGTTAGGTCACGTGCCGTCCCGTCGCTCCGGACGTACGTAACCGTTTTCCGCAGTAAACGGCGCAACTTGCTGAACCCGGTGAAATCGCTACGCTGTGTCGTTGTGCTCATTGTAAGCGTATATCGGTTCCCCAGGATATTTGTCGGCCAGAGCTCAGCGTGCAGTTTCTTGTTGAGTTGCGGGAGGCTGAGGGGAAAGGTTGTGCAGGTGTCGACGTTGATGGTGGTGCCCTTGCTGGGGAAGACGACGCATTTTATGATGGTTTGCCATATTGGTGCTGGGAGGGATAGGAGATGGGGTGGGGTGCGAGGTGTGTGCTGTAACCGGCTCCCGGCGTCCGTGGCGGAGAGATTAGTGAAGGTGTGGGGATAGTACCGCGGCCAGGTCGTGTTGTGGATGCCGCGGGGTGTGCTGCCCCAGGAGATGAGGCCTCCGGATCCGTCGCTTTTTACGGCGACTGCGCAGATTAGACTGCGGTATCTTTTGAGGTTGAGTTGGTCTGCTAGTAGGGATTGGATGATTGTCATGACGGCAGTGTTGCGATGGAGATGGGGATTTTGCCGCCAGTATTCTGCCCGAGGTTCGCTGGCGTCGCTCATATCGGCGAGACCAATTTTGAAGTGGAGATTGCGATCCCACACGGTGTGTAGGAGAGTTGTTATCTCCACGATGTCGGTCGCTGGATCGAAGAGCTTGGTTTTCCAGTCTAGATAGGTGCGGTGACATGTGTTGCTGCAGATGTTGAACGTGTCGAATGTTACGTTGCGGAGCAGGATTGCTCTTGAACCTATGATGGCGAGGAATTCCAAAAGGGCGTCGATGAAACATGCCCGGGTCGACCTTGTAACTTGGACTTTTCTGTGGAGTAGGAAGGTGTTGCACGAGTAGAAGATGGAGGATGCCTCCATGTTGATTTGACGGCATGTAGAAAAGAGTGAGGTCCTGACTCTGCAGTTTGGCGTGAATGGGACAGTTGATTTGGGCTTTACATTATCCGGGTCCTGGTAGAAGTGTAGACATATCGGGTTGGTGAACTGGTATAGATAGTCGTAAATCTTGTTTCGTATCTCAGCTGGTAGCTCCAAAAATGAAATCCCTTGAGTATTTGGTGGAGCATGATGGTGGAAACCTGGGCTTAAGATAGGCGTTGCCATGGGGGATGACTGTAGGTTCTGGATACGCGTGCTGCTGGAAGCGAAAGTGAGGTAAATCTGTCTTCAAAGGGTTGGTAGTTCACACCGAACATCGTAGCCACTTATTACCTCAGTATGACTGTAGAACGATATACGAATTATGGGTTCGTTGACCACCCTGCAGCACGTGTCAAGCCGTCATGATGGCCCCATGAACTGTACTTGGGAACCAGAGCATATCCTCGGCTTGAGAACTCAATCAATTTGACGCCCATGTCCATTCTTTGTTAGTTCCTACGTTGATTATACCCGCATGCGGCTCATCTGACGCTCTGGGTGATTCTTATTTCAACAAAGGCTGTCGTTCAGGAGAGCATGGCGTGTCGCTATCGCTTTGTTCAATTTATCGTTTCGATTAATAAAGACAGTCCCTGGCAAGGAAAGTCTCTTTCGAATGGCTCTCGTGATTGTACCAACATAACAGTCATGACGGAGGCGCCAGACACGGGTGCGAGCGTGAAAGACGAGTCATGGGCAGCTCAAACTCGAAAGCTATGAGCGCCATGTGGACTGCACAACGGAACCAAGTGAACGGCCTGTTGGGGGTGCTGTAAACATGCTACATGCCGTTCAAAGAGGTGCCAAGAAACTGTGTATTCTTCGAACCATTGTGAGTTTTTTATCACGCAGTTGTATGTCTAATGTTCTGGGGTTCGTGTTCTGCAGCCGGACGATGAAAACGGTTGATGTTAGCGTTTAAACCGGACATTACCGAATGGAAAGGGCATTGAAAGCTGAGCTTCACACCGAGATCATTCTTCGCGGCAACCACAGTAAATAGAGTGTTATAAAAAGATGCGAGGTTGACAGAGGAATGGAGCTGCGGTGGGGGAAAGAATATGGGAGCCAAGCGCGAAAGCCGCACCATACCATTTTGAGACTAGTCATCTACCCTGCGGCGGGCTTCCATCCGAACCCTGGCGCGTCATAGTGGTGCATCACGCGTCAACCTAGGCGCCGCATAAGGACCATGTTGTTTTACGACTCTAAACAGATCGAGGCCAGTACACAGCTGTGTCTCGTCTCGTATTTTGCTTGCTTCAGCTCCCTACCATCATAGCATTAGACCCAGGCCTCGATCGTCCAGTTTTCAGCCCCCTCCTGTCCAGCCACAAGCTCCGAGAGCTATAAGGACTACCAAGCCTCCATACCTGACGCCCATATCCACCGAGTGCTTTGGAAACCCACCAACTTGCTGATATCTGGCAAATATGCTCGGCAAACGTGTGCTTTTCGGCGCAGCTCTAATTGCTTCAGCTGCATCATGGAATACAGATGGTGGGCTACGACGTCACACCCGGATAGTTCTATGCTGAGTCAAGCCAGTGCATAACCAAATCGGCTTCATGGCTGAGACCTTTTTCACGCCGGAAACGACATCGATCCTTGCCGAGATCCTCGAACCCAAGTACAACGGCTCTGTTGGACGCTCGGCAGCGTGGGCAGACGCATACGCGCACACCCACGAAGGCCATTTCTCCTACCAATGGCATTGGATAGATACACACGATTCTGCGCCAGAATACTGCCATTTGGACTACAGCCGCGACTGCGCTAAGGAAGGATGCGTGGTGAGTGCCATCGCGAATCAGACGGGCATTCTGCGGGGATGCATAGATCAGGTTCAGAGTGGTGAACTAAAGGCAGGGAGCAACTTGACCTGCTCCTATGCTCTGAAGTGGGTGGCACACTTCCTGGGAGATATTCACCAGCCTCTGCACGCGAACGGGCGGGCGGTAGGTGGCAATACTTACAAGGTAGTCTTTGGGAACGTTTCAACGCAACTTCATTCTGTAAGTACACTGTACACCTCAGATATGCAAAGCTCATCAATATAGGTCTGGGATGGGTACATACCATACTTTGCCGCAAACGTCAGCGAACCCTTCTCCCACGAATCTATCGACCCATTCTTCACCGGCCTCGTCACGCGCATCCGAAAAGACGAGTTCTACTCTGCACCGTATATGTGGCTGTCATGCGCCGACCCTTTCACTCCTGAAGAATGCGCGACGAGCTGGGCGAAGGAGAGCAATCGATGGGACTGCGACTACGTGTATAGTCGCGTGCGGAATGATACCGATCTTGGAACAGATGGATACGCGGCGGGAGCTGTCCCGATTGTGGAACTGCAGATTAGCAAAGCTGCTCTCAGATTGGGAACATGGCTTAACAAGCTTGTCGAAGGTAGCAGTCAGGCCTTGGATACACAAGAAATTATTGAACTCTAAGAGGGATTTGTAGGAATTAGGCCTTATCTACGTATATGTGGTATACTACGCGCCTACATATAAACCAGGTAGGTATTCTCGTATTATCTGGTGCCCCCGTGCTCTCCAAAGCTCAATCCAAACTCTTATTAGCGTACCCTCGATACCGCATACATTCTAGCCTAATTATTGTAGCACTTGAAACTTGTGGCTTTGTTTTCCATGTTGCTAGGAAACTGGTCCGCGCCAGGAGAGTAAATGTCCGGCGTGCTAGTACTGTCGCAGTTGTTGGAGCTAAACAAGATCAGCATTTGACATGTACTTGATCGCGTTCACATACGTCCAGAAGCGGCAACGGTAGCCCGAGGGGATAGAAACTGAGCTGATAACATCGTTCCATTCCGTGCCGGAGACTCCAACTAGTGATGTTCGTTATTCAAGGATCATGAGAAGAGAAGGGATAGGGGCGTCATGGCGTACGGCATTGAGTCTGTGTTGCAAGAGAGAACTGTTGGCTCGCGCCGGTTCTTCCCTGGTCTTTGTATACTGTGATGGTGACGAGGTCCAAAGTCGACATTTGAGCCACGGGGACGGCGGCAGCATGAGAAAGCTGTGCAAGAACGGGCACGAGGGCGATGAGAGTGGGGAAATGCATCATGGCAGTTTTGAAAGTACGGCTTTATAGTAGCTGAGATCTGTAACAAGAGATGCTGAGAATGTAAAGCAAAGACTTTGGTACTCGGAGGCCTCTAAATACTTTCTCAGCCTCGAGCCTCAATGTGCTCATCTGCTGCCGCCCCCAAACTCCACCCTCAACATATGCATCTCAATATACAGACGCATGACCGCTTTAGGATCCATAGGCCGACATGCCTCCTAACATTTACCCACCGCGGATCCAGATGTTTTCGTACATCTAGTATGCAGCGTGTAACGCCATAAGCAAGGTGTGGCCCACTCTTCTCGCGTCTATCAGGCTGATGGCAAGGAAAAACATTCCCTAAGCCTACCTTGGAATCTAGATGGTAGAGAAGTGCAAGTTGATGCAACGATGAGCGAGATACACTTCGAAAGAGATACACGTTTCGCATATACTGCGTCAAAGGGAGGCTTAAAGGGTTAGTAAGCTTGAGCTTGTGTTACACTAAAAGCTTACCCTGCGCACACCTTCCGCAAACTCTCTAGTCAGCACTCTACACTGCAGCAGTGTGCGAACTACCCGAGCACCTGGAATCCGGTGAGGCTCTGAAAAGCCGAGGCGTTGCACTTTAAGCCGGGTGTGAGACTTCACTTCCTCTTTAGCCGCGTGTTTTCTTGCGTCCGAGGTAGATACATGGGTAGGGCCAAGCCGAAATGTAAAATGCGCATCACGGAATTACAGGATAGCCTGCATGTTCATTCTGAGATCAGTCCGGGCCGGAATAGACGCAGCAGCAGTAGTAGTAGTAGTAGTGAGTGTTGGCGAGGTCACAGTTTCCATGCATCTACAGTTCCTGGAACGGATTGCAAGAGGGTTACAAAATTCATCTCATGTCATCATTCAATTCAGCAGTGCCGCAGGGAACAGAAAGGGCTTTATATGTTAGGTATGGATGGTCTTAGCGCTAGGTCCCGATTCGGAATTGCGGCGTGGGCGACGACCCGTGACTAAGCGAGCCTGCAGGATAGGGGTTTACCTCCTTCTTACCTCTTTCCTTTCCATTGCTATTGTGGAGCTTGCCAACCTGCCAGTCGACATTCTGTTTGTACTGTTTGATCAGCTGGCACAACGGGATCTCAAGAAAGTGCGTCTAGTGTGTCGCACCCTGCACAGACTCGTCAAGCTTCGCATCCCACGCGTCTTCCTTTCGCCAAACAGGGCCAACATCGATGCCTTCCGTGGAGTGTTAAAGCACGACCCTTTTCGAAACCAGGTGCACGAGATTATATGGGACGATGCGAGACTAGAGTTTTACCAGCGGGAGTTACCGCCGCTGCAAGAAGCGAACCTATTGAGAGAATATCTTCGTTTGGGGTACCGCGCGAATGAAACCGATCTACCGATATTCGAGCACTATGTCCAGACTGTAAAAGAAGAAGATGAGAACTTTAAGGAGAGCGAGAAGTCCACCCGCAAAACAGAGCTCTGTGGTTCTGACGTCCAGGATATGAGCATTGAAGGAAGCTTCGGTTTGTACAACCACTTCTATGATGAACAGCAAGCTATCATCGAGTCGGGAGAGGATGTGAACACGCCTATGTTAGGTCTTATATCCTTCCCAGCATTGAGAAGGGTGACCGTGACATCGGAGACATGGCGACTGGATCCCTTATTTCCCAGATATGAAACCCCGATGTTCCGCGCCCTTCCTCTAGGTTTCCAGATGCCCATACCTTGGCCCTGGCTAGGAGACGACGCCTATGATTTGTTAGAAGACCAACGCGACAAACTCACGCTTCCCTGGGAAGATATTCATGATGGATGGCGCGGCTACCAAGTGGTCGTGGACGCCCTTCTCGCGACAACGTCCATGTACAAAGTCGAGAAATTTGTAATCGACACAAATTACGAACTTACCGGTATAAGTCATCAGCTTTTCGTCTCGCGTGAGAACACCGGATATATGCAAACTGTGCAACTGTTTCAACTGTTGCAGCTGACGACCTTGGAGCTATGCTTAAACACGCACATGGCCGACGATACGAACTTCTCTTGCTTCCACAATCAACTTTTGAAAACCGCTCTCTCATGATTAACCTTGTTGAAACATCTCACGCTGTCCACCAGTATCGATACTGTCAGGAATTGCGTGCAGGAAGAATTGAAGGATTGAACTGAGGTTGTATTGTGTGAGGCTACAAACAGTATATGTAGGTGGGCGACAGCAAACAGTGCTAGTCCTAGATAGGCATAGCTCGCTAAGGTGAGTAGCCGCGAGGAGGTGAAGAGCAGGAGCAGTAGAGACCCCAAATCGTGACAGATACATATGACGACGATCTCGTTTACGAAATGGAGCAAAGCTGGATCAGCTTCGGTGAGATCATCCCTATCGAGATATTGGGAGCAACACTCAAAACCTTCAAACTCTGCAATTTCTTGCTGGATGGTGAAGCGCTCTATTCCGGCCTCACTTCCTGTACAGCCTTGACCACCATCTGGCTTGAATGCAATGACCTGTCCAATGCACTTACGTGGCGGGCTTTCATGTTCCGCGTCAAAGAGAGACTTGTTCAAGACGAAACCTCATCCCCAACCTGGACGCTGAGCAACCCAGAGATTGTCTTCCGGAGGAAACTGTACACGTATGATAGACTCGACTCCTAGGCTGAGGTTCAGGCGTTTCTATTTGGGAACGGGGATTGCCCGTTCAGGGAGCACGCGGACAGTGCAGTGAACGTGGGCATGATGTTTAGTAATCGGGATGAGAATATGAGAGAGCATATGGAGCCGATGCTGAGACCGCTTCCGGGACAACTCTTTGGTTGGACGGGATGAAGATATAGCATCAAATTCCTGGATGGCGCATCAAGCATACCTCAGTTCTATACAAGCAGACAGGATACTCGAATTCTTAGCATCATTCTGTACATCAGCATACTAAAGCGGCGTATGTCCTGTAGATCTATGGGCATTACCAGGCCTTTGTAGACCCAAATTGGTAGACCAGATGGCGGGAACAGACATCTTGAGCCATATGAACACTACTAAACGATGAATGTGTACGATCCAGACACAGTGATGAGTCCCGTAACGCGTCGGGAAGCAGTTTTGTTCACGCGACTATCGCGGTGACAAGTGTAACAAATTACGAACCCCAACTTTGAAAGCCTATGCGCACAGTATCTACTTGCAATATCAAGGAACATTGGTAGTAGTCTCTAAATCCTACCCTTTATGAGTGAACAGTGACACCACCTTGCCGTCCTGCACCTCGTTCCGAACGCCAAGAAGCTAAGAACGCCAGCCTGCTCAAGTAGTGGTTGCTGCCTGCCGAACCCCCAACATCCGCTCCCCTTCCACCCACACCCTGCGCCTTCACCAGAATTATGCAATGTCATACTTGCATCTTGCTGGCCAGTCTGTCACAAATCGATTTCGCTAAGGGCATTTGACTGTCTTCCAAATGGCTCCTTCGAGCTGGATTAGGCACTGCTCGCTTTTGGTGCCGCCGAGATCCCCGCTAACGAATACTGCGAGAGTGTCAGAGTACGCCTTGGTGTTTGCCCTGGGAGATTGAGGCGCTTACCGACGAGCACGGCTGCATATGCAGCTGTGGCTGCGAAAACTTCTGCGCGCTTTGCGTTTGTGCACAGTCTGACGCTCAGGGCGAACAGCATCGTGTATACTGCTACTAGAGCCAACTTCGCTTTGGGACTCAGAACAAAGTACAAGCTTACGATGGCGCCAATGAGAAGAATCGCAGCAAGCGCCATGCTCAGTGCACCTACGACACGGGTGACGTGTTTGTCTTTGTACAGGATCGTTCGGTCGAGCTGATCAGTCGGTCGATGCTTGATCGACAGCCAAAAGCGATCTCTAAGAGACTTGGAAAGATAGTCCAGAGGAGGGGGCTTCTGGAGGGCAACGAGGTCCGCTGGATCATCCAGAAACTTGCTCGCGCGGCCAGAGATGAGGGATAACGGCTCATTTTCTGGATGGACGATAGCGTCGCCGCTTAGCAAATCTCTGTATGCCTTCAGTATCCGATCATTTGGCTCGCCAAATTGAGCAACTTGGGCGCGCAAAGTGAGCGACTCGTCTGGTTCCAATATCAGTTGTGAGTACTGAAGTGAGGGGGACATACTAACAATAAAGCTTCAACAACTCTTGTAACTCATTGAGCTTCTCAATTTGTTTGCTCGCTAGGCTATCCGTCTCTTTGGAACTTTCCACCAACGTTTCCCAGCGCTGCAGCGAACGTCTAGTCTCCGAATTGGCTGCAGTCCTCATTTGATCATCTATATACTTGAGTTCGTTCTCAAGCTCAGTCAGTCGACATTGCAGATGCAACAGATTACGCGCAGCCAATGTCCCAAACTTGCGGAACATCAAAGGTTCATCGTCAGGATCGCTGGCAATCCATTTGGCCAGACATGGGTACCCATCTCGCACTTTCCCCAGCTCAATGTCTTGGGGTACAATGATTGATTTCATGTTAATCAGAGAAACACACTGTTTTCCACTCATCTATCTTCGGTCTCGAACAAATACATTCATGCGATGTTGCTAGATGAAGATGCGGGGGGCTGAGGGGGCTGAGAGAGCTGATGTGATAGCGCGGTTTTACACGAGCCTGCTGCGACTTGTGCATTTCAGCTGATGCGCTATCAAGACTATTTAGGCAGGTAGGCGTAGTTTGCGTTCCATAGGGGAATAATAGAAGAAGGGGAAATCTAACTGACCTCGCGCATTCAAGACAACCTGCTGGCCAGGTGGGCACAGCGTTAAATAAACCACATATCTATGAAGAAAGGTGCGCATCGGCCAGCAGTCTTTCTATTCGAGTCTTTACCGACACCTCCCACAACACCTTCAGACAGAACAGTCTTAGCCAGCCTCTAAGAGACCCCACACGAAAATGTGTTTAAGGCCCTTCAAAGTGCCGAATCCTACCTGTGCACGCATCGCACCCGACGTTCAATTCGTACTCAACACGAACGACTGGGGCGACACCGCGTACCGCGAGGACATGCGGCGCAACCAAGAAGACGACCGCATCGACGCGCTACCCGCCGCAGACCGAGCAGCAGCAAGAGAAGTGGAGAGGAAGCGGCAAGAGCAATGGGACAGAGATTTCCTAGATCGCCAAGATGTCGTGCAACAACAGTATGGACCGTATCCGGCTTCGCAAGTGCAGCTGCAGGTGGGGGAGGGCAGGGAAGACAAGGCTACGCCGAAGAAGAAGGGACGTCGGGTGAAGGGATGGCTGAGCGCGGTTTTCTGCTGCGGGGGGTCTTGAGTGGCGGAAACGGGTGAGGCGAGGCGAGGCGAGGCGACTTGCCTGGTAGATTCCATGCTACTATTGCCCTCTCCCAACAGTGATACAGACCATACCAGTTGAAGCGGTTGTAAGATCAAATGGACACGCGGAATTCTCCTTCCCCTCCCTTACCTACCGGGAGAGAAAGAAACAAAGTCAATGTTGCGCTTCGGATTAACCTGCGAGAGTGTCAAAGGGTAGAAGAAGAAAGATAGGACGTACTTACTGCAGATAGGGGGAGACTTCTGCCCTCTCATCCCAGGCGGGTTGGGAGCATCTGATGGATTCCAGCGCTTGAAGTTAGGGCGGGTGATGCCGTGGATGACTAAGATATGGTGTATGAACAACGGGATTAGAGTAAGGAAGGAAAAGGGAGTATGGTGGAAATGATGCTCACGGGTCTAGGGACCAAGGTTGGGTGATGAGTGTATGCGTGTGTTGTAGCATTTGGTGTTTTTATTATAGGAGAGGTATAGTCAAGGTTCCATTAACGAAAAAAAGGGAATAAAAGAAATGTAGAGGGTATAATTCCAACTGCTCTCGCCCGTGCAACCGGTCAATTCAGGCGGGGGCTTGTATCGACAAGTAAAACTAAAAGAAAAGAAAGAAAGGTGCCGACTAAGACATAAATGTCTCATCTCATAACGTCATTATATCAATACAAAGCTCTAAGTCAAGAAACAAAGTTGCTGTCCTCCTCAGGTCAAGCCTCAATGCTTACAACATGACACCAGCTACGACCAGCATGGCAACAGCGTAATAACCCGCAAAGTTACCGACTCTTAGGCTAGGCGCCGCCGCACCTTCGGTATCAGTACCATTGGGAAGTGTACCATTAAGAACAAGAGTCTTGGTGCCGTTGACTTCAGAAACAGTGACAAGAGTCTTGTTGAGCGCAGCATAACTGCCGTTGCCAACAAGCTCGTCAAGGTAATCCTGGTTGTCGTTCTCTTCGCAGCCACAGGGGCTGTATTCTTGGCACAAGCAAGTAACAGGCAGAGATTCATTACGGCCCTGTGTCTGGCGCTCCCAGATGGCTGCTCGGCGGTTGTTGTTGTTGTTGTCGTTGTCGTCGTCATCGTCATCTCTGGCTGTCTCGTTGTAGAAGCGGTAGTTATTGTTGTAGTGGTAAGGGTACACGCTGTAGAGCCAGATACCAGGCATGATGAGGAAGAGGGCGGCGGGCGCAAGTAGCAGACCAGGTCGAATGCCGCCTGGTGTGGCTTTACCGGCGCTATAAGGTTTCTGGGCGCCGCCGGCATAGTATCGACCGCCGCCGAATGTGCGTGCGCTGGCGCCTGAGCTGCTTGAACTTGACGATCCTCCTGAGGAACGTCCGCCGCCACCACTTCCTCCACCGCGCCCACCGCCGCCCTTGCGACGCTCTAATGTGTGGTCTGGGGACACGATTTCGGGGGCTGGAACGACACGACGCTCCTCTAGGGTGCTGAGCGCAATGTTACTTTCGGGTATCGAGGCGGCGCTGATTGCTTGTGATGCCACTAGGCAGGTGAGGAAGTGTGAGATCTTCATGACGAAAGTGGTGTGTAACGGTGGTGCGAGACGACCGCGAATGTAATGCGCGACACTAGACGTCGAGACTGAATAATTGCAGCGAGGCAGCTACGATCCTTGAATTCGTGGAAAGGTAGTATTGAGAGCAAAAACAGAAGTTTGCTCAAGGTTGCGCGTAGCAGTTTGTTGGGTAGATGAAAGAATGCACGACAGGTTGGAGAGGCAGGCGTGCATCTTTATGGTAGACAGGGTAGGTAAAACCCTGGTTGCATCGCCTCTGCGTCATCAAAGAGTCGGCCGTAAAAGCGAACTCGGTTCCACGCCACCAAGATAGACTGGCAATTTAGTACGAGTGCCTGACAATATTCCGGCGATCTGACCAATCTCGGGGCTAAATCGCATGGCGTCTCCGTGGCTGAAGCGCGAGCAATTCACTCGGGCTGACGGTGAAGAAGCGCCATGATAAGGCCGTAGGAAGGCTTGATATGTGTGCAGCCTTGTGCAAGGCTCATAAGCATATTCTGGAGGTTTTCTCATGCCCAACTACGACTGCGCATATTCCCCAGATGTCTGCATTGTTAGTGACGTGGTAAGAGCGTGATCCGAGGAGGAAATCCAGGGTCGTGGATGACCTCATGGCGCTCTGCCGAGGCGCTAAGTATGCTCTTCAGGCCAAAGAGGTGGCCAACATGGATCACCGGGTAGATGCCAACAAACCAGAAGCATGAGTCTAGCCGTGTATCCGACTGCGCCTCTATGGCAGTTTGCTGATGTGCACGCTACAGTCGCTATGAATCACTACCACGGATCGTGTTTGTTGCGGGAGGAGCGTATTGGGCGTGTGGCGGAGCGGAAAATCCAACGCCAAGAATGTAATTACAATGTACCCGTCCCTGCGCAACGCTGTTTACCAGTGTTGGGGGTGGAACAACGGGGTTTTTTGTTGGCACTGCTGACTGTAGACAATGCCGTGTCAAGATTCCTTTGGCAAAATATCCGGTTGAGCACTAGATAATCAATTGTCATCACGCGCTGCACCCGAACGGTAAGCGATGCTTTGTCGCTGTTGGCACCGAGTTTCACCAAGCCTTCACTTTCCTCCTTGGACCTTTCTTGGTTGCAGGAACGGCTTCGAAGTGCATTTCAAGTCGCTTGCACATCTGGCAAATAGTCTTGCAAGCCTTTTCTAATTAATAATACAAGTTGTTGTTTTACAGTCGCCATGGTATTTGATACCATGTCTAGCTTCACCCACCATATGCCCGGTGGTTTGATGTTGGTATGTGCCCAGAGCGAGGCTATGTTGACGCCGGTCCGTTGCACTGGAGGAAATGGTGGCGCAATCAGAGCGCATAGCGAGCCTGGATTTCTATCGACTGCGCAAAACTAGGCTGGGCAGCAGTGCGCGCTGTATTCACCGGCAGGAGTCGCAGTGACTATGGATATAGTATCACCGCCCGGAGCCTGGCTGTTGTGGCGGTTCAGGACCTCCGCCATCAGACACGGTCTGGTACTGCCTGTATTGTTGCTCGAGTTCTCGTTGCATCTCAAAGTCGGCCTGTCGTTCGCGCTTGACTCGTTGTTGCTCAAAGTCGCGAATGACACCCATGTGCATGGCCTGGTGCAGGTTAGACTTTCAACATTACATTGTAGATGGGGAGGGTACTGACGGCTTTGTCAGCCTTTTGCGACCAATGCACGAAAGCAACAATGCCGACTGCAGTGACGCATGTCGTCGCCAAAGTGATTTGCGACGCTCGCGACATGATAGGGACCGTGGAGTGATGATCAGGTAGGAGTCGTTATTTTGTGTAAAGTGCAGCGGGAACTTTTGGCGGCAGGGAGCTTGGGCCCCATATGCACTATCCGCCAAGCTCACCGGCTGCATCATGCCTCTCCGCAACTCTACCTTGTGATAACCAGCAACCCCACAAAATCGATACTCAACATGGTGAGCCGGCTCAGGAACTGGATATGCAGAATAATACTGACCTCGCAAGTCCGCCCAAAACTCCCAGGGTATCCAGACCCTGCTCGATGTAAGCCCGCGCAGCCCACTATTACCTCCGCGGTAGCTCACATGGTACACAGGCCGAGCGCGAAGCTCAGAAGATTGTCCAGCAAGGTATGCCACACCCATAGATATCGCATGCAAGCAGTGGCTAACAACAGAATAGCAAGAGAATGTAAGCAAGACTGCGTACATCCCGCCGAGGCACCGCTCTAACCAGCCTAGACCGTACCAAGCGCGTAAAGGACGCCCGAAACGAAGCGCAAAAGGAAATCGAGGACTACAGGAACGAGAAGGAGTCTGAATACCAGGAGTTCGAGAAGAAAGTGGGTAGTCGAGTCGTATCGTCGTAGACTGGGCGATCTTAAAGCTGACACCGGTACAGCATAGCTCAGGCAACCAAAAGGCCGAGGAGGACGCGAAGAAGGACACCGACGCCAAGGTCAAGGAGATTGACGAAATCGGTAACAAGTCGGGCGGCAAAGTCGTGGACCAACTTCTCGAGGCCGTCGTCAAGGCGAACCCAGAGCCACCGAAGAAGCAATAGGCGTGCAGAGGTAGTCGTTGAGACATGTACAGAAGAACTCGAGGATAGGTCATGGGAAGAGTCAAGGACTTGGTGCTGCACGACAAACAGTGTATGGTGCACATGGCGGTGGGGCAGGACGCGCTACAACTTCAGGTTTCCAGGCAATAAACCATACATCATGAGAGTCAGCCAGGCATGTCTACGCAAGATCAGCACATTGTGCTGTTCATTCGCATCTGTGAGATGTCCCGTATCTATACTTGCTAGCAATTCAAACCTTCCTCTGATCCATAAAACCCGTCGATATATTATGAGTACTATATACCCGCGCATACCATTTAGCTTCACCAGTCATACATCTACCCTCCATATTTGGTCGGTCGTCGCATTCGTGCTGTCGTATACCCTGGCCCACATTGTTCGCTACCGGACCTACGTCATCCGTGCATCGCAGCGCGGAACTTTGTACTTGGGGCCTCAACGCGTCTTGCCTCTCCAACATAATGCGCCATACCCAATGATCCGGATATGCGTTCGAGCGACGCTACGCTCGCCTGTTTCCAGGCCCCTTTGGAATTCATACAAACCGACATTTACGTACTACCGCCAGTTCAGCAATTCGCAATGGCGCAAAGAAGACCCGCGCTTGTCCGATGCGGCCCCCGAGATTGTCGATGAGTTTGCTGTGCTGCGCGAGAAATACGGTACCTCGAAACGAATCTAATCGGCCCAAAGCAGTCACTAACAAGCTCTAGACACTCCTGTATGCACCATATCCACCCCCCAGTAACCCTTCCTTACACCCTCAGAAACACACCATAGTCCTCGCACACGGTCTCCTTGGATTTGACGAACTGCGCCTCGCTGGCCAGTTTACACCTGGTATACAATACTGGCGTGGCATTACGGATGCCTTGGCGAAAAAGGGCGTCGAGGTCATCGTGGCTGCTGTGCCGCCCAGTGGGAGTATAGAGGCTAGGTCCGCGAAGCTGGCTGAGAGCATCGCCGTCAAAGCCAAGGGAAAGCAAGTCAACATTATCGCGTATGTCCAAAGCCTAAGCGGGGGATATAGTATTCATGTTACTGACACGTCACAGACATAGCATGGTATGAGGTATAAGAAGATTGGCGTGGCGTTTAGTGACTGACATTTCCTAGGGGTAATGACATCCGTACTCGCACAGCAACCATGTACTAAGTCATCACAGAGGTCTCGACTCACGATACATGATCAGTCATCTTCGGCCAACTGACTTCAAGATTCTTTCCTTGACCACCATAGCAACACCTCACAGGGGATCTGCCTTTGCAGACTACATGTTCGAGACGATAGGCCGTATGTTGAGTGGCCTCTACATGTAGTCTCTACTAACTCGACCAGCTCGCCAGATCAAGCGTATCTACAAGGTGATGGAGTATTTTGGTCTGGAGACCGGCGCATTCTCCCAATTGACACAAAAGTACATGAAAACGAGCTTCAACCCCAAGACGCCCGATGTACCCGACGTCAAGTACTACTCGTACGGCGCTTCTCTCGAGCCTAGTCGATGGTCCGTCTTTGCACCTTCACATGCAGTCATCAAGCCCATAGAGGGAGCCAACGATGGGTTGGTTAGGTATGTTTGAAGTGATAATCAACAACGTGGAGCATGAGCTGAACGACCCAAAGTGTACAGTCAAGCCAATGGGGTAGCTACAAGGGAACATTGATCGGCGTGAGCCATCTTGATCTCATCAACTGGACGAACCGTTTGAAATGGTTCTTTTGGGAGCTTACCGGTAGTAAGCGCAAGTATGTTCGAGCACGTTCATCTCGATGCTCAGCTGGAGCTGACAAGAATGCAGCTTCAACGCCATCGCATTCTACCTTGACATTTGCGGTACGTATCCAACGGAATGGCAATGTCAGATCTCTTGCTGACAAGCTTTGTCAGACATGCTGGCGAAAGAAGATTTGTAACTATCATCCTCTACTAGCATTTGGTCTCATTCGCGAGTATGCATTTATAGCAACGAGGAATCCGGCGGGTTGTTTTGTTTGCACCACATACAGCTTTTCCCAAGCACTAAAGGCCGGAAGTATAACATCTCAAGGCCGCTCCCGTCGTCGCCAAGTCAGCCGCAGGCGGGTCGCTGCTGCGCCGAGAACCACGATGCTGTAATCAGATAAGGGGCTGGCTTCAGCCCGGAACTGCGGCTGTAGTTGTGGCTGTGCCCTGCAAGTCTCCCGAAGTAGGAAAATGACACCTTACGAGATGCGCATCTATTGCGACAAGAGCAAGCAATACGATGAAATACCCTGGTTGACAGTGAAGAATGTCTTCGTGTTGATGGTGGCCGCAGATTGGGCCTGGTGTTGCAACAAAGCTCGCGCCATGACGTCTGCGGGGATGATGGCAAAAACCCCGCGGGCATCCGTTCTGTGATATGTTAAGCTTCTGATCGCAGACGCACTCACGGCATGACACGCGTTATCCTGGCTTAGCCGCTGCATCAGGAATCGCATCAATGCGCTAACTCTGCCTTGTACCCTGGAATTCTTATTTCTAGACTTGACATGTCGCTCTACCCCTACAAGCTTCGCGAATACCCATTTACCTAGCACCACACATTGTTGCCTGACCCGAAAGCAAAATCACAGCGCCATCGCCATCGCCATCGCCGGCGCACCCAACCCCCCAAGATGATTGTCAACATCGTACTGGAGCATCCGCATGAGCACTACACCAACCTCGATGTCATCCAAGGCAAGGTTCATTTGCGCGTGCCGAATCCGACCAATATCAGCAGCATCATCGTGAAGCTTGAAGGTGAAAGTAGGACCAGGCTGCTCGCGCCGATACACCCGAGTAGACCAGACAAGCAGCGACCGGTCCTGGAGGTGCACAAGTTCCTTTACAAGACGCAGGTAGTATGGCCGCCCAACATGCGCCCAGAGGATCTCGCGCAAAATCCAAAAGCAGCCTTCACTATCAACGCTGGCTCTTTTGAGTATCCTTTCCAGTTCAAGGTATGAAAATCGCAGAAAGTTGGGTACAGCCATCATTAACGTGTATCGTAGCTCCCACTCAATACGCAGTGCCAGCAGTCAAATAACCCCATTTCGAACGTCTCATTTTCCAATGCCATCCCCGAATTCGCCAAGACACCGACCCAACACATTAAAGCGACGCTCCCGCCGACCCTGAGTGGCTTCCCTGGCGAGGCGGAGATACGATACTTTGTCAAGGTTACGGTCAACAGGCCACAGTTCTTCAAGGAGAATCCGCGGGCAGTCGCAAATTTCACGTTTCTTCCGATCGAGCCACCGCGGCCAGAACAAACAGACGGAGAGGCATACGCAAGAAGACAACACGAGTTCCTGGAGAATGCGGCAAGTGTAGCAGCAGGCAAGAAGCCCAGCTTCCTTGATAGGAAGGGTTCTTCAACGAGCATCCCCCCAACCTCAGGCAACATACAACCACGTGTGGCTATTGATGCGCGGTTGCCCAATCCTGCCATTCTGACCAGCAATCACGACATTCCACTGCGTCTGCTTCTGAAGAATGTCAGCGCCCGCACGAAGAATATATACCTGCAGATGCTACAGATCGAGCTGATTGGCTACACCAAGGTACAAGCGCATGAAGTGGCACGAACAGAGTCGAACAGCTGGATTCTTTGCTCTTTCAGCAACATGGCCATTCCCATAGGCTCGCCATCTGACCCCATAGACACTGAAGTACCAATCAATCCTGAATACTGGTCTGGAAAGCCAGTACCCAATACCGTGTCGCCGAGCTTCACAGCCTGCAACCTCGCGCGTTTCTATGAAATAGAGATTCGTGTTGGCATTGGCTATGGAAGTTACAAGCATGGAGAAGATCAGCTCATCGTCTTACCGCTCAGATTACCCGTCAAGGTGTACTCTGGTATTGCGCCTCCAAAGGCCCTGCTGGAAGCTGGGTTCAATGCAGAAGCTGCAGCAAAACCTGCCACCCTACATGTTCCTGAACCAGGAAAGGCCCCGCATACTCCAACCTCGCCATCTCATTCGGGCTTCAACAGTCCAAACGCATTTGCCGGCCAACCAGTACACCCCCAGGATGCGCCTGCATATGACGATGCACCACCGAGCTACGAAGACGCGATTGGCCAGGATCTCCCGCCCATCAACGGATATCGGGGCAGCTACCAGCCTCCTCCTGTGCCTGAGGGTGCCCCGCGGTTCTCAGACGAAAAGAGGCGATGAGAAATTGTGTTAGGTTCTCTGGATGCAGCACATCAGGTGGAGAGGGGCCGGCCGCGGACCGACGCTCCAGCCCTGTTAGAGCGGTGGGAATGCGTGAGATGATGCCGTATTGGGCAGCGATTCTAGACGGCCGTAGGATCGACAGGAAGAACCTTGGGCCGCAACAAAGCCCACGGGTGCATGCATGTTGGCAGCAGAGGGGCAGGGTGCAGAAGGTGCAGGAGCCAGGAGAGACGAAGTTTACCTTTCTTATCCAATAATCTTACTTGCTAATAGTCTTGTGGAAACATAGGTGGGTAGTGGAGCGGAGAACTGAAACGGGCAGACTATGCTTCTCGAGCTACATCATTTTTTTCGGTTATTTTCGAATTCTAACAGCCAATCGTGGTGTACTGTTTCGTTTCAATGGCTGTGAAACAGAATGCTCCTTTGGAAGGTGTGCTGTATGCTGTAGGCTGCATTGCGGGGCATCGTGTGCGACCGGTGAGTCTCTCTCCGTGCACCGTTCTGTAGCGGTAGAATGCCACCATGCAGGCGAGGCATTTACGCGGTCGTGTTTTGACAAGCCAAGAAGTCGAGTGTCGCGTTCTGACGGAAACAAGCATCGAGTCCAGCGTGTTGTGATGTGCTGCAGAACGGCATCGGCATGGATAATTTGGTGCTTAGTACTGTCGCATTCCAGTGCTATCGGAACGCACCGGCGCTTTAGTGCGGCATATGCCGACTTTGACTCATCCGACCACGTCGGGAAGTGAGGCTGGCGTCGCGATATTCCCGTGGTGTTGACAAACGTGCAAGCCACATGGCACGCGCCGCTTCTCTGGCCTTGCCGGCTAGCAATCGATAACCCTGCATTGAAGGCGACGCGAGCAGCCGCAAGAGAAAGTGTTATTGTTATGGCTCCTCGAATCGCGACTCTCCAGAGCAACAATGCAGCGGCGACTAGCCACACTCGCAGGCTAGCCAGACGCGTCGTGCCTGACTTGCGCCCGTCTAAACAAAGCAGACTGCGCGCGACGACGGAGTCATTGGCGAGAAGAGCTGACCGCCAGTCCTGGAATGCCTAGCCACAGCTTCCAAGACGGACCCGCAGGCCAGCATGCAAGGCTACTGCAAGTGCCGCATGCACCATGGCATGCGTCTTTGAATCCGATTGGCTGTAGTAGTAGCAATTGTTTCAAGCGGGCTCTAGGCTGCAGCCCCACTCGGCCACTTGGTCGAATCGTCGCGTCAAACACCATATATACACGCTCTCCCACCGCGACATGGTCGTGTTTTCTTCGTTCAATTCTTCGGCTGCTTTGCGTTACGGGTTTGGAATCCTGGTGGCGAACACCTACCTCGTTGGCAACTCATTGTACCTTTGACTCACACTTGCATATGGGCCGCTCGCATGTGTGTAGCGTGGGCCCATCCGCCCCCCGCTTTTCTTGTAGCCATGATTGTAGTAAATAACCCATCTGGACGTAAGGCCTTCATCCTCTTGATTCCTGAGGATTTACTCTTTTTTGTTTTGCGCCTTTTCGAATGCTGGATGTTTGAAACGACGGTTACGATTTATTTGAGATTTACTACGAGACTGATACCGTGACGACACTGTTTACGATTTTTATATCTTACGCTTTACTTTACTATTGCATGCGACAACTATTCTCTATACCATCATGTATAACGATCGAACTTCGCCGCCGCCGGTGTTGAAGCGATCGCACTCCGGTGTGAGCCAGAACAGCTATGGAAGTGCTGCGACTACCGTGTCGCGGTCGAGCTCTAAGCTGCTGTTTGGAGAAATCCCATTGACGCCTGCAACCACTGTGGACGGGAAATGTAAGCAAGACTCTTTCGCTATACGTATGCGATCTGATGTTGACCGTATAAAGCAATGCGCTCCAATGGCTCGATATGTAACTTGGTCATGTCCAGCAGTTCCGTCTTCTTGCGCTTCTGGCTCAACGACGCTTGTCGCGACACTGTACTGGACCACATGGAGCCTGAGGATCTATCAAACTTTCGCCTGGTGTGCCACGACTTTTCTTCCAAGGCGGCACCACGCCTCTTCGAAAGGATGACAGTGACTTTCAAGACGTCTACATTTACTAAGCGGGCGCGCATGGAAGCACTATCAAGAATCGGGTGCCACGTCAAGACGTTTACCTTTTACATGCCCCATAGCCCGGAGACGTGCTTACCTCCCATCATCGACCCAGTGACCGGGTCAGAGAAGCAATTCATCTACGAGCCGCAAGTCCAGGTGCCTCCCCATGGAGTGGCCAAGGACAAGGCGCCCAAGTACGGAAGCTGGGAGATGCAAGACCTACTCATCAAACAATACCCACCGCTATTCCACGCTGCGACCAACGTGCCTGCATTCTGTGCCGCCTTCTCCGAACTAACCAACCTTACCCATGTCAAAGTCTCCTGCCCTGGATCCACGGGCGCACAACGACACCGACGAGGTATAGTAGACTACGCGCTCATTTCCCTACGCATTGCCATTGAGCGCGCACCACTATACAGTCTCTCCGCCCTGTCCCTCCTCCCTATGCACCCCGGCGGCCTACTCTACCTGCACCCTATGCATGGCTTCGGCAGCACACCATCATCCGCCAAGCGATGGGGCCAGATCCGGCGCCTGTCAATCTGCATGGAAAGCGTTCCCTTCAACTCGTCTTCGCCCCGTACCCGCATCAAATCCCTCGAGCACCTCCGTATCCTGCACGCTTACCTCGCCACCCTATCCCGCGGCCTAACGCGCCTCTTCTTCCGCTGGAAAGGCGAGCGCGGTCCCTCGCCTCTATCGCTTGACCGCGAACCTTGCATGCTATCTATCCACCAACAACAGCGCCAGGAAGAGCTAACCCACCATCACCACCACCCTTCTCTCCGACACGAAACCTCCAACCCAGGCCCCCGCCCCCTCAAGTTCCCCCGCCTCCGCACTATGGAACTCGAAAACGCAATCATGGACTCCACACAAATCAGTACCTTCATAACGCGACACGCGCGCTCACTGCGCGAATTCAACTTCGAGGATGTCAAGCTGCGCGAGGGAGACTGGGATATCGCTTTAGAACCGCTAACTGACATCACTGGTAACGAGACATGGAAACAGTATAAAGAGGAGTGTATGGATGTGCCGATTATGCTTAGTCCCGTTGAGGCAGAGCCCAGGATTATGGGCACGTTGATGGAGCAGGTTGAGGGGGCTATTGAGGAGAGTGTGTGGGGTGGTGCGGGGGGAAGTGGAGGTGGAAATGGGTATGCGGATGGAGGTAGGGAGAAGAGGGAACATGCGCTTAGTCGGTGGTTGGGGAGGCCGAGGGGGACGCTGAGGAAGAGTGCGGTTGGGAGTTGGGGTGGGGGGAAGAGGTTTCTGCATCTTTCTGCGTGGAAGGGCGGGGTTGGTGGTGCTGGGGGTGCTGTTATGGCGCATTGAAGTGGCGTTAGTGTATGCCTCTGCCCTGTTGTTCCACTCTAGGGCGCCTTTCCTTTCCTTTTCTACCTCTCCGTCGTCGTCTTCTTTTTCTGGAGGTTTGACGACCCTGTTCTTTCATTTCGTTTCGTTTCGTTTCCTCTCCTTTCCTTGCGTACCCTCTTTTCTTTTCCTTTGTCTTTTTCCTAACGCTTTTACGTTGTTCACGCCACGGCCGTCTTGATGATTGAGTAGTTATTACGAAAAAAAAAACGACCGCTATGTCTGTATATAACGACGATTTCATGGTTTAGAGTAGTATACGTACGCATCTTACGATCTTTGAATAGAAATTCCCTTATCTTTTCTCCATAACCTTCTTCACTTTCCAAAGTTCTCAAGTGTGCAACGCTGTGACGCGGTTCCTGACTTGTATCGATAAACACAGAATTCACATGTTCACAGACGAGCAAGACAAATGCTCCCACAAACCTTCGCATCGCAAAACGAGGCAAGTGATGCGATATCCATCTAAAAAAAGTTAGCGTCCCGAGCCCTTGTCCACGTGCTCAGACCCAAAACGGCAATGCCTCGGCATCTCAGGTCCACGGGGGCTCCAGGGTCTTGGCTAGTGTCGCGTTCACATGCTTGAGGTCGTTTTCCCCGGATTTACGAGTGGATATCACACATCATCACTGTCACGAGCTTCCGAATACGTTTATATACCCCGGACAACGCCGCGCGCACTTTCTTGTCTTTGCAACGTATTTCCATCCGCCTTGCGTAGTGGGATTTACAACACCACATCAGCAACTTAGCATCTACTTTGAAGCGTATTACGATTCCGAGCAACAGCACAAACGAGGACTGCCATCATGACTCTCAAGCACGGTATGTGTACCTTTCCATCTCCTCGCTCCGAGAATCCCGCGTCCAGCGTCCCGTATGTGCAGGAACGTCGCTCCGTACAGCCGGCAATTACCTCTCCCAGCGCCCTCAAACGCAGCACCATCCACAACACGCGCAGCACCCATCTTCTCCCCCGCGCAACCCTTCAAACTAACCCTTTCCTAGACGACTTCCCCTCCTCAGCAGCTTTCGAGCAAATCGCCAGCGCGCTCTCCGCCTCGGAAGCCGACCGCGCCGACGCCCTCAAAACCGGCAACGCCATCTTCGCCTTCAACATCAAGAATAAGGACGGCAAGCAAGAAGCCTGGCACTTGGATCTCAAGGAGAGCGGTACCGTGGGCAAAGGTCCTGCGCCAGAGGGCAAGAAGGCTGATGTTACGCTTACGCTGCCCGACGAGGAGTTTGGCAAGTTGGTTCAGGGCAAGGCGAATGCGCAGAAGTTGTTTATGAGTGGGAAGTTGAAGATTAAGGGGAATGTGCTTAAGGCGACAAAATTGGAGGCTGTGTTGAAGAAGGCGCAGGTGCAGGAGCCCAAGGCGAAGTTGTAGGATGGGGTTTGGTGGGAGACAGTCTGTGGTATGCGTCTAGTCAGGCGAAGTAAATACAAAGACATCAAAATAAAATCGTGGGAATACACTGGCATGTCTTTCTATTTGTGCCCAGTGGCCCAGCGCGGTGACCGACCCTATGCACGGCGACGCTAGTGAAGCCGTACTAACTCCTCGACTAAACATGCGGCTCTGCTTGCTGTACGTTTACCGCTAGTGCTACAATGTCACGGGGTAACCATTTGGCGCATACCATCCCACCACATCATCGGCATCCATGTCTGGCCGGCATGTTCTTATCCTTATAGTGATTTTAGCTTGCATGCGCATTTGAGATCAGTCCAGGCTAGAATAGACGCAGTAGTAGTAGTTGTATTTGCCAGGCTATCACCACGAAGACTGGAGTGACAGAAAGTGTTTCTATGTATCCTAAGGCTAGGCAGAATAGACTGTGTCGATACTAAGGTATCTCGTTGTGGATCATACGGCATGAACGGTAATACATTGTAATTGCCAAGCTCCTCACGTGAAACCGCGCTAACTCGCGTGTCAGCTCGACGCGTCTCTTGCTTCGTTTCATCCTACCAAGCGCCTTGCTGGACGGCAGCCACATCATTTTCCATAGCACGAGGGCACTAGACTTCTTTTTGATCGCTTCAAATGGAGAACGACCTCCACAAGACGTTTGGGGAGATCTTCAAGGGCGACATAAACGCCTTCCGCAAGCAGTTGCTTGACATACAAGAACTCCGCGGTGATCGGAGAAAGTCGGAAGAATGGGTAGCCAATCTACGCTTTCTCGACATTTCGCGAGTACCGGAACTTGAGGCTGAAAAGTCGAAGCAAGACCGCCGCTTTGCTCGAGCCGAGTTGAAGGATGCGCTTTGTGACCGAAAGGTACCGTCACGTGAAGTCCGCATAACGCGGCGTGAAGACGACGACGGCGAGGACAAATACATTGCCGTCTCTTGGAGATGGCTGCAACCACACCCAAAGTCTATTTTCGACATTGAAGACCCGCCTGTCTTCCACTACCAGATCAAACGGCCCGACGAAAGGCCACTCGAGAGCGAATTTCCGGATCATTACATGGATCGAGTTGTTAGATTTGCGCTGAGCAAGAGGATCACCAAATTATGGATTGACAAAGAATGTATCTACCAGAGGCCGGGAGATGGACGAAGAGACAAAGAGCTAGGCCTCCAAATTATGGACGTAGTTTATGGGGATAGTGCTCACTCCGTTGGTCTGCTTGAAGTCAAACTCTCACAACAGCAAGAGATCGATATTCTTTCAGACTTGCTCCGCAGGTCTTTGTTCATTGATCCTGCGGACAAGCTCAACTCGCAGTTGCGGCCCAGAGTCAACATACTATTCGTGCAGATGCTCATTCTTCGTATTCTTAGCGATACCCGCTGGACGCGCGGCTGGATATTTCAGGAAGACCATCTTGCTTCCCATAAAATGATACTGCTTGTCCCATGCGACGAGAACCTCGACAAACCCAACAAACCTGGCGAATACGACTTTGGAGACATCCCAGGAGAGCTTCAGATCAAGCTTCAAGATTTTCGACAGGCTGTGACGATGTTCTGCCTGGCTACTTCGACCGGAATGCAAGAACGATGGCCTAACACCGAGATTCTAACAAAGGCGAAGCAATACAACATCTGGAACCGGCGAACCTACAGCCTGAGAGCTGCACCGCAAGCCCAATTTCACCTAAATCCCCGGGATAATGATGACCGCGATGACGGGGGGAGCGTCAAGCCCAACGCGCAGAGCAGTGGCTCTATCATCTCCTCATATCCCACTACGACTGCAAGTGTTCTCGAAGACATACAAAGTCGATGTCTGGAAAATGAAGCAGACAGAATCGCAATACTTGCCAACTGCTTGAGGTGTACAAAGCGGCTCAATACTCGAAAAGGTTCTCCTTTGATTAAGTCTGGAGCATACAGTCTTTCTGCAGCTCTACTGACCATCATCCTGATGAATGGTGAGATACTGGCGAATGTGCCTAGATCCCGAATTCACAGGCTTCCCTCGGCAGACAACCTTATGAGCCACACTTTGCAATCGTACTTGAATGCCTGCATGTTACTATTTACCGCTCCAAACACAACACACGAGCAAAGCTTCGTCGATCGATGTCGCTTCGTATCGCCCACACTCACCCCTCGCGGCCTAGAGACAAAAGGCTTTCTCTTCAAGTTATCACCGTACCGACGGCTTGGAAATGAGGCATCTCGATTGGACCCACTACATCTCACTGATGCAGACAGACAGGCTTTGTCGCGAATCGTTGCAGAACCGAGGCGTCGGGACCAGAAACTGGACAACCTTGAGTATCAAGTAATCGAGATACTTGTAGAAAAACTGGAAAGAATATGGTCGCACGGTAAGCTCGCAAGTCACCTACAAAGATACGTCTTGCTCGATAAATCCCCTCCACGCCCAGAGGACGCATATATATCCACTGCATACGCATTAGACATGATCCACGGCGTCTGTCAGGCCCTTCTAGATGGCCGTGAACTCTGTGTTGCACGACTATTTTCCGCAGCTCCAGATGCAGAGCCCCTTGGCATCTTCACCAGGCCTGAGCCGTATGGGTGGCGAACCCAGACACGGCCTAACACGTCCCTCAACGCAGAAGAAACTTCAGTGAATATCTTTACAAGCTGGCATCGTGGACGAAACCAGTACGACAAGGAGCGATTGACAAGTCTAGAGGTCAGCATAAGGGACGAGAAGGGGATTAGACAAAAATGGGACCCACAAAATTGCTTCATGGGGAGCCATGGATGGGTCAATGGTGTTTGGGCCGTCCAAGGAGAGAAAATGCAAACCTACGTTTTCCCGCTGCCGGGAATCACAAAAGAACCGCGATATGAGGAACAGCCGAAAAACACTCCAGGAAATAAGAGAAAGAGAGGAAACGACGGTGACGCCGATGTTGCTACATAGCATTCTGGGATTTACCTATTCACAACTCGCCGATATATGTCCATTCCGCCGACGAAACTTCCATCAAGCCTTCTCCGTCACCTCTTTCTTTACGGTAATCCATTCATTCCCGGGCATACGCTCCCAAATCTCAAACTCCCTTGGCTTGATGAACATGGACTCCGTCTGCTCAAAGTACGTCTTGTAATAACCTTTCTTTAGTTGGACCTACATGCAACCCGTTAGAAGCGCCCTGATCTCCCGTTGCTACCCCTGTATGCTTCCGGTGATACGTACGTTTTGCAACCACTCTGTACTCTGCTTCCAATGCTCGACCCACTTCAACTCGCCCGGCGTAGCGGGGTTCTGGAACACCTCGAAGAAGATGCATTCGGGCTCTGCAGTGACGGCTTCATATACGGGTTTGAAGCTGGAGAAGAATTTGCTGAGGTTAGAGGGGTCGATTGTGATTTTCACGTGCAGGGAGAGCGTGGGGCCGGTGTAAGTGGGTTCAGGCATCGTAGCTGGTTGTCGAAGGTGAGCGCGAGGGGGATGTGATTTGGGATGGAGGATTTTCAGTGAAGACGAGGTGGTCTTTGGGTATCAACTGGCAATGCGCTGCGAAGAAGGGAACTAACTCTTATACTGGACGCGCTTATGCGTCTGCAAGTGTTGGAAAGACTACCAGGCAGCGAATCGTAGGCATCATGCAGGGGTTTCGGGAGATTGGTGCGTTGTAAGCATTGATGACAGGATGGGACGCCTGATAGCCATGGAAACCGCGAAGCATGGCGACCCTTGGCAACGTGTTGGAGACCTTACTGAAGGGAGACATCGGCAGATAGTCTTGGGGCAGTGCCGCATCTTGTGCGAATAGGCAGAAGTCGATTTTGCAAGGGTCGCTGTCGCTTGTTCCATGTGCAGCACGCTAGTAATGGCGTCATTCACCTCGAGTGATGGGGACGCCTTTGCTTTCAACTCTCCCCATGTCATCAAAACATATCCTACTTTGATGCAAGTCTCTATAGATCCAAATACACATCTTGGAAGATGCAGCATGTTTTTAATCCTTTCGTCCCTCCTCTTCTCCCGCCTTTCTTATGTCCGCTTGTCCCGCACCGTCACATCGGTACCAATCGTAGTTGCCACAACACGTCGCGGTAAGCTGACAACCGATGAACTTTGACAACGAAAGCGCAAGCCATCCTTGGAATTACTTGTCAGTTGTGCTGCCTTGAGAAATCAGCCGTGATAGGGTGAAGCCGGTCTTCAGCTGAGGCCAGCGCCAGTCTCATCAACAGGGAGCCTACAGACCCGTTTAAGGTCAAGCCAAGCTGGGAAAGTCGTCGGAATAGTAGTTACCATGACATTAGGTGTCGTTGATCGATTCGCCACAATGCCTTCCAGCACCGCAGTTCGCGTTATTCTTGTTCTCTTAATCCAACTATCATCTGACGAGACTTCGCAAGTCCAAGTCAAACCGCCACTTCGTCGGTCTCTCTCATTAAACCACGCCCATTGTCATGTCTTTCCTTGTTGATCGGTTTCGTCGTTTGTAGCGATCAGGTCGGCACTGCTTAGAGCTTTTTCTACTCTATTACAGCCGTTATCATCAGTCTAGTCGGTGCCTTTTACATTGGCTCTTCATTCAGCTGAAATTTTCTTTTTCCTATTTCCACAGCTGAAAAGCAAAATCAGCGCTTCTGAGTTACGATTTATGACCGAGACTCCGTCTTCAACATCACCATCTTATTCTTCGTCTCCATTTCAAGCCCCTGTCTACTCCATGAGCCGCATGCGGGCCTAGACAGCAACGTTAGCCGTAGTGTGCACGTGCTTGATCAGGTGGAGGCAAGCGTTTTCAGTCTTGCGGTCTGCTTACAAGGAGGTCTGGAAGTGAGTGAAGGAGACGTTCCCAATCGGGCCGCGCTAGAGCGTTTGCTCACCCTCACCCTGAAACCCGCCGCGACTGCCAAGGCTGTAGCCGCGCTTGCTATAAATCACTTTAGGGTCTAATAAAAAACTTCAGTCTTGCTAGCCTCTCACTTTCTGATCTTCTCAACTACACTTTGGAAGCGCGCGATCTGAATGTCGACATTCGGTATGCACCATGGAGACCCCGCATTCGACGACAGCTCTACCAAGCTCCCCGAAACCGCCCATAGAGATCCCGAAAGTCATGTCGACTCCTTCTGATCCAACAGCTCCTTCCTTCTTGACGCTACCCGTAGAGATCCGAAACGGGATCAATGAGTTTGTCTTCGTACAGGGGGAGCCACTGCCGATCCACAACGCCGACTTCTATTACAACAACAAGCCACTTGAGCCCAAAGAAGATAGCGATACCTCGGATGATGAAGACGAAAGCGATAGGGAGGGCAGAGATCGCTCTGATCACGTACCCAGAATCGGGCGTCAGAGAGTGTTTCCTTTGTTCAAGTCAGAGCGCGAGCGTTATCGCGAGGACCAAGCCAAGTGTATCCGGAGGCTGCAGAATAAGAATGACCAAGTCAAAGAATTCTCGCACCACAGCTCAATAGGGCTCGGTCTCATGATATCGTGTCGTCAGCTCTATCATGAAACTACAGGCTTGCTTTACTCGAAAAACACGATCATCGTCTCTCGAGTGCTTTCGAGACATGATCGTACCGAGTTGAACGAGAATGGCGACAAAGCCTCGTGTCATCAGCTCATATATGCGCCACGCTAAATTAGAAAACTTGGCTCTCAGATCCCCCTCTTGAAGGAACTAGTGATCGACACCTCCGCTGTGTGCAAAGAATATTGTAACTATGCAGATAGAAGCATGGATCTGCTTCCATATCTACAGATACTGCGGGAACATCCAAAAATGCGCCACAGGATCAAGTTCGCGTATACCGGCCGAAAGCTGCAGCATAGTGCTTGTCGAGAATCAGCCTTTCCTGGTGACGAAGCATATGATTGTGACGAGATACACAACAAAGCCTTGTCCATCTTTGGCAAACAGGATCCACTAAGTATCCGACGCTTTATTTATCCAGGCAGCTTTATAACATCGATCTCGGTGGAAGCGTATGGCGCATACAGGGCACATGGCTATGTCAAGTACGGCAAAGGTCGGCGTGGACTAAGGCGCCACTTCCTCTTCGACAGATCATCCAATACAACGAGATGGGAACATGTACAGCCTGTGAGCTCAATCCGCGAACTCCCTTGGGAGACCCTGGGGAGGATTCCGAGATATGCTGCTACTGGCGATGGAACCTTGTGTATCTCTCTCGACAATTGCAGAGGCTTCAGCTTTGACAGGAACATCTTCGCCATTTCTCGGACATTCAGGCACTATTTCGCCAAAGCATTGTGCGATTTTGCGCCACTCGTCGTCAAACTGTCGACTACGAGCTCCACTACAGATTTCAACGAGTCCGCTTCGCTGAGGGAAATCTATCCGAAGGATGCTTTCTGGGAAAAGTACCGTGAATCTCTTGTCAGCCAAATCATCAGGTCAAGCGCCGGGCCACGCTTCAAATGTCAGCGCTCTAATACGACGATACAACTCGCTCTTTCACCTGCATAAGAAACAAACATAGAAGACATTCGAATCCAGATCAACAGACTAGTGGATCTGTTATTTGCGCCTGGGAACACCCTACGTTTGCAAGATCAATTCCTTCTTGTTTTCCTTCTCAGGAACGGTGAATCGGACAGCACAATGGGAACGAGACCAGATCACTATCGCAAGGCTCAAGATGAGCATCTTTCTGTACTTCACAGCTCTCCTTGATCAACTTCCGGGAGATGAAACTCCCGTTGTGCCTCCGCTATGAATTGATGGACATGAGTGTCTCGTAGACAAGGTCGTGCCACCTGCCGGCTTTTGGTATGCCGAGGATGACTCTGTAAAATTTAAGGTTTACGGGCGCACATTGAAGCAGGCGATACAGAGCATCACTAGTCAACGTGTCACTGGTCAACATCGCCATGATGGTTGGTGCGACCGGGACGAATATTGCCTGTATTGTGCCTGGTACAATTTGCATATATGGGCCGAAACGTTATGGAGAGCCGAGAAATTGGAAAGACGAGGAAGGCTAAAATGAGCTGCCAACAACTAAAGATGCTGGGATCATCATGCCGATGCTTTAGGACGATCTCAATTTCTGTACTGAAGAGTAGGATGATCACTTGAAATGAGCCCTGGAGCGATGAGCATTTGGTCGCAAACATGAGAATGAAGGTGGACAGTCGGATCACCTCTTGCAAGGTCTGCACCTCATGAACAAAAAGTAGATGTTCTTCTCATGTAGTTACATCATAGCGCGAGAGATCCTTTCAATGATCATCACTCCACACCCTGAATCAAATTCTTGATCCCCTCACCCCTTGACGTCTTTTCCCACGCTTCAGTCGCCTGCTCAAATGGCGTGATTGAACTGATCAGAGGCTTCACATCAACAAGCGCTTTCTCCAGTAACCCCACAGCTAGCTCATAGTCTCCAGCGCCATACCTGAAGCAGCCTCTAACCATAAGCTCTTTCTGACCCATTGCGACAATTGGAAACTCGATCTTCGGCTTCCCCAGCCCGGTTTGCACATACTTTCCACCCGGTCGCAGCAAATGTATGCCAGCCTCGATGCTCGACGAAGCTCCTGAAGCTTCGATGACGGTATCTACACGACCACCGGTGGTATCTATACCATACTCCACTAGACCGAACGTCTTGAGCAGCTGCGCGGCATTCTCCTCGGCGCTACTCTCCATGGATGATTTGAAAGTCTCACAGCCCAGAAACTTCGCCGCAAACTCCAGTTTCTTTTCCAAAATGTCGACGATGATGACACGATGCGCACCAAATTGCTTCGCGACAGCCGCGCAAAACAATCCAATCGTCCCACTTCCCATCACCACGACCGTTTCTCCAGGCTTGATATCAGCAAGCTTGGCCGCATGAACAGCAACAGCGAGCGGCTCTACCAACACCGCTTCATCCAGCCCCATGGTGTCTGGGATCTTGTACACAAAGTCCTCTGCGATGCGAAAGTACTTGGACAGCGTACCCGCCGTGTCTGGCGGGCCTGGTGCGGCAGCGAAACGGATCTCGCGACACAAGTTGTAAGACCCGGATTTGCAGGCTTTGCAGAGGCGACATGGCGTTCCAGGTTCAATGGCGACGCGGTCACCAGGTTTGACGCTCTTGACGGAGGGCCCGATCGTGTGGATGGTGCCTGAGGCTTCGTGGCCCATTACTATGCCGGTGGTGGGGTTGACCATTTTGCCAATTCCGCCGTGGTGCCAGAAGTGGACCTGGGGAGATTGTTAGTTGGGTTGTTTACCGTCGACATTGCATTCATCCGAGCTTCTCCCTCTTGCCTCATGCAAAGATTCGATGGACGGCTTGAGAGTGGCTTACATCGCTTCCGCAAACTCCTACATAGTTGATGCGCACGATGACATCGTGGGGAGTGGTAAGTTCTGGTATGGCTTTGTCTTCGATTTTGGCGTTGTGTGGTCCATAGAGGACTACGGAGGGGTTCTGCATCGTGAGCCACTTCAAGGGTGCATCAGGAAGATGCAGTCGTGGTGTAATTGAGTAGTAGTATTCTGACTGTGTGATATTAATTAACCCCGTAAATTATAAGAGCAGTTACATCTTTCAAAGTTAAATCGAAATCAATTTGACTACTTTTATATATGGCTTTCACAACAACCTGATGCTGTACCAACATCTACCGTGAGTTGGTGTCCCGAGGCGGGGATTTAGACGCGTGTAGCTTCCCCGCAACCGAGGCCCCCCTCCTTATCGCCACATTCTTGAGCATAGTGCACACGCCAATCTTGGGCTTTATCTCGTGGTTTTATCGCTGTGGCTGAAGATTTGCTCCAGGATCGTGGCAAAGGGTGACGATGGCCGCTTACATGCTGTCCTCATCGCCGGCGTCCGACCTTCTCCGCCGCGTAAAAGTCTGCTTATCAATGGCATTACGACGAGTGGCTTGGCTGGTTCGGCAACTGTAACGTCTGCTGTTTCAAATACATGTGAGGACGTGTAGCTTTCGCGTCATCACTAGAAGATTCGCCCCCGCCTTCGCCTCTTGGCGCGTACCGCATCATCGAGGCCCACTTCCCCTCACAAACCTTACCGCTGTCCTCATGCCCTTTCAGCTCAACTTCACGAAACCCATCATAATTCATCTCCCCCTCCTCCCCCAAAAATCAAAACATCATTACGATGACCGACGCCCCGCTAAAATGCGCAAAATGTAACAAGACAGCCGATGAAGCTGGCTTGGCCACGCTCAACAGATGCGCAAGGTGTAAGACCACCGCTTACTGCTGCCGGGACTGTCAAAAAGCCGACTAGAAGACACAAGAACACATGCGCTCAGCAAGCCAACCAACAGGCCAATTCTGCCAGCGCTTACGTCGAAGCCAACACCATGCACAGCAACAATTACTCCGCGCCTCGATCAGGGAAAGTACCTCAACGACCGACCGAAGAAGGATGTGTACAAGCTGCTTATCGATTACTTCCGCATGCGTCAGCAGGATGATATGAAACTCGAGAACAAGACCCACCCCAACACCATCTACACTGGTGCTGCTTCAAGCATCGAGCCTTTCCGAAAGTGCCTCGCCCAAGTAGAGACACGATCCGGCCTTCTACCCCCTTGGTGGACATCCGAGACCAAAAGCGAGTGCGAAGCTTTCGGCGAGAGCGGCGCTTGGAACGACCTACGCAAGGTCACAAAGGAACAGATGATTGCACACTACGGCGAGGATAAGGCTCCCGCGCAGCTGCGTATGCTTGCAGAAGCAGTTATCAGGGTGGGATCGATGGGACAGAATGGTGCTGGTATGCGTGGGTACCCGCTCTAGATGGAGTCTGGTGGGCCCGGAAACGGAAACATCATGTTTATGATGAACGTCAGCAGCCTGCTGGGTGGAGGACGCTAAACTAACGAGGCTGTGATAGAGCAAATGTGTAGGGAAATCAGACGATGTCTTTTTCAAGGTGAGAGTTGAAGAAAAAGTGACGCTCCGACATCTCATTGTAGATATGGACGAAGGTCCTAGCTACCAAATTACTACGCCATCGCAGTCTCTCGCCTTAGGCGTTAGTCAAGAAATAAAGCCTTGCTTCGGAAGCTCAGATGCAGATCCAATGAAAGATAACACTGACGAGACGATTCATAGGACCTTCAACAATGTTTTGTCGTTTTTGTCTCAGCTTTTCAGCAATCAACAGGGCACGAAGGTGGTGTTGGGGCTCTCACATGGCAGTGCACGGTTCGATTCGGTATACTCATTCATAATTCTACATGACCCTACCCATCTTGCTTCAATTGCCATCTTTAACCCATGAAGATAAACACAAATGGCCCCAACCTGCACAGGTGTCATCCTTTAAATGACCAGGGCTCTCACGCTCCAAAAAGTGGTATATTGCGCCACCATAACGCGTAATAACAAAGGCAGTGACGAAGTAGAGTCAATACAAGCGTGCTCTCGAGACCATTGCAAGACCTTGATGTCTCGAGAGAAGAGAACTGTTGGGACATAGCTAAGAACGCTTCCGGCCTTGCCCAATCTTGGTAGGCATGTTATTGGCGGTCTTGTTCGACTTTTCGTTCGCTCTGGCCTGCTCCTCTTCTTCTTGTTCGAACTTCTTCTGCGCCTCGAGCTGACGGGCTATCGCACGACCTTCGGTAGCACGGGCTTGCTTCAGCTGCTTCGTCTCTTTCTTCCTCATTCCGGTGGGTCGCCGAAGAGGATTTTGGGGTGGCGGAAAGGTACCGGTCATGAAAGCCCCCGGTGCTCGATGGCCTCGAACATCCTTTGTGACCGTAAGAGTGCCGGTGTTCGGATGGACTCGGCAAGCATTATAAGCCTCGAGAGTGGCCGAGTCATGGATTCCGGCTTGCTGCCAATTGATGCAATGGAGCTGAGGATATCGATGGTTGTCTTCTTCTTTGGGCTCATCGTACATGAACGGCGATACGATGTCGGTAAAGTGGTCTTCGGAATCGTCGATCACGATGCTGTCACAGTCGGACATGTACATCTCAATCTTGTGTTCGGGCCAGTTATCGCGGACAGCCTTGAAGAGGACGTTATACCCCTGACTATAAGGATGCTTGGCGCAACCTTTCCGGGACCATACTGCAAAGCGCTCGCCACATTCATCGCAGTAAGCTGCAGGATTGGTTAGTCGCCACAAGTTTCGATATGTTTCTAGGTTCTTACCGAAGTGCAGTTTCTCGAAACACTGTTTACGTGGAGGTGTCTGTTCTACTTGTCAGTCTCGTCTTCCGTACGTAAGCCTCTTTACTAAAAGGGACATGAGGAAAAGTTTACTTACACCACAGTCTGGACAATGATGGGTGCGGGCGTCGACCTTGAGGGTGAACTTGTTGATGATCAAAGGGTTGAAGTTGCTGCCCGAGAACATCTCCCCATACCTAGCATGGAGGTCGATGTGGCCATAGGCACGCTTACCCATGGCGAATGAGTTCGGAGATGACTTGAATGGGGTTTGAGGGTGTGTTTTCGATGGACGAAGGTTTGTTGTACGTTTAGGTCCCTTATCTTGACCCTCGCGCGGAAAGTGTATAAGGCTTCCGCCATAGCATCGATTCTTCCCTGTGACGCGAGCCTTTCACTATGTCTGATGCAGCCTGAGAGCCATGGGCGCAATGTTCATTTGCGGCTACATTCACTACGGAAGGTGCCTGATCTCGTTGTCGAAGCGATTGTCTCAGCAAGTCTTGCCATCGAATCCTGGCAGTCATTAGATGTGAACGCTTCTAGACAGTCAATATACTGACGTCAAACACCTAGGGATGTAACGAGTAGATAAGAGAGTAATCTGAACTAAAGGTCTGTGTCCAGGCGACTCACATAGTGCCTTCACTGTTCTAGACAAGGCCTCGAACGAACAACATTGTTCACTCCAGGGACCCTTTTCACGCGAGCTTGGAACCACACGACCCTAGCGTCGGGATCTGTCCTGCAGCTATATATTCATTGAATTCTTTCATTGTTCAATTTCTTTGTAAGCTCGACGCTCAACCCGCTCTTCACTCAACTCCGCCAAACTCACCCGACAGCACAGCTACAAGGAATACCGATCATCTGCGAGAGAATGTTGAAGCTACTGAACTCTTCTATCGCTATGCGATTCCAGCTCGGCCTTTCTTCAACTTCCTCAGAGTCTGGTTCGGGCGCGCTGCGCGAACAAAACATGCGTCGCAATAGGCTCCGTAAGGCGCCACCTGCGCCGGACATCGTGAGTGACCCCAAGATCCGCGGTCGATTGGGTAGGCGGGCTGTCCACATACCTACCGTTCTTTCCAAGTCCTACGAAAAGTGCAAGGCTCGATTTACACTTCAGCGCAAGAAGCAGGGCGCAAACGATGTGGGCGCGCCGCGCAAAGACCCCTCCCTAGATTCAATGTCGCGTCCTTTTCAACCCCCTAGCATTATTACGGGTGCGGATAACGTCAGCAATACATCTCCGCAGCCGCTTCACAAGGACGATTCCACATTCATTCGAAAGGACTCTCCGCACAGTACCCTCGAGCATACTATATCCGCCAACAACGAAACTGCAAACCCAGATGAGCGCATTGAGGTCACGAAGCCGACTGCGTCACCGCCGAACACCTCCCCTATGGTTGATAGCGAAAGTCAAACGGACCCACCGAGGTCGCCCAGCGTCACTAGCTCGGACGGAGAAGCTTCTTCGACTGGCAGCTCGAAGAAGTCACACACCACCTCTGATACGAGCGACTCACCTGATGATGTCGGACTTTGTCGTGCTGACTGGGAGCCACTGAAGATACTACCCCACCTAAACTTCCTCAAAGTTCTGTCACAGCACGTAGGCGGCTCGATCGAGACCGCAGACGCCGACTACGAATACGTCAACGCGTCTCAGGGCGAATACAACTACGTCCGTATATACGACATTCTCACTGGCCCTTCTGCCGGTAGATATGTCATCAAGGTTCCTTGTGTCGGTACTGCAGCCCGCTGGCAGGATAAGGACGCCTACATGCTCCGTTCAGAGTTCGGTACTATTAAGCTCATTCGCGAACGTACCAACTGCCCCGTCCCCGAGGTCATCGCCTACAGCGACTCTTTAGAGAATGATCTAGGCGCGCCTTTCATCCTTATGAAGGCTTGTACCGGTCGATGCGCTGTAGAAGTTTGGCACGACGCTGACGATACAAATCGCTGGAATGCTGAAGATATCGATGTCCCGTCTGCCTCCCTTTCCTCCAAGCGCGCTCGTTTACTTAGCTCGCTTGCCCACGCCATGGCGAAGCTGCAGAAGCTTGAGTTCGACAAGATTGGTGTGCTCGACTTTGACAACATCGATACTGATGGTAGCTCCACTGTTGGTCCTGGCTGGTTGTGGAGCGTGCCGCCTGACTTCACTGAAGAGGATCTCTTAACCGATAAGCCCCATTTTGAGCTACCGGTCCACGAATCAAGCTGTTCACTTTTCGCCAAGCGACTGCTGAAAGAATGGCCGTATAATGCTTTGGACGGGGGAAGGGTAATGATTATCCATCACCTCATGGACACGTTTTTCCGCAGCGAGCCCTTCGCTAAATCAATCAAGCCCGGTAACACCAAGGAGACTTTCGTCCTTCGCCACGACGATCTCGATTTGCAAAATATCTTCTGCGACCCCGACACCGGAGAAGTGATATGTATCATCGACTGGGAGCGCGCTTCCACCGCTCCACGTTGTCTCGGCTACGCCTCGCTTCCCATCTTTCTGACTCTCGACTGGTACCCAGAGTATTCCGTATACGATGATGAGGTGCATAACCCTTTTGCCCTTACCTTGTACCGCAAGATCTACGCCATGGCTATGATTGAGGCTACCGGGGAGGAAGTCGACGGCAAATACACGTACAAGTCTGCTATGTACCAGGCCGCGCACGCAGCGCTCTATGGAAGTAACCTAGGCGGAAGCATCTCGGATTTCGCTCGAAAGATGTTGTGTGAGATCCCAGAGCTCAACCACGTCGATATCAACGTGTATCTCTCCTGGCTTGGTGAGCATTGGTGGACGGCTGGTGACGCTGTCAAGAAGGCAGTATTGAAGGCTGCTGCGCCACTGATCGTTACGATCGATTGAGAGCTAAACCCAGGACCACCTTTATTACCATTCTCACGGCGCGATCAAATCACTACCGGGAAAAGTGACTCACTTCCTCTATTGCTTCGCTCCAGGTAGTGGGGTACCGCTAAGAGCTGCCTTCACCACGAATTCGACCGTGTGTGACCTTGAGTTCTGGAAGACTACTCGCCTTCGCCTCCACCTTCTCCTTTACCTGCCGCTAAGAGATCACGTTAAGAACTTCCTATTTAACCAGCAAGGTCATCCACTTCTCTTTACTACGCTTAACTTCAAACTTTCCAATTATCAATCCACTACATCAAACCGCGACCTACCATGTTTCGAAAGGCTTATGGTCGCCCGTCCCATGTACCTAGAACGTACACGAAAGAGCAGTTGCTACAAGTCCTGGAAAGAAGCTGCCCCGAAGCCTTAGCTTTGTTTCCTGCCCTCTAGACTTTCGAATATCGACAACAAGAGGACACCTTCCCTTCGTACGGCGCCATGGCCTTACGTGTTGGCCCCTCTGTTACCAAGAGGGCCAAAAAGATCAACGAGACAGTGCTTGTGGACGGGCATGCTAGCGACAGTCGACGGACTGGTACAGTACACGAATCAAGTACAAACACCAAGTATAGGGGCCTTTGTTACTTTAAAAACAGCGGTGACTACCACACCGGTCGTGGTTCGAAGGGCTGGCTCAACGAATATCTGGAAAAAAAAATGCGTTGATCAAAGGCGAGGGAGTTTTCGGCGAGCTCAGCGGCAGTGGCTTTATTTCCCCATTCTCCGGCTTGATCAGGGCGCTTCTCAAGTTGATCAACTTGATTTGCGGTCACGTGACAGGGTACAAGACATTTAAAGAGCCTCAACACATCCAGAAAGACGGCCTCAAACCTCTTATCCGTGCGCCGAAGGAGATTACGAAGCGCACAACTCCCGTCGAAGATCGCCGTGACCCCGTCGACGCAGAGAAGGATGTCGATGTGTCAGCCGCGCCCAAGGACAAAAAGAGGAAGCGAGCTGAGTACGAGGAATCACACGTGGATGTAATATGATCTCTTCGGTGGAGATATCTGTCGTCCGCTGAATGGTCCACCCGTTCGAATGGAATGAAGTACCCCAAGCTCGAACACCAAAAATACGACCGTCACTGGGAGAAGTCGAGGACATCCAGGATACGATGGCCTCTCGGGCTCTATTTGAGGGGTAATACTGGCGTTCGTCTGGGTTACTCTCTTACACGTTTACTGCGATGGAGCAAGCAAGCACTTACTACGCTCGCTCAAAATGATCATCAAAAGTTTTCATAATACTCCCATGAAATGCAACCAACGTGTTGGATAAGCGAGTGAGCCACCCCACCAACTTTGCGCACCTTTGAAGCCACCTATCTCAACAACGCAATAGTAAAATACATAGATATTTGTAGAGTAAATTAAGCAGTATCCAAAGTAACTTTTTTGCACGTACGCGAGTTGTGCCCAGTCTCTCTGCACCTCTTGCAGCGCGCGAGAGCCTGGCGGCTGCGGCCGAATTGCTCTCCTCCTTGACGCTCTTCACGAGCAATCTGCTGATCAGTCTCTTGTTGAGCGAGCAGATCCTCGCCAGCTCCCTTTATTAAAACCCCTCGCTGCTATATACGCTTTTTTTTACGCTGTTTACGCGCTAACGCTGCCTTATTAGCCTTCTTAAGACTAGCAATCTAATCGCATATTAGCTTAGCTGAGAGTATTATTACCTTAGCGCCCCTCTTAAGCTAGCTAATCGCCTAAATAATTGAGGCTAGTGATAAGCTCTTATGCTGTCGCACGCGATTACTGATTAACGTTGATTGAGCTTCAAGCTCGCGTACGTTGCTCGGCGTACGAGCCTCCCAAGGAGCCTCTGGGAGAGCAGCTGGAGTAGGCGTACGCAGCTGCACGTCAAGCTTTGACAGTACAACGTCTGGTTGGAGAGGCACAAGGCCTGCGCCGCGGCAAGCTGAGCAGATATTGGCTGGCGTGAACGCTCGATCAAACGCTGCCTTGAAGGCTGGCAGGAACTCAAGCTTGGTGATGTGGTTGATGTGGTGGCGGATCAGGCTCTCCACCTCACGGCTATACGCGCGCTTCAATGGCGAGAAGCAGCCAACGTCAAGAGGCTGGAGTAGGTGAGATGAGTGGAGTGGCATGCAGAGCTTGTAGATATTGTTCTCCTTGCAGAACTCTTGAAACTCAATAGAGTGGTAGCTCTTATGGCCGTCAAGGACGAGCAGGCGACGCGCACTGACGACGCGAGTCTTTGTGTGAGCGTTGAAGTGCTTCAGCCACTCTACTCCTAGCTCGTTGTTCGTCCAGCCGTTCTCACTAACTGCGATCGCCTAGTCGCGTGGGATCTCTGCTTCCTCGTACTAGGCAGATAGGTGATACTGGCCAGCAAAGATGAGGAACGGTGGGACTGTCCAGCCAGCAGCGTTAATCGCAGCGATCAACGTTACCCACTCGCGATTACTAGGCTAAATAGCCTTTGGCCTACCTCTCCTCTCTAACGCCATCACGACGAGCTAAATTATAATCTTGCCTATTATAAAGCCAGCTTCGTCAAAGTTATAGACATCCTTATCGCAGATACCATATTTAGCCTTTGTCTCCTCTACAAGCTTGAACTAGGAGCTGATTAGGACTGGATCCTCGCATAGGGCTCTCTGCCTATCGTACGCTCGATTGAAACGCGTCGTGAGACTATCTGTACGCCTGACGAAGTTGGCTGGCCACTTCTGCCCAACCTGGCCTGCGCCGCGTGCAGCTAGCAGCTTATCCGCCATATCACGTATAGCCGCGTACGTAGGCGCAAATCCACGTGTATCTAAGTCGAGTATATGTCTGATAATCACCTGCTTCTCTAGCTCAGTGAGCTTCTTCGAGTTAGGCTAGCAATCGCGTCGGGCAGGTACACCAGCGCGTCAGCGGCAGATCGTTTGTTCAGACACGCTAAAGACAGTAGCAGCCCTACAATTACTCTATATTTAATAAATTTTAATAGAAGAGATAGTAAGCTGAACGTCTGCTTCATTTAAAGCTAATAGAGTAGCACTGCGTTGAGCCATTATACGTTGAGATGAGAGAGGTGGCCAAGTTTGGTGGGGTGCGGCGCTCGCCCGTGGAACATGTTATCGTAGTTTACAAACATGCTATTCCTGTTCGTGGTCACCCGCTTGCTTCTTCTCTTTCCAGCGTCTCCCTCATCACTGTGACCTACGGCATTAATTGCCGTATCATGCCAATGATGTATATATTCCTTTTTTTGCAATCAATACAGAAAGGCCGCCATCTGACAGGCGCTGTGAATTTTCCGAAAGCGCCCCGTCTCAAGCCCACTCAAGAAGGCTCATCCTCCGGAATCCAAGGCTTACTACTATTCACAGTTGCACTAATCGCCCAGTACTCTTCCCCACGATCTAATTGCATGTACATAGGCAACTCCTCGTGCTCCATCATATTCAGACCAGGAAACCTCGAACACTGAAGACTATCGAGAGCATGATCAGCCACTTCGCCCAGCGTTTCCAGATCCAGGCGATCAGCAGGTTCAAGCTCCATGCAGTGCCAAATGAAATCGTATAACTTCGCCGAGTAAGATCTCGTGTCTTCTTGATCATCCGAGATACCAGGGAAAGGACGTTCGGGCTGAAAAGGCAATTGACGTTTGTCTCGAATAAAGTCGCCATCGCTGTTAAATTGCACGCTACCGTGGGTAGAACGACACCAGAGTGCCCAGGCGACGATACCGATGGATTGAACGTGCAGCTTTCCAAACTGTGTGCTAATTCCGTCTTTGAGCTTTTCGTACGTCTGCCAGCCAGACGTGCCCATATTGTGGCCGTTGATGTCGTCGGGGCGCGTCGTGATGCCGAAGTCGCCGAGGACAGGGTTGCAGTATGCAGGGAAATCATGTCGGCCACGGGGTGCGGCTAGGAATATGTTTTCGAATTCTGGATATGGAGTTAGTGGTGATGCGCATCTGTCTTGATTCCTGGCGCGCACTTACTGATGTCCGGATGGATGAGACCGATGCTTCCACATAGTTGGCAGGCATTTACTAGATTGCGGATGGCTAGCCATATGAACGCCTCAGGGATTAATTCATTCGACGCTTTGAATTCTTCATTGAGGTCCCACAAGGAACTATGCGGTGCAACCTCGGTATACAGTCACATGTCTTGCTCAAAGTTGTGCGCCGTGGACCAGCCTTGGAATGGAATGATGCAGTTTTGGTGGTCTTTTAATGATAGCTCTTCGTGATTACGTGACTCTTCTATGCCTTGCTCGGTCATTGTGGTAGTCTTAACGACGACGCGCTAAAATGAGAGGAGTGGTCAGTACATCTCGCCACTCAATAGGAACTTACAAGCTTGAGGATGCAGACTTACATCGACTATCCTGCCGTCTTCCGACACACAGACTTAGACTTTGACTGTAGCCGGCTTGTCGTAAGTGTAATCTCCCAAACCCCAATGCTTTATCTGGAAACAATTATGGAAGATCCATCTTGCGCCGTCCGACGGTATGCCAAGCGTACGACCGAGATGCTTTGTTCGGTCTTCAGCGGCGGGGCCAAGATTCTTGGTATGGTCGGTCTCGATTAAGGACCAAGAATCCTCAGTTACGTCTCGTAGATAAGCCTCCAGTTGCCCTTCAGATACCGGGCCGTATCTTAGCTCCCTCTGGCGCGTAGTTACGGATCCCCGGTAGGTGACGAAACCTAGCATTGAATGTCGTAAAATCAGGGTGATTGGCTGGCGGAGAATTGACTGTACCCTTCTCGTCATGTACTTCTGTGATGTTTGACCAAAGCTGCGCGAAATCCTCGAGGTTACCGTGCATGTCTTCTACATCGGTTAGATGGTATCTCCTGTTCTGGGGGTGATCCATGTATCTGATTGCTGCGTGATTCGATAATACAAGGTACTGAGTGTAAGCCGCCTAACCAGTTATCCCACGTTGGAACACAGTGAGGCTGTCTTCTGGCCAATTGTAAAGCAATATCTCGAAATCTTCCTCATTCCATCGCTTCGCGATTTCTAGATCGATGTTCTCCTTGGGGATTGAGTGCCACTGAAAGCCTTCCGTATACCTCTCGTAGGTAGCAGGAATAGCTCTGCCTTCCGGGCCCCGCAAGAAAAACACGGCGTCTAAGTAAGGTTCGTCGTTTCGCTCGCCATACCTTTCATCCGCTTTTGGTGTGAAAGCAACGAAGTATTCGACACCGTTTTCATTCGCTACCGTGAGAAAGCGCATGTAAATGTGGCTGAACGGATCTACTGGTGGTACGATGTGTGTCCCGACAGGCAGCAGGCAATCATTCAACCAATGCTGTCCGAATAATTCCACGCTTCGGGGATCGGGTTCGTTGGGGCCCCACTCCAGCGGTATATTCATTACGGTGGCAAGAGCCATACTGATAACAAAACTACAATCCAATGCAGAGATGCGCGCATGCATATCGCGATGATGCAGACGTGGGTAGAGAACGAGAGGTGTGCGTGTGCTGGGAAAAGACCGCCGTCGCTACCTAGGTACTTGCCAGTCGGAAAAACACAGGGTCATCGCCGCCAAGCTCCTTGACCAACTCTCATCCTGCAATACACGCATATCCGTTTTAAGGACTTTTACTTTATCAATGAAACTTTTCTCGATTCGACTTTGTACTAAATCATGACTACAAACGAGAGAAACTCTATCACACCACCTAAAATCCCTGCGGGTATAAACATTTGTATCCTAGCCTTCGTACATCTTCCAGCAAAATTGCCATCGTTAGAAATAGAGAAAGAGAGTAGTATGCAAGAAAGAAAAAGAGACATAAGAGAAGATAGGAAAGCAACGATCGTCCCCATCCGCCAACGCTAACAGAATCCGAAAATGACCGAAAAACATAGGGAGAGAAGAGTAGCAACAATAACAAAGGAGATAAACCCAGCAGCGCTCTCAGCCAAAAACATACGTTAATACACAGTAGAAAGAGCAAGAGGCGACTCTCCCATCCCATCCAACATCCTGCTAACCTCCAACCAATCACTCAACTCATGTCCACTAATCACTCTCTCGGTATCCCTCTCCCTCTCCCTCCCCTTCTCCGACAACCGCTTGTTGACGGCGTCTAAATCCAGGACTTCGCTCTTCCCACTGCTGGTCCTGATTCCGAATCCGCTGTCAACACGCGGCGACGGGAGCCGGTTCTGGATCGACGATGGCAGCGCAACGACGCTGGGTCTGCCTGCGGTTCTGGGGAATTCGGTGCTGAAGAAATCGGGGCTGGCGAGGATGTGCGGGGTTAAAGGTGATTGGGGTATCGCGGTGAAGGCGAGAGGGGGTGGTGGTTTTTGTCGTGCTTGTTTTGGTGCTGACGGTGTGTTGATGCGGAGGCTGAGGAAGGAAGTGTGCTTTGCTTTTGATGTTGCGTCGGATGGTGAGGTGGTAGACTTGACTCTGTGGAAGATTTGGGATGGCTTGCGGAATAGACTGGACCTGCGTTTTGTGAGAGGTGGTGATGTTGGTTTAGGCGCTACTGCAAGCGGTCGTGGGAATTGCTGCTCTTCTGAGGCTGGAACTGAAGCTGGAACTAGAGCTGGAACTGGAGCTGTGACCGTAACGGGGGATTCTTGTTGTTTTTTCAGAAGCGCTTCTTTCTCTCGTTGCTCTTTTTGCAGTCGGAACCTGGCGGTTTCTTCTTCCAACTGCTTCGCCTTGGCCATTTGGGTTGCTTTCTCCCTCTCTAGCCTAAGACCGTCTTCTTCATCTTTCCTCTCTTTCTCCTCAGCATCTTTCAGCATACCCAGGATCTCGCTCCTCTCGCTTTCAGCCAGGTCATCAGGCACGCAGACTAATGCGGTGAGACCCTTTACGTTCTTCGCGCTCGCCTTCACACCGGCGCTTAGAAGAGTCTTGACAGCTCTCTTGCTTCCGCCGAACGCTGCAGCATGCAAAAGAGTGTTCTTTTGTAAGTCGAGTGTATCCGCCTTGGCACTGCGGGCAAGTAGGGCGTCCACGATCTCCCAATGCCCACTTTCAGCGGCGATGTAGAGCGGTGTACGGCCAACTTGGTCGACGCAGTCCACATCGTCAAGTTCAAGTAGCAACTCTTCCACGACGTCGGCACGGTGCGCCTTCACTGCGGAGTGCAATGGAAAGCGACCACTGTAAAAAGCTGAAGGCAAGTTCAACTTGGCATCCTTTGCAAGGAGTAGTCTCACCACCTCGATATCGATACCCGGACACTGTTCCAGCAGGAAAGTGAGGGGATACAAAGTCAAGGGTGGACCCATCTCAAGAGCTGGTTTTGCAATCGGCCAAGACGAACGTTTCTCCTTCCTAGTCGTGGTGGTGTTGGGGTCAGCGCCAGCGTCCAGGATGAGATGGAGCGCATCGATGAGGTATACTGGTGACAAGCTGGGCGGGCGTGAGATATGTTTCAGAACGGCCCAAAGCAAAGATGTACCCAAAGGCGAAAGTGGTAGAGCACTGATATCAAGGCCCATAGACATCATGACCTCGAGATCGCGGATTGGCAGCACGGTCTGGAAGTTCGAAACCTGGGCATGCAAATCGCCAGATTGTCGTCGAAGTGAGCCTGCACGTCGAATCCATTCCTGCTCTGCGAACAGCTTCAAGACCTGTTTGCTGGTATCGTCGTCCAAATCCAGCTTGTTCGTTTTGGGAGCCCAGTCTTCAAAAGCAAAGGTAGCGCCATTCTTGAGCAAGGCCTCCACAAAAACCGGCTTGCCTAGCGTCGCAGCGTAGAATAGCGCATCTTGCTTCTTGTGATCCTCATGATCGGCAAAGTTCCAGCTTACTTGCCCGTTTTTCCTCTGCACTAGCAGTGCTTCGACCACGGGGAGGCCCTCATCGGGAAGTGTCTTGATGGCGAGTATGAGGGGCGTGGCTCCTGTACGATCGCGTATGCTTCTGCTCACACCGCGTTTGCAGAATGGCGCGGTCGCAGCAGCAATATCTTGCCAACTTGATGGGGACTTCGGAAGGGTGCTAACGATGTGATGCAATGCACTCAAGCCGTCTTTGTCCCAAGCGTTGGCGTTGGGCGATCTTGTGAGTAGTGGTACAACGGGCCACTGATGATTCTTCACAGCAAGAAGGAGTGGCGTGTTCTTGTCGTCGTCGAAAGCTGTTGGATCAGCGCGGTTTCTTAGTAGAACGCGTATGGTGTTCCCTAGACCATGTTTTGCTGCCAAGTGCAGGGCCGTATGCTCCTCGGCGTTGGTCTTGCGCATATCGGATACTTTGACCAACGATTCCAGATCCGGCTCTGCCTCCTTCTCACTACATGTCGTAGCGAAGAGTAAAGGTGTTAATCCCTTGGCGTTGGTTTCGTTTGGGCTTGCTTTGCTCTTCAGCAGCAGCTCAGTACACGGCTTGCTATGTGTCGCAAGATGCAGTGCCGTGTTGCCCTCATCATCCTGTGCATTGACCTCGATACCCGCTTCGACCAACATCTGGGCAATCTTTGTCTGACCAAAGCGCGGGGAAACAGCATGATGAAGTAGCGTCTTGCCATCGGGATATCTCACATTAGCATCAGCGCCTTGCTCGAGCAAGGCGCTAACGATGATCTCCACCGTCTCCTTTTCTTGTGCCAACGGGCTCTCAAAGGTAGCCTGTAGCACGCTCAAGCCTTTCTCATCACGGATCGAAAGGTCTGGGTTACGCTTGAGCAATGCCTTGACGACCGGAGCGTCCGCGCATGCCAGAGCCGCAAAGATGGGTCGCAGTCCTCGAGCTGTTTGGCGGTCCGGGTCGGAGCCTTTCTCCAGGAACATCCCCACTAGCAGGGCATCATTCCGTTTGATAGCTTCCACGAGTACATTAGACTCAGGGTCGCAGGCTGCTGCGAAGATGTCTGCAATGAGATCGTTGCCAATCGAGAAACGACCCTGTGTCTTCTTGACATGCTTCAAGAGCATCTCCTTCTCCTTTGCGAGCTCGTTTCGTTTATTGTTCGCTGCGTTGATGATAGCAACGGCTCCGTTAATGTTGTTGGCCTCCAAGGCTGCCTCTGCTGGCGTCTGGCCTTTAACGTTCAACGTGTCATAGCTAGCTCCATGCTTGAGCAGAGTCATGACAGCTGCCAATGATCCAGATCTCGACGCGGCATAGTGGAGTGGTGTTTCGCCGCTTTCGTTGGTCTTTAGTTCCAAGTTGGGATTGTTCGATGTGACTAGTTCGATGAGGTCGCTGCGGCCATTCTTTACTGCGATATGTAGTGCGGTTTCTCCTCCCTCTTTGGTCGCAGCGTCGATGTTTGCGCCGGCGTCAAGGAGAATTTTTGCAATGCCAATATATCCACTGGCAACAGCGATGCACAATGGTGGCTGCCCGGTTCCAGTAACATCGTCTGGTGATGCACCAGCGCGGAGAAAGTGTGATAGTGCTGCTTCGCGTTGGTGATAAACAGCGAAGAATATGGGCGTCCATTCCTTGGATGGTTTAAATTGTCCACTGCTTTCTGGTGTCACTGCCTGCTTGCCGAATTTGCACCTCAGCACCTCGACCGACGTTTGTAGCGTTGAGCCTCTGCGTTTCAACACAGGCTGACGGGTACTGCTTTTCTCCATATCGATTCCGAAGTGTCGTAACGCTGGAGTATCCGTGTCACTCAGATGGCGCGAGTGTAGACAGAGGCAGGATTTAGATGACATGCTTAGAAGCACATACTAAGACTGCAGCAGGCCAGAAAGGAAGGGAAAGGACGATGAAACAGGAATGACGATGAGAAAAAGGTGCGGGGTGGCCAGATAGAGGGTGTCTTGTTTCTCGTCGCAACAAACAAACCTTCTGCTACAGGAGATTGACAGGTACATACGCTACACCGGCGTCTTCTCTTCCCCGAATGGATGGCGCAACACACGAATCAAGAAGATCCCCGTCTCCATACTCGTGCCGTCTCCGTCTTGCTCACCATTAGAAGCGCGACCCACTTACCACTTCTAGCTAATTTTCGTGCCTTGGAACCAATCGCGCTGTAGTCGCTGGCCGAAAGTGGCGTCGCTCATGCCTATGGTTCGGGTTTGACGATAGCGCACGAATCGCGTTGTCGCGAACGGCACGCCCATATTGATCGCCACGATATACCCCTGCGTCTCTTTTCGTCAATCTTCTCCAGAAGGAAGTTTGTAAGCGCTAAATGTTTACGCTCCGCTAAGCTTGCTCGCGACGGGCCGCTACAGCGAGAAGACGTGAAGCAGACTGCGTAGCGAGGCGAGAGATCCAGGTCTGCGCGATGCGTGTGAGAATCGGGTGCCATTTTCAGCCGACTCCTTTCTTGTTGATTCGCGCTCATCCTTGAGCATTACAGCTGAGGTTACAAGCAAACGCATAGTGTCGTGAGAAAAGACAATAACTACCAATTAACCGACCTTCAGCCTCCAGCCACGCTACTACACCCTTTTTTGTTCCTGTAAACTCTTAACCCGCCGGGTATGCCTTCGCGCAAGGAAATAGTAAATATCCGGGATTTCCCAATAAACTTCGTCTTCGAATGTAGGCTTTCTCCGCTAGCCGACCCACACGTTTTGTTGCTGCGATTCCTTCAGGGGCAGCAAGCAAGCACGCCTTCCTGTGCCTGCCAAGTCCGACGGCGCTGACGCTACGGAGCCAATGTTTCTGCCCCAAGGAGCCCTAGGAGCGAAAAGCAAAGTATTGGGTGGAGATTAAAAGAAAAATAGCGGAATATCCTCGAGACAGCTTCTGAATTTTCTTTGTTTCTTTCTCTCTTGTTGTCAGCTCGTGTTGTGGGCAAAAGAAAGAGAGAGCTGGTGTGTGCATGGTCCCTGAGATCGATTTCTTCCCCCGCGCTAATAGAGGGGCGCGTTACCCGTTACGGCACTGCCGTGGTTCCGTAGACGCTGTGTGCAACAGCACAAACAGAGATGATGATCACCAGAAGCTTTGCTCAGGAGGATTTAAGGTGTATCGACATCGAACAGAATGCGACAGGAAGCAATAAAGTCGAAATGCACGTCATTCGCGCGCGAGTACCCGGAAGCCCTCGATGCCGGTCGTAGATCTATGACCTAGTACCTGACGTCCTGGGGGCGGGAGGGAGATCGTCCACGACCCAATATGTCGGGCGATGTAGTTTCCAGCCTCACGAAAAACGAAGGAGCGGCTGAGGAAGCGGGGGTCGTGGTGAAAACGACTGTGATTTTTTGTTTCATGTACTGAATGCGGCTGCTAAGCTACATCTATCAAAGCCAAACAAAACGAGTGTAATAGCGGGGGGGAATCACCCCACGTACAAAGAAATAAGCTGTTTGTTCAATTTGTATCATCCTCCTCCCCTCCTTCTCGTTTTCGGTGGCGATATCGTCATTCATCCCACACTCACTACGCGATAACGCGTTTGATCGAGGCCTCCGGACAGACTTGCTGCACACCCAACAACTCTGTCGGACCACAAGTAATAACTTCCCCTCTAGAACGTCACACCAATCTTCCAGCCAACCTGCAGTGCACGACTCCACACAAAACAGAGTGACGCGACGATGTAGCAGACCGCCGTCCAGATGACGACGCCCCAGTAATGACCACCAGTAGTTTGAATGATCGCTCCAGCGATGGGAATACCGGTAAGCGTGCTGAAACTCACGACTGTGTAACAGGTGGCGTAGTATCTGCCATAGACATTGGTGTCGCAAAGCTGGCCCACGCACACCGGTGTCAGAGAAATATTGGAGCCAGAGGCGAATCCAAAAATGACAGCGTAGACTATAGTGAGTCCTTTGATAGCCGCTGCCTCTGATGCAGTGGTAGGAGTGAGCAGTGACGCTGGAAGCCAGAAGACAAGCGAAGTTGCCGAACAGGTCGCCAACGCAGCGATCATGCTGTTGAAACGACCCATTTTGTCTGCTAGCAAGCCAGGAACCCAGCGACCGAGACAACTGCCCGCGTTGAAAATTGCGAGCAGCTGGTAAGAGAAGGCTGGGCTAATTGCATCCGTGCTGACAGCGAATGTCGTGAGGTAGGTTATTGGAATGAACAGGGCCCACTCCATCATGAATATACCAACGGTAAGAAGGAGGTAGCTCTTGTGGCGGAAGATGCGGAAATCGGGCCATACCGACTGTCCAGCCTTGGGTGGCAGACGAGAGCGGATAAGGAAGCAGGCACCGATGCAGCAGAAGAGCGTGATGAAACCGATGATGCGAGTGGCCCATGGAAATCCTACCGATGGTAACAGTCTCTGCAAGGCGAGCGGAAATATGACGCCACCCAGCGACCCTCCAGCCGCTGCTATACCCGTTGCGTTGCCTCGCTTTGCGTAGAAGAAGTGGCTAACTGCTGCGAATGCAGGAGTAAAGATCAGCGATGTGCCGAGACCCCCGAGCACGCCAAAGACGAGGAAAAAGTGCCAGTACAAGGTGCACAAGCCGAGTAGAAAGTTCGATAGACAGAGTAGGATGCTGCCAGCCAGTACCAGGAACCGCGGGCCATGAGCATCGAAGATGGGACCGATCTGAAGTCCACAAAAGAACGACAGAAAGACGTACATGCTGAAGATCCACGAGATGGTCGACTCGCTGTAGTCTTGGAGGTAGTTCTCCGCAATGTAGGCATGGTAGATACCTATCGTATTCATCATGCCAAGAGAGGCGATGAGACCCAGGAACGACCCGAGAACGACGGACCAAGCACCTAGACCGCCTTCCGGATACGTCACTTCAGTGTGAGCAGCAGAGGTGATGGATTGAGATTCCTCATCATGAGGTCGGTGCGCTTTCTCATCTCCAGTTGCAGTGCTGTTTTGGCGATTCTCCTTGGAGTTGGCCGATGCCTGGGCACCGGCGTTGTGAGTTGGGGCACTTGGGCATGGTGAAAGCGTGTCCGATGGCGGGATGGTAAACTCTGCGTGGGGATAGGTATTGACTCTTGTAAGATTGTTGTGTGGGCTAAGTGATCCTGGCGTGCTGCCTTTGGGTTCGCTGCTCATACGCGATGCGGAATCGGTATCGGTGAAAGGGTTGAATATGTATAACAGTGCGCGTAATGCGCAGGTAATTGTGTTTCAATGTCGATAGGTAATGTTCGCAAAAGCTCCTGCGCAGTCCCCGAGATGCGTCCTCTGCAACCCTTAGATGCCTCCCAATCGATGACGCGCGCCGGAATTGAGTCGCAGTTGTAGTTCCCCGAGTAGTTTGGTGTGCAGAAAATCAGAAGCCCGAGAGGTATAAGTACCGTGGGGAACGGTGGAGGGGTAAATAGCAATGACCAACCGATCCACTCTGCCGCTTCGGCTAGCTCCCTCAATGCGGTATCGCCCGCTGCCGACGAAGGGTTTTCCACTGATTCCTCTTACCAACCGGGCCATGATTCGCCCTAGACGCCGAAGACCAAGACTCGAAAATATTGGCGGTGAGCTCAGAAGCAGATCGTGTGCGGACATAGCAGTTTTCGGAATTTGATTCGGAGTTCAGTATCTTCGGCATCGGAGAACCTTTGGTGAGGGTCGCCGATTTGCTCAATAACGTCGGTGGCGCTTCTATCCGGCCACACGTATTCTAAAAGTTCTTCAGCAACGACGGTAACCTTTGCCGCATAATTTGTTGCTTCCAGGATTTTGAGCCAGAGCGAGGTGGGCGGAGGTGGTGATGGAGGTGTTGCTGCATCGGTAAACATGGAATCGGATCGCATATGCCTTATACGCCTGGCGTTTGGTTCGACAGGCATCTTGCTGGTTGAGTTTGCTGTGTTTTGGTGCCGCATGCTACTCTGTTGGAGCATTTCTAGAAGCATTCTTGAGTCATTGAGAAGTCTCCCGCTACCTTTGCTGATGGCGAAGCTATCGTACGATGGACACGCTTGGATAGCCTTGTAGAGAAGTAGCCAACTACCACGAAACCTCCAGCGAGCTTGATTTGTCATGTCGCGGTTGCGGGCCGCATACATGATTTTTAGGTTGCTCTCTAGAAGCTTGTAGAATGTATCGTCGCGGTTTTCGCAGTCAATTTCCGGTGTTGTGCGCGTCTCTTCTAGGGACTGGGAGTATATAGTGCTCTGGTGTAAGGATAGTGAGGGTGTGTCCCTACACTGAACCTCTTCCTGCCCTTCTACTACAGGCTTGTCCGAGTTTTCCAAGTGCAGCAAAGGGCTTGGGCCAATTTTGATGTGTTTATTCTTTCTCTTCAATTTTGCAACGTACTTTGACCGGAGGTCTCTTATATCGCGACGGATAAGCTTAGCTGTCCATTGGACGTTGTATGGAAGTTGAGATGAGACCATCTTGAGTAACGTTATGAATAGAGTTGACTACGTGCGGGTTAGTGTGAGAAATCAGCGATCGGCTGCAGCGCTGTGCACTTACCAAATAGATGCACAGCTCGTTTAATCAGTGCCGATTCGAAATGATGATTTATAATACAGTCGTTTTGCGGAGTGGGAAAGAAGTGAAACTGAGCTTTCTGGTGCGACTTGTGCGTCTGTTGCCAGTGAAACTCAACGTGAGTGAGGTGCGATCTATAATCAGCCTGATCCTACGTGCGTCGCTCCTGCGCGTTTGTCACGAGATGCACGGCCCAAGTAACGGTTCTCACCAGTGAAAGAGCACCAAATGAGTGCATTCATAGCAATATTGTCGGGGAAGAGCAATGCGCGTACCATGGCTACCACCATTTCTACCTGCCCCTGTACCAGGGTCTAGATAGGCTGTCATCTAGGTATCTTCAACATCTCTCATCTCATTAGCCAGCAGCTTTTTGCATTCACCATGATTCTACCTCACCGGCATGTCCATTTCTAACATCGTACTTGTTATTTGCTAACAGATCTTCACCTACAACTTCCACTCCACCACATCTCCAATCCTCCAACTCACGTCCTCCATCCACGCACCAACTCCCCACGTCCCCAACCGACTCGGAAAAAACGCCTTGCCTTCTTCATCTCCACCATGCTCTTCTTGGTTTCCCTCGTGAACCTCGACCCAACACCCCCTCCCCCTCGGACTCGACGCCGAAATATCAAACGCGCGCCACCCCTCGGTACCCGCCAAGACAGCGAGGGCCTTCTTCGGGTCCAAATCATACGGGTCCACGTGCGGGCCGTCAATCGCTTCTTCCGCCGCCTGCTTCTGACCCGGCGGTGCAGGAATCGGGGGCTGCGCGAGGGTCAAACTCATAGGAACGTATTTCGTACTAACCGGAATTGCAGGGACCCATTGCCAGGGCTTGATGGTAGCAGCGAAGAAAGGGTCCACTCCATCGCCGTCTTGTGTTCCAGGAGGGAAAACGCGGACGGTGAGGGTGCGAGGGGGAGACTGGCCTTGGAGGGTTGGCGGTGCGGAGAAGGTGAAGCGCGCGAGGTGTTTGGGTATGTTCCAATTTAGACGGCCATTGTATGTTGTTGTGCGTTGGGAGACGTAGATGCGGGAGATGCGCATGGCTTTTTTGGGGAGCTTAGATGGAGTTCCAGAAGAGGGGTGCGGGATGGTGAAGTTGCCGGGGACGAAGATGAGTTCGTCGTAGGGGCCTGTAGGGTTTGACTTGATTAGATTCGTAACATACGGAAGCGATTTCCTAGCCTATGTATATATCCTAGAATGATATCTTTGATGGATGAAATCCGCGCGCACATCCAGAAACTCTCATATTCAAGAGAAAGACGTACCAACAGGCATCTCGCTATACCTCACTACCATAACCGATCCCAGTCCACCTTCAAATCTGCCCAAGTTCACATCCGCCCATTCGGCTTCAAACGCATCATAAGTGCCCTTGGGTAACTCTTTCAGCTTCAAAAAAAACATGTAGCATTCAGCTTTCAGTGTCCATGGCGCTTTCGCCCTAGGCACGGGATGTTGCTCCGGTTCCTCGTCACGAAAAGTGTCGTACGATGCCATTCCGAGAGACAGAGCCCGGGTAAGCTAGGATGCGCAACAATTGGGTATCGACTATTGGTTTGAGAAACAGGCCGACACAGATGCAAAGATAAAGATAGAGAGCTAGAGTTCTAAATGACGATGTGAAGGGTTGCCGATGTTGCTCGTGTCACCCACCATAGGTAAGCTTGTGACAGCGTGCCACCAACCGAGGCGCGCCCTTGCTTCCACAACAACCCCCGTGACCTTCAGCTTATCTCATCCACGATTTACCCGCCGGATAGGCTGCTGTGCGAGGAAACACGCGGGGAAGCTAAATCCTACATGGAGCGTGATAAGATGACTGAGCAAACGTCAGGTCATATAATAAACTTTTTCAGCAGTCTAACGACTCATGGAAAGCTGGAGGCAGATGCAGCGCTGGAGCCCGCGAGGGTGTGCGGACTCTAGCTATAGCTATCCGGAGACTGACGAGTTGTATGCGTGAACACCGTAATGCGATTGCCATGTCCAGATAGGTTTCTCGGATGCGCCGGGGCGCGCCCATAGTTTTTGTACGTAGGTATCGACAGCAAAACCCTTGGAAACGTCTACTCTGCATGCGACACTCGCGCCGTCCGTGCAACACGTTTCCATCGCAGTGTAGACAAAAGCAGTCCAAGAGAAAAAGTCGCGACAGTTCGGACAAGAGATTTAGCTGAGTAAAGTACACAAAAAGAGGAAAAAGGGTGCCAAAGCGCTCAACCTAACAAGCAGCGTTCGCGCACACCCACCACACCCTCCATCTTCCCATGCACATGCACATGCGCAAACTTCAATCGCCCTCCCTCCAGCTATCCTATTCGTACATGCCTCCCGGCAATCCCCATTCAAGCATGTCAACGACGCTGCCGCCCGCGACCCATGCAAGCAAGTGCCAAAGGAAAAAAAACGAGGCCCAAAAGTGGAGAGGGTAGAGTTTCCATTACCCCCAGATAACTCCACCCTCGCACTCAATTTCCCATCGTACACTACACCGCTTCGCAGTCCCGAGTCCGAGTCTGGAAGTCCCGTGCGTGCTGCTTCTTGCAGGGTACACACAATACCGCAATGGACAAGGGTGGTCAAGGGAACCAACGGCTTTTAGTCGCACTTAGTACGGTCTTTGCTGGCTTCTAGCTTTTTTCTTTGGGCTACTGACCTCGGGATGATATGCAGCCTAGGACTAAAGATGCTAGCCCTGGAGGAGGAAGGGCACTTGGAGGGGGGCTCTCTTTCTTGCAGGGGAGAGGGGACTTGCATGGAAGAAGCTAAGAAGATGAAGGGAAAAGGTGGGTGTGGCGGCGCTTACGGGCTGGGTTGGACTGGGCTGCGATGCGATGCGTGACATGCGTGACATGTGTGTTCGCATGTTGCTATTGGGCGCCGTGGATACCCTACCGTACCGTACCTACCGAAGTACGCAATCCAATGTACAATGTAACCTAGCCGTCACGTTAACGCAACCGCACACCACGTGTTTAATGGCGACGCTCGTACAATTGCCGGGAATTGTTACGTACCTACACGTACGAAGCGTTTACCCATTTATCTTACGCGTTCTACCTACATTGTGTTGCGTTGCGTTGCATTGCCCACATGCCATTCAAGCATCGTACTTGCGGGTGACCCATCTATAGCGCCAAAGCCACCGCCAAAGCCAACGCGACCAAAAACCTATTTGTAATGCGGCTCTGCGCCGATCGCGCCTCGAGTTAGCTGTTGTCGTACATGGTCGCATCCCATCCTTTCCACATGTACATGTACATGTACATGCAGCCAAACCGCAACCGCGACTAATCCGAAAATTCCAGAACGACCTGTTGCTTACACCACTTTCCCTTTGTTCTTCTCCTTGTTTACTCGGGATCACGCTTCGACGCCCCCCAGCCAGCCGTTCAACACGCCGCCGCCGCCGCCACAAACCGGCTAACCACGGCCAAATCAACACAGCTCTTGCCATCAGCAGAACATCTCACAGCCACTCACTCACCTACCTGCGCCTCTTCTCACCCAACAATAGCAAAAACCTACCAAAAATCGCCCTATGTCTATATCCAGCAATCCCAACGGCCAACAGCCAACAGCCAACAGCCAACAGCCAAGGGCCATCATGCACGGTGCATTTCTAAGTAAACCCCCGTCCGTCCGTCTGCCTGCACATAAAATCCCACTATCCCACATGCGACCCCGTGACCCAAAACAGCAGTCCGGACGCAACCCACGCAGTCATACCTGCAGTCAGTCATATCCGTCCGTCCAAGCTTCCAGCTTCTAGCCTATAGTCGTAGTAAAAAATATAGACTATAATTGTACCTAGCGTGCCTAACCTCAAACAGACCTGACGGAGACCGTGACTTTGACTTGGCTCTAACCACAGGGAAAAATGGGAACACACATGGACGCTTGCACGTGCCTTGCCTTGGCGCTTAACGCAACGCACGCACCTCTCATCTCGTCTTGACTCAGACACGATCCGTGTGGACGGACCTCGGGACTTCAGCAGCGAGCAAGAGAGAGAGGACCCTGAAGGGTTGGCTAGCTGGCTGCAGGTAGCGACGGAAGCGGTTTAGCTTGGTTTATATCAAGTGCGTGCGTGCGTTGCGTGATGAAAAGCACGTGCGACGACGATGCCGTTCAGTCTTGGCGAGGACGAGGGCGAGGAAGGGTTAATTAGAGCTGAGTGGTTGTGGGTGTGCACGCTTGGACGTGGTTTGTTAGTTCGTTTGTTGTTGTTGTTTATGTGGTCTTTTGGCTGGCTGGATTGGGGGAAGTGTGAAAGAGAAAAAGAGAGAAAAGGACAGGTTTATGAGTTGTGGAAGCTTTGAGTGGTTGCCTGCCGCTGTACTTGACGTGGAATTTGAATAATAATGTTATAATTTTGAGATACGATAACATTTGTAGTGGTGCGAGAGACATGTGGCGATTTTCACAATAATTGTCGCTGTTGCTGGAACCAAAATATTTTAATGTAGAGCGTGGTATTACGGCATCTTTGGCTTCAAAAGTCGAGGCTTTTTTCTCTCCAAGAAGAAATCCATCAACTCTATATCAACTAATTCCGCATAAAACAAAAAAAAATACACCGCGTCCCATGATGAGAACGTATTTTGAAAACTTTTTGTTGCTGTTGCGATTTTTCCAACGCCATACCAAGACTCATAAAAGTCTAACGATTGAGAGCAAATCGGACGACAACCCAGGGGATATTCCGCGTTTAAAAAAAAGACAAACGAGAAGGAAATGGCCACTCAAAACACCTCTGAAATACGCATCAAGTCGTCATACCAAGCGTTATGCTGCTGGTCGAAGAAGATGCACCTCCTGAAGAGATGTACATGAATCGAAGTACGTAGCGAGGCCGAAGGACATTTTTATCCAAAGATCAAAGCTGGTTCGGCTTGGGAGAAGATGGGTAGTCAATTCTCCAATACAAGTAACGCCAGATGATGCAGAGAGAAGAGGCGAAACCAGTCATGACTTCTTTTTTTTTTAGTGCTGACGGGCATCAGTCGATGAAAGAAAACAACGTGTATGAGCGAAGACTGCAATCTTTGGCGCGGACTCGAAGGGTCAGGGTATTAGAAGAAGCGAAGAAGCTAAGAAGCTGGCAAGGCGCACACAGAGCGACCCATAGAATAGAAGGCGAAGAGCATAAGAGTGCTTTAGAACATGGAAGGATCGATGCCGCCCATTCCAGCACCGGCAACATTGGCATTTTGCAGGTTCTGGAGATTGCCGGTGAGGCCGAGCTTTTGCATCGCCAGCTCTGGGTTGCAATGTGGTGCGTGAGAGCGGTGGTACTTGAGACCGTTGAGGTTCTTATACCGCTTGCCGCATACTTCGCAACGATATGGCTTCTCCTTCTCCATACCGACGGTGCCAGGATATGGGATGGAGGTCAAAGGGTCGACAATGGAGAAGGTGCCATCATCGTTTTCCTTGAGCTGCTGATTTTGGTGACCGTGCTGCTTGTGGTATTTCAGTCCGTTCTGGTTCTTGTACGCCTTTTCGCATCCAATGACTGGGCATCGGAATGGCTTGACCTCCTCGGGGAAGGGGAACTGTGGTATGCTTGCGCCGTTGAGGAGTTGCTGCTCTCGTAACCGCCTGGCCATTTCGCTCTGGTCGTTGCCGCTGAGCTGGTAGTTCTTGAGCGCTGCCTGTAGCTGTGCTTGGTTGAGACCGCCGCCTTGTTTGCTAAACAGGCGCTTGCCGGGCTGGTCAATGGTGCCGTTGTTGTCAAATGTGCCCATTCCGAAGTTGCCGTTGCCATTGCCAAAGTTCATACCCATGGGCATACCCATGTCCATGCCCATCATCGGGTTGAAGCCGCCAAAGTCCATGTCAAGCTCCGCCGGTGTGCCGGGGTGTGACGATTCTGGCGAGGTCAGGTTGTGATTTGCCATGGGCATGGTACCCATGGTTGGGGTGTTCACCGAGGAGACGGTGGGGTTGTTCTGGAGGTTGAACTGCTGCGATGCCGATGGTGTGGTCGGTGTCGATGTGCGCATGCCTTGATGATTTTGCATATTGTTGGCGAGGTTGACATTGACGTTGAGATTTGGCTGCTGGTTCTGATTTTGGTTCTGGTTGAACTGATTTTGCACGGGGAACTGCTGCATGGGCTGCTGCTGTTGCTGCTCCTCGATGGGACCAAGGGTGTCAAAGTTGATGTCGTCCATGTCCATGTCGTCGAGCGAATCCATGTCCTGTACGGTAGACAGGTTGGAGCGGCTGACGGAGCCTATCCGCTGTCGCGAGGCGCCGACGGAGCCTGATCTTGACTGGAAGCCGTTCTGTGTGTTGTAGGATGGGTCACCCTGCGTCTGGCTGGGTGCGATGGAGTTGGTGGGCGCACCGCCCGAGGAAGAGGTGAAGCCATTTTGCGGGGGCTGTTGTGGGCGGGCAGCCGGGGCATTTGCGTGCGTCTCCTCGAAATGCTGGAGCAAATCGTGCAGCGAGGCCAGTGTCAGACCGCAGCAAGTAAAGTCCTTCATAAAGGCGGCTTCCATCTTGGGGAGGTATGACGACGAATGAAAGGAGGGCGAGTTATTGACAAAGGGTGCGGGGGACGTGCCCATCATAATGCTGTAGCGAACTTGTTAGTTTTTGGAGTTGCGGACCGAAAGCGGTGGGGTTACTTACTCGTCGCGAATCCACGAACCTACAGAGTGGCCGCCCCAGCTCATTCCGCCAGCGAAACTGCCCATGTTTGTGCTTTCGCGGCGCCCCCGGTCCTTCATAGTGATGGGCCTGGCGCTGCTGTTGCCGTAGAACGAGGAGCCCAGCATGCTGATGGATGGGTGGCGCTGGTCGCTGATGCTGGGACGGCCATTGCTGAATTCAAAGTTGTTCGGGTTCAGCAGGCCGGGCGTCGTGGCGAGTTCGGGCTGAGCCTCGGCCTGCTTGAGAGCCGAAGTCAGATTCGACGTCTGGTTTGGCGGCGAATTGGAGCCATAACGCGGGGGCGTCTGGATGTCGATGGGCGAGGCTGTCGCCATATCTGCGAAACCGCTGTGGATTTGCGGCTCCTCTGGGAACAGCGGGAAGCTGCAGTCGCCCGCGTCCTCGAAAAGAACGTCGGAGTCGGGCTGGCGGCTGGCCACAAGCTCTTGGGGCTTGCGGTGCCAGAGATTGACGAGGCTCGCGCTCGCGTCGTTCTTCACACGCCCAAATTGCGGCGATGAGGGCTGTTCTACAGGAGTGGTAATGGGCGTGCTCGCTGCGGTAGATTCGCGCGGCGAGTGGGTGAGGGGTGGCGGGTGCTCGTATGAATCCAGCTTCGCGGTGGGCGAAGTCAATGGTGAGAGCAGTGGGGGAAATATCCTGGTGGGGACGGCCGAGTAGTCTGGCGCGGTTTCAGATGACTGTGCGGCTGTGTGGCGTCTGGGCTGGAAGGAGTGCAGTGCGTGCGTAGTGGCCGAGTGCAGTTGGTCAGTGACGATGATGTGAGAGAAGAATGTCAAGGCGGCTCAGCAATGATGATGTCGCTGGCAATAATAGTCGTTTGGAAAAAGTGTACCGATGGCCTGCTCCCGGGGCCTGAGGGGGCTATATGTTGGCGTGGAAGCGGTGACGAGGTTAGAATGAACAAGCGGCCGACTGCTGGGCGCGCTTCGAGGATCCCTGGCGATGTGTGGGTGGATGCGGCCAATTGCGGGCAGGCGCTACTGTGCCTGTATGCGTCGCCGGCAGCAAAGGTGCAACTCTGACGAAGGGCGATCGCTGATTAAGTGACGAAAGCGAAAGCGGCTCGAGAATTCAACGGCGAAATAGTGATAGTGACCAGCTTCCAGTCTTGCAGCGACGAGAGTCACACATAGGGCCTTTATGAGCCAACCGACATCAAATGCCTTGGTTCGCCATTCACTACGGCAGTGCCGGCCGAGGCAACTTTTTTGGGAGCCATGGAGCCATGGAGAGCACGGCCACACAGTTGCTTTGGTACACGCCCCTACTAGAGCCGGCGCACGCATGGAGAGAGGGTCGACTGTCACGCCGTCGTCCTCCGCAGGCCATCCTGGCCACCAGTCCGTCTCTCTCTCTCTCTCTCTCTCACCATATCCCGACGAGACGACCAGAGCATCTGTGCGACATGGCCGCCTTCTAGAAGCAATGGCCGCATGGGAACTACCGTGCCATGGATCCAATGTCGTCGTCTTGTTTCCACGTGGCGCAGCCGACCATACCTCGAGCCCCGAGGAAACCCCGCCCGTATACTCTTTGCATATGCTATGATGTCCTGTGAAATCGTAGCCGTCGTCGTCGCCGTCGTCGTCGCCGTCGTCGCCATCGCCGGGCAATTCGTCTTCTTCAGCTCGGATCATGGTCCCAGCCGTCCTCGCGGTACCCGCCGCAGCATATACATGGTGTTGATATATGCGAACCGCCGCTGGCGCCAAACAAGCATGCTGCTGCAATTCCTTCTGTGGCTCCGCATCGCTGCAGTCTTAGCGACAGCAACATCCCCAGTGCTTCACTTCGCGCTGGAGACGTTTCAACCCGTGAGCCAGTCTGCCGGCCAGGTCGGCGGAATGCATCTGCCTTGGCCGGACTCGTCTCGGCTGTTTGCCTGTCTTGGGCCCTCTTACACAAGCCGTCAACTAACCTACCGCCGCTGCTATTAGTCTGCGCTACCTGCGCTACCTACTCTATAACGCACTCAGACTTGCGACGGCATCACGTACATGGACCTTGGCTACAAGCGGCATTGGCTGCTACGAGACGTGTGTATACTTTGAGACATTCCGAGAATCGCACCTAGTCCTGCCTCCCAAATGCTGACTGCCTACCCCATGGTCTACCCTTCTGGGGTAAACATGTCGCTTGCTTACTTGCATGCCTGCTTGCAATTAGACCAACGTCATTTAGCCACGACCCGCAATATTCTTCTCAGCTGCCAACAGCTGCCCCAAATGCCTTAAACCCCCACGGTCGTCGCTCGCAAAAGGATGCCTCGCCGCCTCAAGTCCCATATTCGAAACAACATTTCCCGTCCGCGTGACTACTTTCCGAACACCGGAGCCTCCCAATCCGACGGCCTGCCTCGCGTCTGGCAAGCCCATCCCTGTATACTTTCGACTGCTTTCATTGGACCCTGCAGCTGCTCCCACGTCCTGCTCCATGAGGAATCCCGCCCTACCATGCACGCCTGGTAACAGCACAGCACAGCACAGCACCTTGACAACAGACGTGCAGATCTCCATCCCACGACACGCCCCGTCATTTCAGATTGTCGTCTCCGCCCGGTGGAGCAAGACTGCGGCCATCATCATCACCACCACCACCACCACCACCACCACCACAATCTAGACAGACTCCAGCTGAAAAGTTCAACTGGTACCTTGTGCCACTCCGTCATGCTGATCTCGTCAATCGGCGAGGACGGTTTCGTTGGGGCGCGGGCCTCCCGCTGTCGCTTATCCATCAACGCTGCCAAGCATCTGCCCTGGGCAAGCCCAACCGGTGCGACTTCCGACATGGCTGGGTGGCGACGTCACCTATTCAGCTCATCAGCCCATCAGTCGTTCATGCGAGATGCATCGTAAACGGGTCGCGGTAATCTTAGCCTCACACCCCCCTCGCCAGTACGGTAGCCGCTGCAACGTGCAACACAATCACACCTGAGTCGCTCCCCATGCAGTCACGTCAACAACGGCACTCATGTAGCAGGTGTGGCGAGCTGCCCTTTGTACACAACAACACCCGAGATCGCTTGGGGATAGCAGTACCCTTCGTGGTTAGCACACCACACCGCCGACCGCACGTCCGGATGCAAAATGTTCATCGACATAGACGTCGAGCAGTAGGCAATCAAGTGCCTGTCGATTAGGCCCTTTCCAGACACCATGGGAAAGTGCAACACATGCACCAGCCACACCACAGAGACCTCCAAGGTTGTCGAAGCCGGTTCACTCGACCATGGAAACCTTGCCTGGGGTTGCGGCTATCTCGAACCAGGAAACTGTTAATGCTAAAAGGCGGGGTAAAGAAAAAAGGTAAACATGCTACGGAGCTACCACAATACTGATCCGGGTAAGACAACGTCTCTTCCCTCATCCCAGAAGCAAACACACTTCCAACCAGTCTATGACCCATCACTCTCCATCAAAACACCGACTGCTGTGTATTGATCTTCTCGTAGACGTCATAACCTGCACGTCACTTCGCTTTGCATCCCAGACGGTTACCGCTATGCGATAATCATCCATGGGGCTGCACGTCACCAACGTCAACTAGAGCCAATAGCTCGATCTCACTGCGCTTGATCTTCCCACATCTGGACCTTCACTTGAGACTGTGTCCAGCCCCACCAGTGTGGGCATCGCTCAAACACAACGCATCTCGAGCCCTCGAGACGACTCAGACCAGCTCGCTTGTAGCGCGCCTGACATTGTCCTGGAGCCCCAGAATGCACCCGACACACGCTGTACACGATCTCCACTCTTCGGCAGTATGCATCAAGCATCTCATGCTTCTACACTAGGCCTTCTAGCGTTCGTCGGTCCGATGATCTGTCTCTAGTCACGTTATCGGGCCGCTAGCATACCATCAGGACACACGGATGTTACCAGAGATGAAGTAAGTCCCCATTGATGCGCAGCTAGGATCGGATGCGGCATGTCCAAACAGGGCTTTCCGACCCTCTCATCGAAGGATTTGTACCTGGACAGCTGAAGTATTATGATGTATGTCTCGGTCGAATTAGACGCCTTCGGCCCTTCAACCATGGACTATACGAAGGAACGGTTAGCCCCTCTGACGTCAGTCCCAACCATGCGACTCGCAACCTATGCCGCAACCCGTTGGAGACGAGTAGAGTTTAACAGGCTGACACAGGAGTGGGGTGAGGTCGGTAACTGGGTTCGTCTCACTGATCTGCACCGTGCTGACGGCGTCGTACTGAGCATCTCGGGAGAGATACGCCTAGCCGATATGCGAATCCACGCGTCGCTATCGTGATGCTGGCGGCGTGGCAGGTGTCATCACGTCTTACGCTGCCTTTATCTAACTCGGTTGCGGTACCCTTCACCCGTCGCCCTCGCGGAGCCGCAAGATGGCAGGTAAGTATGCCATCTACCTTTCTGGCGTGTTTGTTGAATCTAGGCCTGGCGATCAACCAATACCAAGACAGCAGGCCGGTACATTTTTATCCGGTGGTATGCTTGCACAACTGACACCGTCAACACTGTCAACGCTCAAGATACTTACTCGATCGTGTTTTTTTATTCGATCGTTCCGATGATCACAATTTTTGCTTCATCGTTATCTGTTCACTATTCTTGAAACGTGTCAAACCCCGATGCATTTCGTCACTCAATGGAGCCGTGATATTCGCCACGGCTCTTCCGGTCCCGCGGTACACGTATCAATACCGGAACGATATTTCCGGCACAGCCATCATCCGCGCCCAACCTGATCAATCCTCACGAGCACCCCGCCCTCTGCTCACATGCTGAGGTTCTCGCTCTCCCTACGATTGTCTCGTCTGTAGTCAAAGGAGTCATGGATTTCCTACGACAGTGGCTAAAATATCATCACTTTCTGCCTTTTTCACGCTTTGCACCAATTATTAGCTTCTAAACTACCTTTTGCTTGGTTTCACAAGACTCGACTTACGCTTTGCTAATGTTCTATTTCAAAGTCTGGTTCATCTGCCTCATTTCACTCTATCAGCTCGTCGCGCATTAAATAAACAGATTGTCCGCTCGTCCTGGCAACCTGACATGTCCGAATCTCCTTCCCTTTTGCTAAACTTTACCTTCGAACATACACCGACGACTTTTTACTATACTATTCACTACTATTCACCTCGTCATGCGTTCTTTATCCTTCTCCGTTTGATTATTCCTAGGTTGAGAATCGTTGAAGCCGTACATTGGTAAGTAGAGTAATCACGCGTAATCTTCGGAGAAGGCTTGAATTGCTGTGAACATGGCTTTTTACGACATATATTCTCATTGTCATCGACCATACTGGCTTAAGCGAAGAGAGGAAAGAGCCAAGATCAGTCGAGAGAAGTGAGGAGCCTTGTACAAGACTAAGGGTGGGAATTACAGCTAGAGCAAACGCATGGGATGAGACATGCGAAGTTGAAATGGGCTAATTATGTTAAGTTCGACGTTTCCATTTACTCTCAATGCAATTGTGAGGTGAATAGAGTGGGTGTACATACTGCACTTCCAAACGACTACGGAAATAACTGCGACGCGGAAACAAGGAACACATTACCCCAAGGAGATCATCGCCCTACATACTTTCACCTCTCATCACCGATCAGGATCCGAACCAGACGGAGTCGCAGCCTTGTTCTTCCTATGCTTAGCCTTTGTCGGGGTTTTCGCCTTTGCCTTGGTCTTGGTCTTGGCCTTCCTTTTCCCCTCCTTCACAACCTCAAATAACCCCCTCTCACCCGACTCCAAAGCCCCAGCTCCAGAAAGATCAAAATCCGGACTACCCTGGATGATTTCAGCCTGCTCTTCCTCGACATCAGCCTCCTTTCCTTTTCCCTTCACATCAACCCCCTCCCCCCCTCCCCGCCACTCAACCACGCCTTCCACACTTGTAAACCCCACAAACCCGCCATGCACCCTTTCCGCCGCCTCCTCCTCACTCACACCAACAGTCTCACTACACGCCCTACTGCCCCGGCGACAAAACACCCAAGCAGGCAGCACAATCTTCTCTCTAAACCCCCTCTCCGCAAACCCATCCTCTTCAAACAGCACGCCCTTGCGCCCCAGCCTACTCCCCGTCCGCGCCGGTGCCTCCCACCCGCCGCGGCGATACGCAACGACACCGTTCATGATAGTGATTTGTGTGAGCAGGACGGCGGATCTAGGAGAGCGAGAGGTCTGAGACGCCATTTGCTGCGCGTTGGAACAGTCCATGGTAGATTGCGTGTAGGGCTGTTCTTTGTAGACGGGGGACAGGTGGTAGACTGTGTGGGCGTCGAGGCGCATGTGTAGGCTTAGGAGAGCGGCGTGCGTTGTTAGGATGTGTAGGGGGGCGAAGAGGGCTGAGAGTGTGGGGGCAGGGTGCGATGGGGAGAGGGTGATGAGAGGCGAGAGGTGCGTGTACAGTGCTGCGACAACGGTGTTGACGTGGTCGGTGAAGTTCGGGGGCAGTATGTAACTGACACTTCCATCACAATCGATGTGTGTGAGGAAACGCTGGATGCAATGTGCAGATGCAGTGGTACGTTTAAATCCTGATTTTCCGTTTCGTCAGTCCTGACTTCCAAACCTTAAACAACCCCTCCCTCCGTTCCCTCACATTTAGAAGAAAAAAAAAGAAAAAAACGAAGCTTTTTCTTTTTAAAACTCACCATCTTCATCCCTCATCCTCTCTTCCAACGCAACCAAAACCCCAATCTGCGCCTCATCCCCGCCGAAAAAACAATGCCCCAGCACTTGCTCCACAAGCACATTCCCGATAATCGCACAAACGAGCGTGCGTCTCTTCTGCGGGTTTAGGAAGATTTCTTGCCATCCGCGAACCCCCGCCGGGCCACCAGATGCAACGCAATCAATCACTCGTGCTGTCTCGGGACTGAACTGGCTGTAGAAGGATGCTGGCAGCCCTACACCATCGCCACTGTCCTCGTTATTGTTGTTGGTGCCGACGTCACTGTCGTGTACAGAATCAGCAAAAAACTCCCTCGCAAACCGCTGCATGCGATCCTGAACCTTCCACAGCCCATCCCTGATCTCCGTGTCGCGAAACGCATACTCGGGTTCGCCCAGCTCAGCGCGGATCCCGATATCGCTGCCAACTTCGCGGGCGCGGAGGTTGGGCTTCAGGTTCCATTTCTGCTCGGGCGTAAGGCGGGGCCAGGTTCGCGGTGTGTATTTGTTGTAGAGGGCGGCGAGGGAGGGAGAAGGGGGGCCCATGCTGAGGCTGTTGTTGGTGTTGACGTGGGTGTTTGCGTTGTCGTCGTCGTCGTTGTAACTTACGGGGCCAGTACTGCTTTCTTCGGCATCAGAGGGGATAGACGAAGAATATGGTTCCACAGCCACCGGACCATTCTCCTCCTCCTTTTCCTTCTTCTTCTTCTTCTTCTTCTTCTTCCCAGCATCATCCAACAACTGCCTCGCTCTAGCCCTCAATTCAACCGCCGCGCGCTGAGCCTCGGACGTCCCAGCTTCCAAACGCGACGACCCCACGCCCTTGGTCTGGGGCCGCGGGCCGCTAGCCACAGCCCTCTTCCGCGCAGAATCTGGTGCGCGGACCGGCGTATCCCGCGTACCGGGGACATCCACATCTTCAGCTGACTTTATCAGTGTGAGCGTGCTGCCAAAATACGCGGCGTTTTGATACTCGCTCGGACTGTGTAGGGTGCGGCGCCGCTTCTCCCCGCTGCGGATGGCGCTCTTGCGGCTGCGCTTGCGCTTTTGGGTTGAGGGGGCGGGCGGGGTAAAGGGCCAGATGTTGGTTAGGAAGTTGCTCATTGTAGGGCCTGTTGGGGGGAGAGTAGGAATAGCGGATGAGTGGGGTGGGCTTGTACTTAAGCCCGTAAGAGAGATTCCGCTGTGGGGGATGTTTGCGTGAGACGGCGGCGTATCTCGCTTTGTGGCTCTTGTATGTCCGGTTTGACTGCTTTGTTCGTGAGGCTGGATAGCCGCATGCGGTCGATTGCCATGGAATGCTGCATCCGGAGCGAGGATTGTGTTTGTTCGAGAGGACAATAAAGGAAACGGCAACTCTGCCTTCGTATGAGTCCAGAACATGGAAAAAGAAAGTTTTTCGGAAAGACAGCCTCGTAATGACGGAGCGAGATGGGTGCGGTGGACATGCGGTGGACATATTCTATACCTGGTAAATCGACATCATAACACCATCATTAAACCTTTGTACAACAAGTACTCGCTATGCTATGCTACGCCGGGGCTAAATGAGTAAGATCCAAACCAAAGATGCAAAGGAAAACGCTAGAAGAAATATGTACAAAGAAATTTTTCCATTGCTTTATCGCTACTACTGGGGTGTCCAGTTCTTGTAGAGACACGAGCACAGTGTGCTTGCGTCCTGAGCCTTGAGGCTGACGTCGTCACCTGATGAACTCTTACAGGCAGGTACACCTTGGCCACCGGCTACGGCTTGTTCAACACGCACAGCTGCATTCCTTGTTAGCGTATGATGTCAGAGACTAAGATAAAGTTGACTTACCGAATGGCCATTCAGGGTTTGGAACATCCCCGGCAGCGATCGTCTGATCGGGATAGGTACGCTTCATTTTAGTGTACAGAAATCCCTGCATGTTTGTCGCGCCGTAGTCGCACTCAAAGTCACCCTCGTCACCTCCAAGCGTGCCAGTCATATTGACAGTCTTTGACCGAGAGATCTGGAACCGATAGCGCTCTGTGTCCTTGCCCGAGTCCAGCAATTCGAGGTTCTCGTTCTGGAACGTTGTGTCAAAAGTGTCATCATGCCCTCCGGATGAAATCTTGTAGGATCCTGACGAGCCGCTGATTTCCCAGTTCAATATGGTAAGAGCTTTTTGTGGGTCAGAGTAGTAGTCGGTGTTGGGCGCGCATGTCCATGTGTCGGTGTCGGCGGTGCACTCGGGCGTGACGGTATCGAGGAAAACGACGAGCGAGTAGGTTCCGACGGGGAAGTTAGAGGGGACGGAAGACGCGACTGCGGAAGCTTGAGATGAAGATCCGCCGGTTGTTGTTGGGGATTTGGAGTCGTTATTTTCGTTGTGGCCGTTGCTGTTGCTGTTGTTGCTACTGCTGCTATCGCTGGCGCCCGATCTAGAATCGCCAGAATTCTCCGAAGAACTGCTGCACCACGCGTTAGTACCATATTTCCTCTTTCACGTAAAGGTTGTGGTGGCTTACCTAGAGTGCTTCTTCAGTCCTACCGCTAAGCCGACAGCCAACGCCACGATCAGGGCTATGATGATGGCTGCGACCAGCGCAATTCTCTTCCATCCCCAGGCAAATATGCCCCTCGGTCTTCTCCTCTGTCTTATGTGCCCAAATTTCTCGTCCTCCCTATCGCTCCAAACACTCACGCTGAGGTTGCTGCCATTGTGCATACGCTCCTCGCTGCTTTCTCTCGGTGTGTTCAACCTGCCACCAGTCAATGCCGACAAGATGCCACCCGCTTTCTTTTCGCTCTTATGCCCGTGTTGTACTGGTCCAACATGCTGGTGCGACGGGTCGTTGCAGAATGTACTCTCGGTCGTGACGTTGATCTTCGCTGTGCTCGCTGGGGATTTGGAGCGTTTGTTGTCGAGGATTACGGAAAGACGCTGACCAGCAGGCGTCGAGATACGCTTCGCTGGCCGGTCATCCTCGATGGGGTAGTGGGAGCTCGCGCGTTTGGAGCGGATGAAGTTCATGGCATCGGTGTTGATCGACGTGTGTGGGTGGTCGAAGTTGCGTTTGATTCGAAATGGAGGCTGTCGGCTCAGTAAAAGAAACAGTCGACCTTCTCTCCTGGGTGTTCTAGTCGCTCCTTTGATTGGCTTGCCACTATACTGCGCACTATAGTCTGGGAACGTAGGGATATGGATGACGAACAGGATGGGCGAGGAGAGCCTGGCAGAAGAGAACAAGGAGATGCTCCGCGGGCCAGAGCTGCCCTGTACCGGCTCGCGCCATGGGGAGGCGACCGAAAGCTTATACAAATTGATTATAGTAGCCTGGTCACCCGAAAAAGACTCGAAACGAATAGACCATGCGCTCCATCACGCGCTAAAGACGGTTGCAGTATCGATTTAAGCCTCGTCAGGTTAAAGCCTCAGGCCACTCTCCTGTTTATCCCTCAGGGATTATTCCTAGTGGCACCGCACGGCTCTGTGTCGGGAACGGGTACGCCATGGCTGCTTGTGCATCACAAATGGCTTTATGTTGAGACGGGACACGACAGCGGCCAGGACCTGTGCACATTATCCCGTCAACGCTGCGGAGATAGCATGTGCAAAGCTGCGTGACAGCAAGTAGCTTTCCGTTTGTTGCGTGAGAGAAGTTTACAAACTGTGGTGAGATTCGCGTTTGGCGTCTGGATAGACAAACGTGGGTGGATACATAAGGGGTTCGGCTTCGTGACTCGCTAAAATGCGCGTTCCTGCATTCGGCCCAGGATCCGATTCGCTTGCTTTTCCTGCCAAGAAATACTGCCATATTCACGTGCTCTTTGACCTTCACCTCTTCAACTTTACCCAACTGCTTCACCACGCGCATGTAAAATGTTTCGCGGTGAACTTCAACGCGCGTGGGCTTTCACGCAAAAATGTAATAGTGTTTTCTTCCAATTCACGCTATGACGCGTCCAGTCAATGCTGTCTCCTCTCACGTCGCACTCTCCCTGCCCATGCTACTACCAACGCGACTGCCTTCGACTACCAACGCACTTTCTTATACCATTTGCAAATAATCACAACCCACTCGCACTTCACATTTCAATTTCTCACTCACAGCAGATGTCGATTATAGACGTCTCTGCATTCTCACTGCACATCCAGTCTCAGTCTATCACGGCAAGCGACCCCCACTCACTCACTAGCCAACATGGCGCCAGGCCGCGTCGTCGTTCGTCTCAACCCCGGCTGTTCTGACGGCGATCCTCTACACGTCCCTCCTCCAGGGACGCACTCGCAAGTAAATCCCCCGACTTTGTACCTTGAGAAGATCGGGCAGCAATGGATGGAGCAGCGAGGCGAAGCGCGACCTGGAGTCCAATATATACTCGAAGCTCTTCCTGCCGGCTACACAATATGGCACCGACTACGTCCCTCGGACCCTAAACACTTCGACAAGTACCTATTCGGGCATCCAAGCCATAAGCGATTTGACTCGCCCAACCGGTTCTACCCACATTTCGAGCACTTGATGGACAACAACGGAAGCAGCATAGGGTGCCCCTGCACGGTTTGTCGAGGCAGCGCGGGCGTTCTTCCGCGGGTCGCGGCTTCGCCTAATAGCTCGCGAACACGAACGTCCAGTGCGTCAAGATCTCTCCCAAGCCGGCCCAACAGCGCCCGTGGGGTACAACCGGTCCCGACCATGCGACTTATCGCGCAAGGACGGCCCAAAAAGATAAATGCTGGTCTCGACACGAACAATGTCGACCAGGATGGCACGCCTGACGTGTACCGGAATTTGATCGACATGTTGAAAAAGCACGGTCATATTGATGAAGTTATCCGAGAGCCTTCAAGCCCGGATTGGAGGGCCGAACAAGCACGGTTGCCAAAGTTGCTCGAGGCACTCAAGTCTCAACAGCAATGGATCCCCCGGAATGGTGACATCGTCTTGTATGTCCGTGACTTGCCTAAAGGGGTGGTGTTCGCTCGAAGTGATGATACCAACGAGCTTCGCCTGTATGATGAACAGAGGGGGGGATTCCTTGGTCATCCAAACTGGGAGGCCGGTCTCGTAACAGAGGTAGCTTCTGGAGCCACAATTGCTGATCTTGTGGTTCCGGCATCAGACTCGAACGTGTTCAACTCCGGCCTACGAGTAGAACCTATCCCGAACCCGAACGACTCGGACAAGGCCCTGTCTAAACGGTATAAGTACGTCTCCTTACAACAGACCCGTCCATTCTTCCTATGGAAGGAGTTACTACATAGCGGTCAGGACGAGTGGCATCCGAGTATCAAGAATGCTTTGGCGTTATGCTCGACGCTCTCCCTGGTGGGCAAGTATCGTTTCCGAGGAGCCTGGCCTGACGCCACAATATATTGTCATGGGATCTTCATCGGGTCAGAGATGCTGGCTGTTGGTGACACTGTCCGCCTTCTCCTCAACAGCAAATCAAGTCACTCTGAATGCTCCGATATAATAAGCATCAAATCCATCCGATTGAAGTGGTCAAATTTAGACAAAGCTTCCAGCGATGACTACGATGAAGGACGCCCTTATAATTCGGAAATCTGGATCTACGGATCTGCCTACACCAGTGAGGCCTCGAGGACGAACAAGGCATGGGTTTCTGAACAGAATGCTCGGGCACCCAGAGTAGCCGACGACTACGCATCCTTCGAGCCTCTCCATCCACCCGACAAGGAACTTGCTGTTCCATACTCGCGTGTTCTGGGTCGTCTATATGAGAGTGATGCCATGGACTACTTTCTCGGCTTCGACTCGAACGAACTCCCAGACCTTGACCTTGGACAGAAAGCTATAATCGAGGCACGCGCATTCTCTCGGAAGAACGATAAACGTATCGCAGAAGAGCCCAACGCGACCTGGTATTGGGGCGATGATCGAGCTGAAGCACTGAACCTACACACCAACGGCCTCGACGTTTCCAGGTTCAACCCCGAACGCGACGTCAAAGCCCTCCGCAAGCAGTACTGCATCCTCGATGGCGCAGAGAACGAAGCTGCGAAGCCCGATACCGCTTCTGGTAGAAAGGTACTCCGCAGGTTCATGGCCCCCACGTTCCCTGTTCGGACGGCTGATGCAAAAGGAACAAGTGCCGGCCAAAACTCTAGTTCCGGTTCCACGTCCAATGACAGCAGTATCTTGATCGGTAAGAAGCGGACTCACGTTGTCAATCTGAGTGACGGCGAGTCTGAAGACGAGATTATTCGCGAGCACACTAGAATCTTGGAAAACCACCAGACACGGCCTAGCAAGAAGACAAAGATAGAAGTCGTCATCGACTAAAGGTGACCACTCAAGTTTGGAGCAGTGGTTATGCGTCGAGTTATCATGGTGGGAGCAGGAAGAGCGAATATCTGCTCTCCAACAAACAGAATAATTATGTTATTACGCTGGTATTTGGTTATGGAAGAGCTCATTGAGAGAGGAGCATGTCTCCGTCGAAGGTGAGGGTCGCTATGCGCGGGAGGATCACTGTTGATACCCATCTAGTGCGATATGAACGTGCACACTGCACTACACTACACGTGTACTCCATATTTCGGTAAAACGTCTGCACTATGAGGATGAGCTATATGTGGCAGAACAATACCCCCGGGGAGTGTTACTACGTATGAGGATAGACAAGACATCACAACGTACCCATCAAGCCTTGATTGCAAACACAGTGACTTTTCTATACCCGTCACAAGTCCCGCGACTTCACCAAGACAATCACATGCACAAAACTGGGAGCAGACAAGGTCTCAAGTTTCAACGTACAGAATATATATGTATAGAAAAAGTACGAGCATATACACTACCAAGGCATATGTTCATCTATATTTGGGTTGGGTATCAATCTCTGCTCCTGTGATGCTGCTGCCTGTCTTCTCTCTCTTTTTTCCCCTCCCTCTCCCTCCCTTTCTGGAAAACAAGGAGATAAGCAACCCCTCCAGTCTATACTCGCGAATAACAGCCAAAAAGAAAGACAATTCATAAAGCCATATCCGTCGTAGCTATCAGAATGCTGCCGAAGCAATTCGCAGACCATAAGAAAAGAGAAAAAAAACGCCAATGAGATGCAGTCTATCGCAATTGCCAATGATCAAATCAAATCAGAAAAATGGCAATATATATAACCAAAGAAAGATAGAGTAGACAAGGAAAAAATTCTTCATATGCACATCAAAAACATTCTCACGGCGCCGCTGCAGCCGCCTTCTCAGCCAACGCCTCACCCAGCGCATCGGCGTCGTAGTCCTGCACGACGACCTTGGTCGGTGCATCAGGCACGTCGTCGAAGACCCCCCAGATAGGACCGTTTTGATTGACGCCACTGGGTCTCACTTTGGCTTTATCCTTGTCTTTGCCCTTTTTCGAGGCGTTGTCGGCGCCGCCGCCGTCCTTGGTCGTCGCTGTGTCCTGGCTGGATTGCGTTTGTTGGCTTTGGATGGATGGGGGACGAGTGTTGGAGGGGGAGAGTGTAGGAGGAGCAGGTGCGGGAGCTGGGGCAGGAGTAGCGCCCCATTTGCCAAAGACCCAGCCACCGACTTTCTTTGTGAGACCGGGGCCGCTGTTGGGTTGGGGCCCCTCGCTTTTTCGGGGTCCGCGCTTTTGGTTGGCGATGCTAGAGTAGAGGTAGGAGCGGCTGAGCATGCTGTTCTCAGACGTCTTGTTCGAGAGCGTACCGTGTGCTGTTGCGGTCCAGGGTGTGACTTCTGGACCGACGGATCCGGCGCCGCCGAGATCGGTGAGACGGGACGGGTTGGAGTAAAGGAGTTGTGAGGGTCGTGATTGCAGTGTGTGGATGTCCATGCCAGATACTGAGATGAGAGATTCGTGGGAAGCGTGACGGCGTAATGAGGGGCGCATGGCCGTCATGGGCGAGACAAGCTCGTCTGGCTCAAACTCTCCAGAGGTGGCGATTGATGGCTCTGCTGTTGAGACGGGAGAGTCTTCGCTCTCCTCTGGTATTGCAGCTTGAGGCTCTTGCTGGATGGCAGGCGAGAGCGAGAAGCTGTCGTTTGAGAACGAATTGGCGGGGCTGACGGCCGAAATGACGGCACTGGCTGGACTGCTCTTGGTGGTGAAAGCGATTGGCGTGCTCGTACTACGAATGGTTGAAAGGCTCGGTGGCATTAGGCCGCGAGACTTGCGTCGTAGATGCTTTGAGCCAGTCTTGCCTACTTCGAGCGTCCCCGACGATCTTCGCATGACGGGAGGCATGATGTCGTGATCTGAGCTGTAGGTATCCGATTTGGAGGGGCCGAACATGGGGGAGTGAAAGTCGATGGAATCTGGGGGGCTTGTTGGGCGCGAGGAGTCATAGGCCTCGCTGAAGACACGGTCGTACATGGACCCACGGTGCGAGTCGGAAACGGGCGAGCCTGCGAAAGAGCCAGGGGCAAGAGTCGAAGCCTGAGACCATCGGTGCGAGTTTGGCACCGAAACGGCGGTCTGGTTCAGTATGGTAGCGGTAGACGAGCGATCGAGCGTTGGAGGCGGGTCGAAGTGAGACGGCGTGAGAGTAAATCGCTTCTTCTTGGGTCGACCCCGAGCGGGTCCTTTGGATACGTTTCTGGAAGTCTTGGGGCCGTGGAAATGGTGGTGTATGTGCAATTCTTGGTTCAGGGATTCGTGTTCCATTTCCAGTTCCTTCTGTAGCGTAGGACTAATAACGTCTTCAGATTGCGATGCCGACATGGGTTGATGGTCTTTGAGCTGGTCCCGCAGACGCTCGACCTCTTCGTTTGAGTTGCCTAGCATTTCGCGGAGTTCCATTATACCGTGTTGTAGATTTGCGTTATCGAGTAGAATGTCCTTAACAAAGTGCGAGACGACAGTGGTGCCGCCGCTCTTGTCATGGCCTGCTTTTGCCTTCAATCTGCTTGCGGCAGCGTTGAGTTCGCCTTCGACGGCCATTCTCCGCTCCATGCGGGCGACGACCTCGACATGGCGCTGGCGTTCGGCTCGGGATTCCTTCTCGATACGGTCGATTTGGTCCTGGAGATCTCCTATGGTGCGCTCTGCAACCTTCCATCGCTGGATGGCTGTGCGCTCATCGACGAGTTTTGCATCGAGGCTGCGTTGGAGTTGTGACTGCTCTCTCTCCAGGTCGATCAGCTGCTTTTCCAGTAGCTGTGTTCGTGCAGCCAGCATGCTGAGGCGTTCGAGCTCCTCTTCGGTCGATCGTAGCGTATCCTCGAGGGCTTGGATGTGGGCGTCTGACTCAGCGACGGTGCTGTTCAGCTGCTCAAGCTGGTCCAAAAGCTCGCGGTTGGTCTTGATGGACTGGGCATTCTCGTGCTCCAGCTGTCTCTTCTCCCTCTCGAGATTGTCGATGGTGGAAATCATTTCTTTCCGCTCGCGCTCCGAGTCGGCAACATAGGCTTCATGGCGGACGAGGAGAGCCTGCAGGGCAAATGTTAGTGGCATGGCGCCAAAGTGAGGGTATTCGCTAAGCGGCCGGCCTGCGAGGCGGGAACGGCGGTCAGTGAAATCAAGTGCAGACATACTTGGCCGAGTTGTGCAGCCTTGGAGACGTCTCTCTCCAGACCTTCTAGGAGTCTTCCATTGTGGGCAAGGAAAGCGCAGTCGTGACTCCCACAGCAGCACCGAGGCGACCCTGGAATGCCACCAAGGCCGGCCGTGTCCATGTGTACGACCCCTCGTTCGCGTAAACAAAGCCGGGATTCTTCGAGTCTGTACGGTCAATTCTAGATATGGTGCGATAAATGATCTTCTGCGTCGCTCATGCTCAGGATAATATATGCGATAAGAACATAGGAGGGGAGCAGGGAAAAAAACAAAGCGTATAGATAGGGACTGGAGGCACGGCGCGTGGAGTTATTGTGTTCCTGACTACGGCCGACCGCTCCACTCCCCACTAGTCCAGGTGTCCCTGCCAGCAAAGCATTCCCCGCCCAAAAGCCCGCCACCGCCTTTTTGATCCAATCTTCCCTGCTTTCCGCGATCCTGTCTCCACGACCCGATGACTGCTTCATGTGCGAGCACCATCATGTGTTCGCGCCTGTCGCGACCCGTCATCCGCGAAACACGTCCAGCGTGAATCAGCAGCCCGACGACGTCAATGACGCTTGCCGATACCCCTGCGTGGATTCTAAGATTACACCCGCCAACCCAATAGACACCTCGCAGATTTAAGCCCAAAACAAACATCCTTTGTCTTGGCGGCTGCCTTGTCAAAACTTGGATAAAACGGTCGACGAGTGCGAGAGAGAAAGAGTAGTATTTAGACACGAAGGGGGTAAGTTGAATATGTGGAATCAAGGCAGAATCTGTTCCATATCCGTGTTCCGTCTGTTTTACATCTCGCTGCGAATATCACGTGACCAGCAATGATGACGCTACTCCGATGTATCCGAAAGCCCAAGGCATTGTCCATTACCTCGAACCTCGATGTGCTTCGACGTCTACACGGAGGAGCGAAAATTCGAATTGGCAAGACGCGTTGCCTCCAGCACTCAGCCGCAACAGCCAAGAACGCGTACAGCAACTCAGCCTCGCCATCACCAAAGCCAGACCAACATATCCAAAACCCTTCTCTCCCGTCCCTCAATCCGTTTTACCAGCTTCGAGATGCTCGGCCTCTCGTTCGGTACGTAGTGTATGCGGGGTTAGGGCTCATGGCAACCGTCGAGACAACATTCTGGTTCCATGTCCCGAGAGCCAAGTTCTTCCCACGAACATCAAAAGACCATCACCAGCAGGATGACGAATTGTTGAGTCGCTTGAGAATAGCGGTGAAAGACTACAGACATGTTTGGATAAGAAATTATGGCAGGTATTATGGTGCGCATCTGTGGGGGCTTGGCTATGGGGGATTGGACGGCTTGGAGGACCACACCGGTTAACAGTTTCTCAGCCTGATGCGCCCGCGCATCCAACGCCCTACGTATGGGCGCTTATATGTCGGGTGGGTGCACAATGGGGCGTAATGGGGTAACAACTCGAATTTGCCACCCGCAGTTCTGAGGAGCATATAGGTTGCTGTTAGCCGTCTCACTCTGTTCATGCTTTTTACATTCATCTCAGTACACTCAACCGATTTGCTATACCTACGCCCCCTACACTTTGTGGTATCGAACATGGCATCTACTGAAATGAATGACTTTTGGGCCTTGCTGCATCCAGAGGCTGCAAACCCGGTGAGTACTGCCACATACCAAAACGATAGTCCTCTGAGATTTGATGGCTTTGGTTGGTGGACGCTCTGCTAACATCTCTCGGTAGCTGGGCTGATGCTGTACAGAAGAGAGTCCCGCTTGGCAACAGCTATCGCTGGCACCCCAAGCTTTTTGTGAGCCGCATATGCAAGGTCGGGACAGTCTGCATGCGGCCGGCGTCAATGAGTGAGCCCTATAGTCGAGATCGCCGTCCCGGGCATACGTCCACGGCGCAACACCTCGGATTACCCACTGTTTGGAGATTCAATCGATGGGATCCTATGGCCAATGCAGGATAAAGATCATGACCTGGATGGTCACTCGCTATGATTGATAAAAAGCCCTCCCCCACCCAGGGGGGCGTGGGATTATGTGCTGATAAGATAAGCCCTCTTGATAATGGGTAGGCAGAAAGGCGGCCTGCCTAGAAGTAGATGATACACTAGAAACGGAAGAACTGGTGTCAGGCACCCTGACGAGTAAACTCCCCTCAAGGATGCCGAAGGATTTTGCCCCAACCTGGATGTGAAGCACGTCTACCTAGACAGAATTCAATATGTACACGAGCAAGGCACCGAAATTTGATTTCTTACCAGATACTACACGCCACAATCCTCGGACGCGTCCAAGCACATCGGGGCGGAAGACAGCTATGTCGAGTCCTCTTCGAACCGCAATTCGCAACATCGTTATCGTAAACCTATCGACAAAGGCAGCAATTCGGAACACGTGGTCATTGGCATGATTTTCAGCAACGGCGAGACACGCAGAGACCAGTACAAATGCCACGTAACCACCTGTTCGGGCATATCGTTCGGTCGCCTCGCAGACCTGAAAAGACACCATGCAAGCCGACACAGAGGCGCTGGGGGCAAGGGCAAGCGATTTTGGTGCCCTATCGACGGTTGTAAGTCCACCTTATACGATTCCCAATGCCGTAGAATCTATATCGGCCCGTTTTCTGATGCATGGGACTGACGATGGTTTTCGTACCAGGCGAGAGGAGCAAGGGTGGAATTGGACATTCGTTCCCGAGGAAGGACAAAATGATGGATCATCTATCTCTCGTACACGCCGACAAGATGGACGACTAGACCTCGGCTTTGCAGCGCCGAGACCCTACATACTTTCTACTCTATTCTTTTGTGTTGGTATTATATGCAAGGGATATAGTTAAAGTTCATTTTCGATAACGATTCAATGCATCACGAACACTGCCAAATACACGATGGTCCCAAGCTACAATACGATCGTGCAATGAGCGCGTGATGCGAATACCAGAAGTTCAGCAACAGCATAACCTGAAACATACAACTCACTTTCTGGACTTCTTCTCCACTCACATGAAACACCCGTCTCTACACACGCATCTTCCCCACATGAGTCCCAACGTCAGGGTCCTCGTAACAGTAACCGCCACGTAGAGAACGGCGGGTCTCGAATGAGGCGAGCGCTTCCGGCGTCACCGTAATCATGATAGGCTTAGCCTGCCGGCAGAAACTTACATAATCAGCGGACCCGCTTTGCGCCCCGGGCTGTCGTGTCGTGTGACCAACGGTAAACCGCTAGCCTGCCGCTTGAACCGACACAACGATGCTTCGCGACCTAGATGACTGCAGTCTACGCTTTCGGCTACATGACGATGTCATTGACGAGCTCGCTTCATTATCTGGAACTTAATGTAACAGGATGCTCTGCGGAATGAGACGGGCGAAGAGCGGACCATGTCGACAACAGTCACTTCACGAGTATAGGAACGGACCGATGTCAAGAAGGGCATAGAGCTGGGGTAGGCGAACGCTACCTAGGTATTCACTGTGACTCGCTATGTGATTCTCAAAGACACGCGCGAAGCTCTACCTTTCCCCGCCTTGCAGGTTTTGGGCAACACTCCGCCACATTTCGCGCCTTTGTCAGTTGAGACCCTGTCAAGCGAAAGAGACGAGGCTGAGGCGCCCATTTCACATGGCATAATCTTGAAAGCCATCTGCATACCCAATGCTCGTTGTGGTCAGCTTCCCTGTTAGGTTGCACGACCATCATATTCTCCAAGAAGTCAGATTCAACTGGCAGCCGGTTCTTGATTGGCTGGAGGAGGACGGGTGTAATTGATCTTGTCTCCATATAGCTCCTTAGCATCGTCATCCTTACTCTTCTCTCTGTATCCGCCTCGAACTTCCGAAAACACGATACCGACGGCGATGTTGCAGCTCTTGGGCTCAGCGTATTCTACCGCGGCAGCTGCTCTCACTCTTCCAAGGTCAAGATTTCAGTGCACGTCCTTATCAATGCCATCGACGCCCTCATCCTCGCCTTGTCAAACTTCTTCATGCAAGTCTTGACCGCACCGACGATGAAAGACGTCGACAAAGCTCATCAGCGCAAGAAGTCATTGGAAATAGGCGTGCAGTCGCTTCATAATCTGAAGCATGCGTCGTCTTCGTGTGTAAAGGGCTTTTTCTACATGTTGCTATGTCTGAGCTCTATCCCTTTCCACCTGTTCTTCAATGCTTCCGTCTACACGGTGAATGTATCAACTGAAAGCATGCTGCTTTTGGCGACAGAGCAATTTCTGCATTGAACCGACTTACAAACCTCAGGAATGGGAGCACAAGACTACAATTGGGAAAACTCTGGGTGGCCGTTTCCTCATGATGGACACGTCGAGCGCGCCACGGCATTTGTGGGTAGTATGGCGGCGGGTGCAACAAGCTGGGATAATATGAGCATGGATGCCTGCATGGACATCTACAACGACCCTACGAGGCCGTTGCAAGCCCACCGCAATGTAGTCATGGTTATCCGCGATCCTGCAAATCCATCGAAAGACGGCTGGCGGACCTCGGAAGTGCGCAAGGATCTGGATGCTACGTTACAATCTAACCGCATCAATTCTCTGTTTCTCATGGACGACCTGTGGCGAAAGGACGACTACATCTAGTGGAGAGAGTCAGGAGCAGATTTTGGACACGATCTACAATCACTCGCCAAAGTACTTCACATGGATCTAGAAACGAAGACAATAAATCCCAACTACACGGCTGAACCCACTGAGCTAGAAGCGTTGTATTGCATGGTGAAGCCATACGGAGAAGCGTGCGAGGTGCGAGTCGTCAACACCGTACTCTTGATATGTTGGGTATTCTCTTTTGTGAAAGCATTAGTCTGCCTACGAGCCTTCTTCCTGCTCCGCTACAAGGAACTACTCGTAACACTGGGAGATGCAATCGATTCTTTCATCAGCACGCCAGATAACTTCATTTCGAGAATGTGCTACACAAGCGCACCCACCGAAGAGCGTTTCCGCAGGGAAAACAGGTCTAATGGAGCCACGCATCCTCGCCATGGAACGGCACCAGCAAGCGTCTCGGTATTGTGATATCGCAAGGAAGACGGGTAGCCTCATGTCTCATCTTCATCTTCATCTTCATCGGTACCGGGATAGGTCTGCTAGGCGCAGGATCATTCCGACAGCCAATGTAAGTCTCTCCCAGCCAAACACCCCTCTCCACCACATACCGCAAACTGACACCTAACCCTTTCTCCTTCCTACAGCACCAAGTCCCCCTTCGGCCGCACGCCCCAAACCCTCGGCCACAGCATCAACCCCGGCTCTACCACACGCTCCGACGACATATGCGCCATACACCGCGCCCTCTACGCCAACCTTACCCCACCTCGCTCTCGCAGTATGCTACTTCCTCTACAACAACATCCTCACGCGCCTGCTCTCCTCGCTCGAAATCTCCCACTATGGTAGGTCCTTCAAACCGCTTTGCATCTCCCTCGCCCGCGGTAAGCAAAAACCCACGCACGGGCTACAACTCCCGTACGCATGGTCTATTCCTCTGATTAGTATGAGTGCGTTTTTGCACTGGATGCTGTCGAATTGTATCTTCCCCGAGTTCAATGTTGGATATGAGTTCTACCTGCCGTATGCGGTGGGAACGTGGAGTGGAAGGGGGCTGGGGTATTCTAATCTTTCTCTTCTGGTCTCGCTGGTGGCTTGTGTGGCGGCGGTTTTACTGCCTGTGGGTCTGGGGTGGAGGAGGTTGAGTGCAGGGATGATTGTTGTAAGGAATTATTCGGTGGTTTTGGCTGCGGCGTGTCAGGCTGTGGTGCCGGAGGGGGGGTTGTGAGTGTGAGTGGAGATGAGGTGACGGAGGCGCTTATGTTGCGTGGTGAGCGGGTGGTGGGGGTGGGGAGAGGGGGAAAGAGTGTAGTGAGGTTGATACGCAGCGTGATTGTGCATTGCGCAGGTTGGCAGCGCGAAAGCTTCGGTGGCGTGTTGTTGTAAGGGGGCTTGATGGGCGGGTTGGTCATTTGGCGTTTGGGAATGAAGAGCAGTACTGCGGACCGCCGGACGAATGGCACTTGTATGCTGGGCTATGAGTCGTGGAAACAGAGAAAAAAGCTTGATTGGGATGTTGAATCTTTTCGTCGTTTGTGCTGAACTTGATACTTCTCTCCGTCATCGCATGCCAACGTCGCCGCCCCCCCCC
>JARBXR010000114.1:69684-97003 GCA_029100535.1 Stemphylium beticola | reverse complement strand
ATGCGTTGAAGTTGAGTTGTTGTTGTGGTGGGGGTGATCATTTGGCGTTGGTGATCATTTGGCGCACGGGCACTGTAAACTAGCTTCCCAAGACCGAACACGAGAATTCATCTGCAGCGCCAAGCAAGCCCGCCGTGCTTGCGCCCCGCGCGCGATCGCCCGCTACGGTCCAAGGCCATTTAATCGAGTTGTCCCCGCCAGCCTCGGACCATATTAAGTTCACTATGGGCGGAGGCTCGGTGTAGCCTTGGCTGTCATCCGGAGTGAAGCGCTGCCGTCATCGCGCGTTCAAGGTTTCGAGGCCAAGGCGCTTAAAGTCGTATGTGTGAACCTTCCGGCCCTGGGGGGCTACTGCTTGCGTAAGTTGACAAAGTAAGTTGTCTGATGAGTTGATTAATGATGGGGCATAGCAAGGCGGTAAGAGCGTATATAAGCCCCTCTCTTCCCCATCTTCCCCCGGTATCCATACTCACCGACTGACGATATGAGACTCGCTGCAACACTCCTCTGCCTGAGCATAGGCGTCAATGCCGCTCCTACAGACCTCCTCATATCCCGCCAGCAACAATGCAGTACAACTTTCACCTACCCCTATGCTGGTAGCATTACGCCCTCAGACTACAAGGCCTTTGACCTTGGTGGCTGCAACGCTCAGCTCACGCTGACAAAAGACCGCTATGTCGGCGTGCAATGGGCTTTCGAAGCCACCTACGCAGATGGTAGTCGCGCCGTCCATGTCCCTTTCCGTGACTTTAGCAGCTTCGGTGTCAGCGATACGTTCTACCCCTACCTCGGCAACAACTTCATCACACGGTATCCCAGCAACACAGCCTTTACAGCTGTGCATGAGTTTACGGGTGTGTGCAAAAATGGGGCTGAGGCGCCAGTTTCCTGGCGATTCTACACCACAAGCGGAACTAGACCATGCTTCACCACGGGCCAGATTCGCGTTGTAAGTGGCGTGACGAGGCCGCCCAAGGTCAGCGGTGTTGCGCTGAGGAGGAGTAATAATGCCGGGGATTTTGCGGTTAGTTGGCAGCCGGTTGCGAGGGCGGTGGCATACTCGGTTATCGTGCAGTATCCAACGGGTACGGATGAGATTGGGAACCCGTACAGGAATGTTAGGGGAGCGAGGGTGCAGGTAAGTCATCCTTTTGATTGCGCATTCTGACGGACTCGAGACTAATGTATCAGCAGGGAACATCGACACAGGTTGCTACGACTACCAGGAGGCAGGATGTAGAGAGGAGTGTTATTGTGCATGCTGTGGATGAGAAGGGCGTTTGGTCGTTGACTAGTGACGTGAAGCCTGTTGTGGCTAGATGGTAGCTGCTTTGGCACTAGTTCAGGCTACGTGCAGCATGGATGGGATGAGTGACGAGGATGTTCGAAAGGGTCAGCAGTTGCGTGTAGGTTAGAGGTATCGTTTAAGTGAGCCAGAGAATAGGATTGGGCTTATGTCATCAACACCTTCCGTCCGTAGCTAGAAGCGGGAAAAGTTACCCAATCGGTCGACATTGTCCCGTACCATGGAAAGAGCGGCTGTCTCGGGCTCAGAATAATTTCTTAAGAACAGCCTGTACATATGAAACAAGAATGGATGTCTACACAACAAGGTGCGGTGAAAACAACAAAGCAAGACCCATAAACACGTGAAAAGCGAGCGGCTTGGACTGCCACATGGCAAGCGCGTCGGCGGGCTTACAGCCGAGGCCCAAGCTCCAGGATAGGCGCGACAACGATGGCATCTCCACACCGTCCCCCCCGGCTCCGCATATCATCGCATCATGCACGGCGCCGCCCATCCATTACCTCGCCCTCGCCTTTTTCTGCCTCGTCTACTGTTGTCGCCTGACTGAAATCTTGGTGCATGTGCTTGTACACGCATCTTTATCCACCACACCGATCGATGCGACGCTCCCCACTTGTGGGGGCGCGCTGTTCACCCTCGTAATGTCAGACTCGGTTGGTATGTTATTGTATCCTACTGCTTTATTCTCGACGACAGTTTTCTAATGGACAAAAACGTAGACAGAGTCTTTAGCCATGCGCTCAACACTGTCAACAAGATACGGACGGGGTCGCAGAAGCCGCCTTCCAAGACAAGGTTACGGTTGTATGGATTGTATAAACAGGCCATGGGTACGTTGTCTTGTCCAAAGCATGAGGAAATGAGTCGCAACGAGAAAGGAGACTAATTGATCACAGAGGGGGATGTGGATGGTATAATGGAATGCCCAGAAGGGAAAGATGACCAGAGTCAGCGCGCGCGGGAGAAATGGTATGTCGGCACGCGACACTCGTGACAGGCGCAATACTTACAGTCAACTAGGGATGCGTGGAAGCAGCAGAACAGTCTTTCCCGCACCGAGGCCAAGCGCCGCTACATCACCACGCTCATCGACACTATGCACAAGTACGCCTCGCCCTCGCCCGACTCCCGAGAACTAGTCGCCGAACTCGAGTTTGTCTGGGACCAAGTAAAGTCCAACGTACCCTCTTCGTCATCCTCCTCGCCACTGCGAGACCCTGACCATATCCAGTCCGGATACTCGCAACACGACCTGGGAGAGAGCGGGCGGGCGGCGATGGACTTGAGCACGCCAATGCGACCGGAGGAGCAGACTCCGAGAAGAGAAGGAAGAAACGTTCCGCTGCGAATGAAGTCGCCAATGTCACAATCTGAAGAGAACCTCGAGGAGGAAGAAACGGAAATTGAGCGTGGCGATGGCGAAGTCTTTGTCGATGCGCCGGACTCCCAATACAACCCCACCTCTTATCCCGAGGAAAACGATGAGGACGCAAACAACAAACTGGAAGATGCGGGTGTGCAGACCGACCTGCAGAACCTAGTACGAGCCGAGCCTATACCCATCCAGACACCAACGCCCGCCCCAAAAAATCGAGGCATGGGCGTGCTAGGAAAACCAATACCGATGCCCATCCCCGGATTCGGCGGAACACCCGGTCCGACCAACAACAATAATGAAGCGCCAAAGGAGTCCGTCGCCGATCAAAAATGGCGGAAGCGCGTGGAGCAATCTCTAATGAAGATGACTGCCGAAGTCGCCGCCCTGAGAGAACAGCTGGAAGCTCGGCGGCTCTTCGCGCATTCCGCGCACTATCGCCTGTTTAGGGGAATATGGAGATGGGTCTGGGCGTGCGTGAAGCATATCGCCGTCGATGTATTTATACTGGGCTTTGTGCTATTGTGGATGAGGAGAAAGAAGGACAAGCGGCTCGAAGGCGCGATACGCGTCTTGTTGGGTGATGCCGTGGCGAAGATGCAGAGAGGTGGCGGGGCAGTGTTGGGGAGAGTTCGGTTACCACTTTTGGGTGGGAAGAAGAAGGCGGGGTTATGAGACAGGAATTGTGGAAGAGGGGGGACTTGTATATAGGTATGCTTCTATGAAATTAGCGCTGAACATGTGACGCTAGGCTACCGTCTTGCTAGCATACAATTGATTCTCCCTTTTGGATGACATCTCAGCGCTGTACATTCCTCCCGTCGTCAACATGTGCCCGTCTGTCGCTGCACTTTTTCTATCTTGGCGCCTATTCTTCGACTGATCCTCCCTCAGAAACCGACCCCACCAACCGCAATACCCACATTCCCCATTGTACCACACACCATGACAACGCAGAGGACCGTCGCCGCCGTATCCGTGAGCTGTGTTGCGAGCAGAGCTTGACAGAGAAATCCGCCTGAGAAGAGTATTACCGCGGGGGCGTCAAGTGCCGCGTGTTGGAATGGTCTTGTAGTCATCATCTCGGATGGTGGTGCTGTAGAAGCCGGGCTGAGATAACGAAGAGAAGACACCCCAAGGGTACTGAGAACCAACAGGAAGGAAGCTAAGAGGAAGAGCAGAGGTGTCGCATCCTCGTATGCACAGCTGAACGCCATGCAGAGGAAGATTTGGAAGGCGTAGATGGACAAACTGTACTTGTTCCACGCCAGGAAACGAGAAAAGCCAAGTGAAGTATCCCCGCTGCAGACATCGATCTCCCTGAATTCCTCAGTCTCTATCTCACCATCTATTTCCAAACCTCCTCTTCCCGCACCAGACACAGATAAAATCAGCCCAACGACTCTCACACTCCACGCAAGCCACCCACAGCCCCAGCACAGCAATAAAATTGAACCCCTTGTACTGTCGACATGGAGGGCCTTGTCGATGTTTTCCGGTCCGAGTAGCATGAGTACAAGAACCAAGGGAGCGACGCGTCCGCTGTCGTAATCAGACTGAGTTGACGCGCTGCTGAGGGAGATGGCTAGATACGCATTTGTGGCGAAGAGGGTGATATATGCGAGGAAGAGTGGGAGAAGGACTTTGAAATTGGTGAGCTGGCTGCTGTACTTGGAGACACTGGGAGAGTGGTGATGACGGGTTTTTGGAAGGAACAGGGTGCCGTAGGTTGGAGTTGTTAAGCATGGATCTAGAGGGTCGCTGCTGGGTTCCGGATCGGGATGTAGTATTGGTCACTCCTTCTTGTTTGGTATTTTCATAATTTTGTGTCTTTTCTCCCAATTATTGGATGGTTTCGAGGAAAGGCGCGAGTGACCTGGTTGGTAGGCGTGGTGTGGTGGTGCGGACCTTGATGTCATGCGGCTATCTGTGGGCTACGCGCATTTCTCTATGTAGTTCCGGTCGCGTCGGTGAGAAAATAGTTGTGAAGCTAAAGTGTCGTGGCGGATGCGAGGTCCACAAAGGTAAGCAACGCGCGGGCTGTCACGTGTAGAGGAAGCAAGGGCTGCATCTAGAATTGGGTGAGTGTCAAATTGCGCGCAATAATACACATACTGTAAAGGGTATTCTATTCAAGAAGAAAGTGTGACAGTATGCGAACTGCTTCATGGCGACATTGTTTGCTATTCACCGCGCCTTCTCAAAAGCGACGCTAATTGGTGTAAGCATGTCACACCGTCACATCTCCGTACATACACCGGTAACGGTGGGTTGCCAACACTTTTCAACCACACCAGTGTCTCTCCTTTGCCACACAATACCAATTACAGCCATTAAGAATGATACTACGCCTCCTCTAGCCTTTCTTACCACGTGAATTTCGCAATCCCACCGTTCCAACACGACCAAAGATCAGCTTCCCCATCTTCCTCATCACGGTCAACGAACTTCAGTGAGCGGATAGCTTCCCATCCCCCTTTTTTGATCTGATGGTCTCCATGGGATTTTATTTCCTTAACAGTCTTGCCAGTCCAGATGTTGCTGATCCGGATAGCCGTGCCAGTTGAGACGTCTTGAGCTGCTGCAAGTAGACCTAATCGCGGATGCACATCAATGTCCAAATCCAATTCGTCCCGGTTTGCATGTGCAAATGTGAGGATAGGTTGAGACCAATTCTTAAAGGCTTTATGGTTGAGCTTCCTACGCTTCGGTATGTCGCGATTGCCTGGGTATAAAGCCTTGAAGTACTGTTCGTTGTAGTGGTGGTTGTTGTAATTGAAGGTCTTTCGCGAAGAGTTTTGCGATAAGCGGGGAGATCTGATGTCGTACAAGAAGAGAGTATCCTGAAGGCCAGAGCAAACTATTCTTGATTCATCATCGGCGCGCTTGAGCTTAGAGATTGGATATGGGTGAGTGAGGACGTGGCTCGAACCCCCAGATCTTGTATCGTAGAGACGAATGGTTCCATCTCGACATCCCAATGCGACAGTGGTATAGGATATCCACTCCAGAGCTAGGACATCTGTAGCAAGAGACTTCACAGCAACCGTTGAGTCCCATACTCCTGCTTGCGAACGAGTGAAGAGAATCATCGAGTGAGAGGCCGCGACCGCAAGGTGCTCCGCGTATGATGCAGCAATGCTATTTGCTAGACCTGGTGAAGGCGAGAAAGTGGATGGCCTGGCTGCAGCACTCCAGATTGAATCACAATCTCTAGGCGTAAACTTCTGGCCCACGTACTAAGTGGTCTATCATTAGTTCCCATTCCTTGGACGTCTGGTACAGCATGCGTCGGAGATGACTTACTGGTGGATCGCGCTCTGGGTCACTTAACCACACTTCCGGAGGCCGATCTGAGCCAAAGCTGGTAACGGCGAGTGCGCCAGTTGCTGGAAGGTAGGTCAAAGACGATGCTATCGAAGTAGTCCGCGTTACCTCATCCCATGGATGGAATGCGTATGGGTTCGAGAGTTGCGGGTCGTAGTAGTCGCTTGGATCAGTGGGCATAACGGGGGGATCTTCTTCGGTACGTATCCGCTGCATATTGACACTGTTCGATCCCTGGACAGCAAATATCGTCTTAGAGACAGGGTCCCTGTCGAAGACCCGTATAGAAGCACGATACGGCCGTCGACTAATGACCTGCTTGGGGTTGCTATTAATCCGAAGAGCAGCGGCGTCCGTCCATGGGCCATTGAAGTAGAATGATTGTCTTTTGAACCCAATTTCTCTTTCGACATTCGTCTGTGCAAAGCTGTTTGGGTGTCTCCTAACAACTCTTTCTTTTCGAATCTTATCCGAGCGGGCAGTTGCTACTTTTTGTATACGCTCTTTCCACTCTTCTTTTCTGATGTTATTAAGGGAGTATTTTAGGTCGAATCCACGTGCTGCGTTCTGGCTCTGGATTTTGAAATACTTCTTTTTCTCTGTATCCCAGTAGTAGCCCGGGATCGGCTGGCCGTTCATGATGGGCGCTCGAGAGGTGGTTATGGATGAAGATGCAAGCGAAGGAAAAGGCGATATATGTATTCGAACTTGTTACAGCACTGGGACATGAAGTCGCAGAACCTTAGGATGCGTATTTGCGATGGACGCGATGATTGGCTGAAAAGTGGTTGCGGCGAATTGTTCAGGATAAACTGGCGCGAGTCATGTAGCCGCGATTTTTTAGCGTGCGCTATCGATAACGGCCCTCCGAGGCATGACGCCACTGCTCCATCGCATTCACATCACTTTGATATGTTCCCGTATTGGCCACCATCTTCCCCTCATTTCTCTTCCTCCTCATTCCACTCGATACCCCCATAGTATCTCATGCTTCGCCTTTCATCTGCTCTGCAACCTACACGGAAAGCACTTTCGTCGACCAAGTACACCCCGAGGAATTCGTTTCACACGTCCAGGCGCCTGAACCAAGTCATGGCGCACCTGGATATTCCCCAGACGGCCAACGGCTCTTCCAATGAGCGACACACATTGCAATCGCTTCCCAAGTCTAATGTGTTCACCTCGAACCTTCCCGCCGACAGCGAATTCCCTACCCCCAAAGATTCGCACGATGCGCCCCGCCAGATGCTTGGACCGCGCATGGTCAAGGGAGCATTATACACATATGTGCGACCAGATTCGCAGGGAAAGCCTGAACTACTAGCAGTCAGTCAGCGTGCGCTACAGGATATTGGCCTGAAAGAAGAGGAGGCCAAGATGGACGAGTTCAAGGACGTGGTTGCGGGAAAGAAGATTTTGACATGGGATGAGAAGAACCCTGAAGCGGGTATCTACCCATGGGCACAGTGTTATGGTGGATACCAATTTGGACAGTGGGCTGGCCAACTTGGTGATGGACGTGCCATTTCCCTCTTCGAGTCTACGAATCCTGCGACGGGCACCCGCTACGAGATACAGCTTAAGGGTGCTGGGCGGACGCCATATTCGCGCTTTGCTGACGGGCGAGCCGTTCTCCGGTCCTCTATTCGAGAGTTTGTGGTCTCTGAGTACTTGAACGCAATTGGGATCCCCAGTACGAGAGCGCTCTCTCTGACCTTGAACAATGGGAGCAAGATCGTGCGTGAGCGCGTTGAGCCTGGTGCAATTGTCGCGCGATTTGCGCAAAGTTGGATCCGACTGGGGACGTTCGACCTTCAACGCATTCGAGGAGACCGCAAGACACTACGCACATTGGCAGACTACACAGCCGAGCATGTTTACGGCGGATGGGACAAGCTACCGTCAAAGCTGCCGCCAGGCGACGCCAAGGACGTGCATAACCAAGCTCGCGACGGTATCGCGAAAGATGCTGTCGAAGGTGAGAGAGAGACAGAAGAGAACCGTTATGTCCGCCTTTACCGCGCAATTCTCCGCCGCAACGCCGAGACTGTGGCCAAATGGCAAGCATACGGATTCATGAACGGTGTACTCAACACGGACAACACATCCGTTCTCGGGCTATCCATCGACTTTGGTCCCTTTGCCTTCCTCGATACCTTCGACCCCACCTACACCCCCAACCACGACGACCACATGCTGCGCTACAGCTACCGCAACCAACCCACCGTTATTTGGTGGAACCTGGTCCGTCTCGGCGAAGCCCTTGGCGAACTAATGGGCGCTGGAAGCAACGTCGACGACCCCACATTTGTAGAAAAAGGCGTAACAGAAGAGCAAGCTGACGGACTAGTCAAATGCGCAGAATCCGCCATCGACCGCGCAGGCGAAGAATACAAGGCCGTCTTCCTTGCTGAATACCGTCGTCTCATGACTGCGCGACTCGGACTCAAGACGCAGAAGGATTCTGACTTTGAAGACTTGATGTCTGAACTGCTGGATTGTCTAGAGGCGTTTGAGTTGGACTTTCACCATGCGTTCAGAAGACTCGGCGCGATCAGATTGGACGAAGTCGACACGGAAGACAAGAGGAAAGATGTCGCGGGCCGTTTTTTCCGCGCTGATAATGCACCGAGACAGGAAAGTGAGAGCAGAGAGCGCATCGGCAAGTGGCTTGAGAAATGGTCTGCGCGCGTCAAAGAAGACTGGGGTGAGGGTAAGGACGACGAACGAAAGGAGGCTATGGATGCTGTGAATCCAAAGGTAAGACCAAACTTCCAATCTCCACGTTTGATGATTGACAAACTAATGTTGAATGAAATAGTTTATCCCCCGCTCCTGGGTCCTAGACGAACTCATCGACCGCGTAGAAAAAAAGCACGAACGCGATATCCTACCACATATTATGAAACTCAGCCTCAACCCCTTCCAGGAGCACTGGCAATGGAACGAAGACGAGGAAGAGAGATTCTGTGGCGATGTTCCAAAATACAAGGGCATGATGCAGTGTAGTTGCAGTTCCTAGATACTTCCTTGCACATAATCTCAACTGTGGTGGGCGTCGAAAAAGATTCTAGTCCACACCACCAACTAAATACTCTCCTACTTCTAGATTGACAGATCGACCGAGTGCACGTGCATATTCCCATCCAAAATTCACTCTCCATCTTCCTCCCCCTTCCAAGGCGTCGTTGATTCCTGCACCTCCTGCGCGGACTAGCAGGCGCATGCTAGTGAGGGTAGCAATTTGTGTGTACAAGTCTGCTACCTGTGGTACTGTGCCTTCTAACAGGGCTCTGAAGATTGCGAGCAGCCTGTCCAGTGTGAAGGGGCTGGGTGTCAACAAGTGACGGCTGATCTTCCGATGTTTGGTCCCCGATCGCTTTCCGGTTACGCTAAAGGAAGCAGCACTCGGTGCGCGTCGCTTGTTCTTGCGCTTGTCGGTGTGCTTCATGAAGTATGTTATGTCTGTGCGGGAGGGGTTGTAAGAGGCGAGGTATGCGGCGATAAGGATGTGCCTCGTGAAGTACGGTAGGGTGTGTGCGGTCATGTTGGCTGGTTTCTTCTTGCTGGGTGTAGCCGGTGTTATGGCGTCTTTGTTCGCCGGTTCGCCGGTGTCGGCGGTGGAGGAGATGATGCGATCGAGAACGGAGTCTTCAAGTTGGAAGAGGTGTCGTCGGTTTACCATTAAGCGTGAGAAGTCTCGCGTCCCGAACTGGCCTGATGTCACGGGTTCGACAAAGGGACGCCATAGTCGCATTGCGCAGCCCTTGAAGCTGACGAGGTCTCGGCCTGCGTGCTTTGCGAGAGAATCGTATACAGCTTGTAGGAAGCGCCCCCATAGCCAAGCGTCATCTTCCGCGGCGAGATCGGGCGTGTAGTCTGGGAACTGTTCGAGAGAAGGAGGCTCGAGGAAGATGCTGGGCGGGCTGGCGCCGAGAATAGCGAGAAGTTCGGCGCGTGTGTAGGACGGGAAATGGAGGAAGGAGGTAGACGATGAATGGAGGACTGAGGGTGTGAGTGGGAGGGTGGTCGTGATGATGATAGAGAGATTGGGTATCTGGGGACATTATTAGTATCGTAGCTATCATTTAATGGGATCAGGCAATACCATTTCCCTCAGTCTCCCCAACGCAGCGACCAATGTTCCTGCCCCTTCCCGCAGTTTATCCATGGCATCCAGCACCAGGACAAATTTCCCCCTTCCATCCAGCAGCTTTCCCATGTTTACACTTAAGGCGCTCAAGTTCTCCGTCCGTGCATATGGCCTCCTATCTGACTTCTCATCGTGGAACTCGTCAAGCGCATCCAGACTAGATGCGACGATGCGCTCAACGAGATGGCGCGTGGTTATGCATTCGCGGACGTTGATGATGGAGTGGCACGTAGACGAGAGGTGGAAGTAGGAACGGAGGATAGACGATTTGCCCGTCGCGGTTAGGCCGTGTATGTTGAGCAACGACGGTGAAGGAAGATGCGCCTGTTTACTGTTAGCACGACAGGTGCACATAATAGATTGTGCTTCATACGCTATAAAGGGCTGCGAGATGTTGGATTTGTTGATGGCGGCATTGATACTCCGCGTCCAGTTGCGCGATGATTTCGTCGGGTAGCATTGCTGATGTATGGCGTAGAAGTTCACGGCCGCTGCGGTGAATCGAAACAATGGAACCCTTGGAGTAGACGCCGTCACGCTAGACTGGCGTCGAACGCGCTTGCACGTGCGCATGGCTTACGACAGGACTTTCAGGGCCCATACACACCTCAACACCATCAACATGTCATCTCGAACTCTTCACAACCCTGCCATCGCCATATCCATCTCCATCAATGCTTCCGTGAGATAATGTGATATTCGTCTTCTTCCAGGCGCTTTGCAACTCGCTCATCAGACCGTGTCGCCCCGTTTATTGCTGCATGGTGTCGTCTCGCAACGCGAGTGGTCACTGCTGCCTGCATCTCCAGTGTGGCACAGCCAACCCACAGCACAGCAACTTGACTTACGTTCTTATGTACCCTATACTGCTTTTCTTTCAGCTCTCTCATCTCATACCGCACACCTCGACTAAGTTCAGATGGAAACGACGGCAAGTATCATCGCGGTTGCCCAACTATGTGAGCAGGTAATATGGCACATCAATGCTGTATCCGGCGCGAAAGAAGAGAGGAAGCGTCTTCGCTCTCAAATACGCAACTGCAGTAGCCTCCTGTATCAGCTCAAGGACGGCGCTGAGGATGCCGAAGAAGCCGAGGAATGGTCCAAGTCCCTGGATCTGCTCTCTACCCCCCTATTACATCTCCATGAAGCACTGAGCTTGGCAGCCTTCGCTCTCTCAGCCCGCGACAGCATTGGAAAGAAGCTGAGATGGCCTTTCAAGGAAGAGGAAGTGCGGAACCTCATAGAGGCAATTGAGTCTGAGAAAGACATGTTGTCTTTAGCCTTGAACAACAACGCAACCAGGCTACTCCATGAGATCAACATCCGGTCGAGGCACAACGAGCAACATCTTTTGGATATGAAAAATTCTCTGGAGATGCGCACTGTGACAACCCGATCTGAACTGCGTCTTCTTGGTGAACAACTTCGGACCGTGCAAATGACACAACGGCGTCCGGGGGCATGTTCAAGAGCTACACAACTACCAATCCCCCCAAAGAGACTGGAGAAACGCGAAAGGATTCTCCAATGGCTAAGCCCTACTGATTACGATTTGCAACAGCACGAGGCTATCAGCACAAGGCAAGCCGGTACTGGAGGTGGCTTTTACAATCACATACATACCAAGATTGGGTTAATGCAAAAGGCCGTATGCTCTTTTGTCCAGGTATCCCCGGCGCGGGAAAGACTGTCTTCGCCTAAATTATCAATGCGGACCTCTCGAAACGATATCATGACGATCATACGACCGGTCTGGCCCACCTTTTCTGCAACTATAAGCTTCAGGACGAACAGACACTGGAAAATCTTCTTGCGGGTCTTTTGAAACAGCTTCTTGGACACCATTTGCCCTTGCCGAAGGAACTTGGTGAGCTCTTCGGCCGTCGACTGGCAGGAGCTACAAGTCGATTAGACATAGTAAAAACAGCTTTGCGGACAGTAGTAGAGAAGTTTTCAAGGGTCTACATCGTTTTAGACGCACTAGATGAATGCGCTTCCACTAGTGGGTGCTGCTCAGAATTGCTGGACGTGGTTGAGAAATTGCGGGAAGAATGTGCGATCAACGTATTCGCTACGTCGCGTTTTGTACCTGAGATCACTGAGCGGTTCAAGGCAGCTGCTGTCACAGAGATCCAGGCAGATTCTGAAGACGTGCGAAAGTACCTCGCCGACAACATGCATCGCCTGCCTAGTTTCGTGCGGAAGAACACCGAATTGCAAAAAGAGATAATCACGAAAATCGTTGAGGCAGTGCAGGGAATGTATATCATCTCAAACCTGTGCCACGATTTCTGCTGACCATGCTGAAGGTTCCTCCTCGCTAAACTTAACCTTGATTCAATGAGTAGGAAAAAATCCGCAAAAGCGTTCCGAACTGCTTTAAGCAGACTCGTCACCGGATCGGATGCGTATGACGCTGCATATGAAGCCGCAGTGACCAGGATCGAAGGCCAGATTGTCGATCAAACAGAGCTGGCTAAGCAGACTGGCTATCCTTTCAAGCACACGGAGCAAATTTTCCAAGCTTGGTTTGCGGATAGCACTTGGAATCGAGATCGGGAAACCTAGACTTGACCCAGACAATTTTCCCGATATTGAGGATATCATAACCGCTTGCGTGGGATTGGTCACTGTGGGTGACGAGAGCGACACGGTTCGACTCGTTCGTTACACTACCCAGGAGTATCTCGAGCGAACGCAGTAACGTTGGCTTCCTGATATGCAAACCACATTGACAAATATTTGCATCTCGTATTTGTCTTTGGATAAGTATGCGGATGTCTCGAACTTGGATCCCTCTGGAGACGATGATTGGTACGCCTACTGTGCTTTAAATTGGGGGCGGCACGCCCGACAGGCTCCCTGTACTCATGAGGTAGTAATGGGCTCTCTCGAGCGCTCGATGCTGTATTTGCGCGAGTGGACGCCGCCAGAAGAAGTATGGAACAGATAGAAAGCAAGAAATACAGATCAAATCTCCATTGGAATCCATGTCGCGACCCATTTCGTGCTAGAAACCGCAGTCGCGTCATTGTTGCGACGAGGTGTAGATCAAAATGTCAGAGATATGGAAGGAAATACACCAATGATCGCGGCAGAACGGGACGAAATTGGAATGACTAGGCAACTGCTCCACAGTGGCGCGTCAGCTGAATTCAAGAACGACAATGGCGATATATTTGCGATTCACTGGGCAGCGCTTGCTGGATCCATGCGTGTACTCCGACTACTGCTCGATTATGGAGTTCCAATCGATCCTAATACTATAGATGGCCTGACCCCTATGCATTATACAATCCAACAGGACCGTCGAGAAGCTGCAAGAGTCTTGCTTGAGGCCCAGCCTTCTTTGGCATCAGCAGACTACTCTGACAAGACACTGCTGAATTACGCCGCATATTGTGGCCGAATGGAGATAGTCGAACTTCTGTTGGAATTTGGTGCCCCTATCAACGGATTTACCAACAACCCCGCGAGTACTGCACTCCACGACTGTGTATAAAGTTAGGAATTGTATTTAATGGAATTACTCATCGATGCTGGGGCCAAGGTTGACACGCGTGACGAACATGGCAGGACTGCGTTGATGTTAATCTGCGAGAACAGAAACATGGCGGAGTTGACTCGTAGTTGTGGACTAGGGCTGGATCCACGTTTCGTGGAAAAACTGTTCGACACCGGCGCCAAACTCGACTTGCTAGACAATGGGGGCAGATCAGCGCTATAATATGCTGTGAGGGCAGAATGTCAACGCGACACGTTCGTAGTGACCTTACTCAAGTATGGAGCAGATCCCAATGCTGGCCTGTCGCTCCTGGAGCTTGCCAGATCAGTGCTATCCGAAGCCGATGCAAAAGCTGCAAAATGTTTGTTGGTGGGAACGGAGGATTATACATGGCCACTTCCCAAACACACACGATCGTATGAGTACTGGTGCGACGAGGTAGAGGATATAAAGAAGCTAGTTAGAATCCTCGAAGAGGCAGGCGCGAAATAGAAATCCTGTCGCAGCTACAGTTTCGTATGGATGATTCTGTGGCATGGGTCTTTCCGAATTTAACAAGCGGAAGAAATTCAAGAGATGATGGTATCAATGCTTCTGCGCATCGACCTATGCCAAAGTGCCAACTGAAGAATTTCATCATGTCCCATCTTCCATCATACTTGCCCTTTAGCCACCATTTCAGATCGCCAATGACGGTGCGGTAATTTGACTGTTTCTCTTATGCTGGGAACCTTTTAGTTTCCTAGCACATTGCTTCCATTACTTTTCATTTAAAGTAAATATGAGACCACGCCTTCAAACATCTTTGTTCAAGTATTCAACGGGCCCAACATACACTTTCCGCCCCTTAATCATGAAATACAGAAGCGAGAATACAACCACAACGCCGTAGATTAGAATATTCCAGTTCATAAGATCGGGAATCGGGTATGGAAATGTAGGAAAAAATGCGAAAGTAATGGCTATGCACAAGTACACTACTGACACACCGTTGACCCAGATGCCAAAGCGTCCCAGTGAGAATTTAGAGGGAAGAAGGTGCTCTCCATTCCATCTCTTGAAAAACATGCATGAAATGCTGATGATGTAGGACGAGAGCAGCGCACACGTACCCAGCGAGGCCACGGAGTTGAAAGCCACGGTGCTGCCGATGTTGATGAGAGAAAGACCGATGGCGATGCCGAATGATATAACAACACTGTTGAGGGGGATGTCCCAACCAGGCCTCACACGAGACAAGAACGAGCTGAACGGCACACCATGATCGCGAGCAAAAGCGAATAGTTGGCGCGAACACGTCGCCACATTGTTGACGCAGCCAAAAACAGCCATGATGGTGGTGATGGACGCAAGGGCCGTAGCAGCAGGAATCGACTGCGTCGCGTTGAACAGAATCTGAATATGTGGTTGGCCTGTCGGAGAGCCAATCGCACTTTCGACGTCACCGAGGCAAAAGCAAAAAGTAACCAGCATGAGGAAACCGAGACCGCTATTCACCACAGCTGTGGCTATCATTGCCCTTGGAAGCGTGTGCGAGGCGTCCTTGAGCTCCTCCGACATGTGAGTCGCCGCATCCGCACCCAGCAGCGAAAAGATGGGCGAAAGCTGTCCCACCAACACAGACAACCCTACACTTCCCCATGCCGCATTATCCTGGAAGCCGCCGAAGACGTCTTTGGCCGAGCTGCGCGGCCCCATTACCCACATTGTGATGAAGATGGCGAAGAAGCCGACGATATGCAGGACCAGGACGATTCCTTCAACTAGAGGTAGCTTGCGGGCTAGCAGCGTGTTGAATACGATGGCGAACGTGGCGACGCCTATTACCAATAGGGTTCCGTGCCATCGCTCAGGGACGTATCCGGCGTTGTTGAGAATGATGAGGCCTTGTATTTGGCCTCCAGCTAGGAAGGCTATCGATGCGATTCCAGTCTGCCAGCCTAGGACGCATAGCCAACCGACGAGGTAGCTAAGGAACTTTTGATATTTCTTCGGCGCGAACTCTGAGACCCAGTGGTATTGGCCGCCGGAGGTAGGTGCCCTTTTCTGTTTGTTAGTCGCTAGGATGTTCAAAACGTTTGCTCCCCTTAACTTCTGAGTTTGAGGAATATCAAACTCACATTGACGCCATCTCAGCCATTGAAACAATCACAAAGCCCATTCCCACGGCTGTAGCGAGAAACATGACGATTGCGCCACCGGTCCCGCCATTCGTCAGTGGTATGATAAGAGTCCTTGAGAATGTGAGCAGGCGAAAGACACACAAGTCCAGGAGCGCATACGTCAATATCGTTTCCCAAGTGGCCATGAGCACCATCGAGTATCCAAATATCGACACGAAGCGGAAGCTTCGCCGAAGTTCTTGTTGCTTGCCCATGCGGTACATGTCTTTTTGGTCGCCCGCTGTGCCTTTCTTCTCGGACGCAACGCCATCTTGCCGCAGTTCGCTCTCGCAGGGTAAGACAGCGGCCTCGGCTTTCACATCTGCCATGGCGAAAAAAGACCACAAGGGTGGTGGAGGGCGCCTGGTATAACTGGTACACGACCAGTATGATGTGTTGGAGGTCGACTGGTTAGTAGCGCGTCCAAGAAAGAAGGAAAACAAAAGATTGCGATAAGTTTACAATGCCACGGGAAACGTTTAAGCAATATATAGCGGCTGAAAGATGCCTGCACATAAGTGTATTTCGATGTTGCCGGCCTTACTCACCTTTCTTGGCCCTAGCCCCCCTGCATGCAATCTATCTCAACGCCGTTGCGGGACACAAGCGAACTCTGGTCTCTAACAAGGGAAGTAGATCGCCAGCGTCCAGGCCAGGCCACTCTTCTAATCCTTGAGCGCCTGCCGCCCATCCCTGTTCTGCAAATCCGCCCGTCGTAACCCTGTCTATTCTGCACGTCTGCCGTTTTATAGCTGCGAGAACAGCGACTTCAGGCATTACCTCCGTGTCCCAATCAGAAACCCGTTGGGAAAATCCTAGAGCCGTATCAGCCGCAAATAAGATGACATGTAGAGAAAAGTTCAGGGTCTGCAGGGGGCGGGCCGGGGCGGACGGGTGCTAGGATTGAAGCGAACAGGCCCGTTCCAAAAGTTGAAAGCCAACGGTTCGCGACCCTTATCTTCCTTCCTATACATGAGCGAAGGCCTGGATGGCGTCGATGAATGCGCAGCACGTGATTGAGCATGGGTATTCAGGAAAACGGGCTGCAGTATGAGGATCAAGAAACACTCACGTGAGTGCGCGATGGTTTATCTTCCCTAATTGGTTAGGCTCTTGTGAACGAGCTCCTGGGCGGATACACTTCTGTTGCTCCGGAGTCATCGTCACTTTCTGACTAGCTTCCTTATCACTCTTGCGGTCGCCTGTCCTTCTTGGTGTCTGGGTAGACATAACACTCTCTTCCTTGTTTGGATATCCAGTCTCATCCGTTCACAGTTCATTCTCTTAAGGCAGAAAAATACGGTTCATCCAATCATGTTGGCCCTTTGTCATTGCGTCTTTGTGCTCGGGGCTCTTCTGAGCCTAAGTCTTAGCCCGGTCTCTGCCGTTAAGATGTTCTACGACGACAGTCTTCCCGAGGATCTCGATGCAGCATGTTCTGCAGCCCTCATGGCTGATGTCGCTTGCGATCCTCACGTACCGGCCCTCCGCCACGACTTCTACTATCCTCCTGCCACGCTGACCCGCATGTGTACCGCCGGCTGCGCTTCTGCGCTTCAGTCATGGGAGAGCTCGATCCGGTCTGCCTGTGGCAACGATATTGTCATTCCTGCCGAGGATGACCTTGACAAATCACCCATTATGATCCCGGCCAGCCGCCGGTATATCTTCAGTTTCACGTGTCTCAGGGAGAATAATGTTTCCTGCGGCCCCGTTGCGGCATTGACAGCTTTCTTCACTAATCCTGGAGGTGAGTCTCCCGCTCCGCTAACCGAGAGCTTCGACTTGATTTCAACGGGCAGCTTCGGACTTGCCGGGACATCTTCAATAACAGCTTGCTAGTTTCCGTCTTCAATTACATCAATGAACCTCCAGATGGCGCCGATAAGCCCACAGATTGCGACCAGTGTCTTGCAGTCAGACTGCGCCTGCGATCTGGGTCGCCCTATTTTGACGGCCCCATCCTGGCCAGCGAGTCCATCTACCGAATCCTGACGTCCAGCTGTGGCATTACAGACAAGTCTGCTACCACATCTACCATCGACTATTCCACCAGCCAGCCGGAGCCCACCGAGTCAGTCTGAGAAGGCATCATGTACAACATCCAGGGTGGTGATGATTGCTATAGCATCTCTGAGGTTCAGAGCGTCGGTACAGCCTGGATGCTGTCTGACAACTTCCTCGGTGCCTATTGTAATGGGTTCCCAACTTCGGGTAGTCTCTGCATCACCAACACGTGCAAGACCGTCACGGTGGCAGTCAACGCAACGTGCAAAGCCATCGCTACCGATGCAAAAATCACAGAGCCACAGCTGCTGGCTTGGAATCCTGTCATCAACCCGGTCTATTCTAACCTTGACAGGATGAGTGGCACCGCACTTTGCATCGAACCTCCCGGATCCAAGCTATCACCCGCGCAGACGACGGATGTTCCTCCGGTGACGCCAACCACTGTTGCTCCAGTCCCCTCCAATACTGCCATTGGATCTTACAAGCCCTGCGGCCGCTGGTACGAGGTCGAGCCCGGCGACTACTGCAATCTGGTAACTCTCAAGTTCGCCATTTCTCTAGATGACTTCATGTTCCTCAACACAGGCGTCAACCCCGATTCCACCAACCTCTTTGCCAAAGAGAGCTACTGTATCCAGGCGGTCGGCGATAACAACTACCCTGGTCGCCCCGGATATGTCTCCATCACCATTGACCCCAACAAGTCCTTTACCGGCGTTCCCTTCACCATGCTGTGCAACGCTACCATGACCCTGGATTCAAGACCGACCCAGCTCCCGTTGGCTACCGGCGTCCGCGACGAGTGCTCTTTCTACTTCAAGGACGATGAGTACCAGTACTCGCCTGACGTATTCGGCTACTGGAACAGCAACTACGAGATTGCAGCGTCCGAATACAACGTCGATTTTGACAACTTCATCACCTGGAACTCGCTCACGACGAATGTCACAGATCCGGCATGCGTGTTCCAGGTCGGCCTACGGTACTGCGGCTCCTGGGTTCTGCCATCCATCCAGAGTACCACTGAGGAGCCCGAGCCTACCGGGATCGAGACCGGGCCCCAGCCGCGAGCGGCCACGCACGAGGGCCAGCCGAAAGACTGTGACGGCTGGCACGTCGTGTCCAGCAGTGACTCCTGCTATTCCATCGTCGACAATGCCGGAATTTCTCTTGCGACGTTCCTCGAGTGGAACCCTGCAGTCAGCGACGGCTGTGCCGAGAATTTTCGGGTGGGACGGGCGTGCTGCACGCACACGGAGGATTTGGTCAGAATTTGACTGTTACGTGGAGGTGGGCAATCTATAGCTTTGCGGAGGTTTAGGCATGGATGTAGACTACCCTTCAATGTGTAATGGGATCTTCATCGAAGATGTATTTCCCAGAATAGACATTCCTCAGGCTAATACGAGAGAGTAGTGTATAGTAAATGGTTTCAAGAGCGCGTCGGAAGACTTGTCTCAAAATTAATGCGTTGGCCTCTTTTAAATTCATGTCCAAACGAGGAATTCCTTGAACCTAGACTGAGGAATTAACATCCCTGCCCAAAATCGACGAAGAAGAGCCAGCGTAGTCGCATAACAGATTGTCTACACAGCGCACCTCTTGCCCACCTCATGAATTCCAGGACAAATCCGGGTTGATAGAACTTGAGGCGCACATTTGGGCTGTATTCTTTTCGCTACCAACCTCCTGGCTGACACTGTTTCTCTTCAGCATCTGCTGTGATGAAAACGTACGGAATTCTTCGGGATGTTTCCTCGATAATGCTGAGCGTACGTCCCGCTCTCCCCGCTACTGCGCTTGCATATTCAACCAGCCATTTCCAAAAGGTTATCAGCCAACTTGTTCTCGAAATCCCCAACAAATGATTATAGCTACCTGCTCGCTTATGTGGGTGAAGAATAGCTCAGCTAGTATCCTAGCAAGTCAGATCCCGCTGTATATCTATACTTGTGCCACTCAAGATCGAGCCACTCCTGACGTCCTAGGCTTTCGAACAAACTCATGACCTCCTAGCTGGGTCTCCAGTCGCCAACCTGCCACTGCACCACCGGTGGTGTTGGTGCCACAGCAGCAACATCTTCTTCCTTCTGCTCACTACTACCACAGCACGCACGTCGAACAGGCTTAGCTGCACACCGAGCTTGCACAGACCGACAGAAACCGGGTCTTTGTCCGCGGGATGGATCAGGTTCGGTCGGGCCCAGGACTGATCCTGCATGGGGAGCTGGAAGATAGGCCAGAAATGAAGTGCGGCCCTGGTCAGACTGGAGGGAATCCTCTTCCCCCAGGGGTGTTTCTCTTGATCGATTATGGCGGCGCCAAACTCGTGACGAGCGTCTCACAAGAGGAGCTCCCATGGCCAGGTATAATGTTTGCGCAGAACCTTGTTCGACATGGAGGCGGGCATGGGCCGCTCCCACAAGTAGCAGGCATTCCACTCTTGGGCAGCCGGCAGGTGGAAGAGGCACTGCAACGGCACGAGGGGAGACAGAGGGCGTATGTCTGTCGAGCCTCCAATTTCGGAGCCGTCCGAGTTTGACGTGATTTCGAGGCAGCTCACGAAGGGAAGATCTGGCAGTGTCTCGGGGTCGTACAGATGCAGACGGTGCGAGTGATACCTGCGATGGTCGCAATTGGGCTCCATTGGTTCAAACTTCTGCATCTGCGTTACGATCTGAATGCGGATGCTGCCTGGCGGATCCTCAATCTCATTATAGGCGGCGGCAGTCTGTTCGTAAAAGGCATGAATGCGTGCCGAAATGTGGGCGCTAACGGCAATTGAAACTCTGGATATTGATCACCTTCGACGAGGAGAAGCGGCAGTGGGAGCTCATACTGAAGAGTCCCAAACTTTGCATTGAACGCTGCTTTGACCTTTTCGAAGATCTTATTCTCGAAATCTGGGTCGGTCTCGCGAAGGGGCATGTTGGCTGATAAAACGTGATGGATCAGTGTTGGAGTTGGGTCCTTGCTTGGGTGAGCGTGAAGGAAGGGGAGCGGAGCGGAGACGGCCGTTATATATCTGGGCGCACAATTCCTTAGATGCAGGGTTGAGGCACGGTTCATGCAGGGGTAGTCGAAGCGGCCCTCTTTTTAGCACAACGAACCTTCACCATTAACTTCTTGGCGCCCTCGACACCTCCGATTTTGACGACATCTCTATCGAGCTGCATCAAAATCATCTCACCAATATAAGCACGATATCACCATTAATCTCGCTCTGATAGGACCCTCTCCACCAAAGAGGCAGCAATTAACAATTCCTCTCAAATGGCTAGACGAGAAAATAGGACGATGGCCTTTTGACATCCACATCAGACGCTTATTAGCTCTGCTAGGTAGGCAGCAGAGGGCAGTAGAGTACGCTAGCTAACTTTGGTTATTGCCCTTGCAAACGCTCTCACCCTCCTTACCTTCTCAACTCTCACCCTCCCTTCCCTCTCTCACACTCTTTTGATCATCATTTTTTGTTGCTCAGTAGAGAGCTCAAGAACTCAGCCCTAAACGCGACTATGCGATTATGGTCCCAGCTCTCATGGAGCTGTGTGCTTCTACCTACTTTCATTACCCCGTCGCTTGGAGCAGCCATCACACCAAGTCCTGGTAGCTCCAGTGTGGTTGTGGTGCCCGAACTTCCTGGCGCGTGCCGCGCCGTTGTCTCGCCCTTCGATTACTCGGCCAAGAACCGTCGTGACTATGGGCTGCCAGTCTGCAGTGTCAATGGCCCCGGTCCTCACGCTGACGGGCGCGCAACCGTCCCTACGTCACTCGGGGCTCGCGCATCCCTGGTAGGACGTACCAAGCTCTCTTTCCTGTTCTGGAGACAGGTGCCTGTCTACGGCGGCGACCATATCTGCGGTCCCAACCGCCCTTGCAAAAACAAGGCCTGCTGTCCCAAGAAGACTGGCCAGTGCAACTACGGCGAGGAAGCCTGCGGCACATCTGGAATATCTCCCAACGAGGTGTGCCGGTCCAACTGCGATGCGAAGGCAGAGTGCGGCAAGAATGCAGCTGTCCCCGGCCAGAAGTGTCCCCTGAATGTCTGCTGTGGCAAGTGGGGTTTCTGCGGAATGACAAGGTATGTACTGGTCCAAAGTATTAAGACAGCTGTGCAGCACACCGGTGTTAACGATTGTGAACGATAGTGACTTTTGTGAGAAGGAGGACCATGGAGCCACGGGTGGTTGCCAGTCCAACTACGATCAGCCAGGTTCCAAGAACAGGGCTTCTGAGCAACTTAACCGTGTCATTGGATATTACGAGGCATGGAGACACAACTCTAAGTGTGTGGATATGGTAAGTGTATCTCACTCTCTAGTAAAATGTATGTTCCACTGACCGTGAGATAGGGTTTGGACAAAATTTCCATTAACTCTCTAATTCATCCGTACTTCTCTTTTGCCTTCATAATGCCGGATTCCAGGTCGTTGGCATGGGAAACCTTCCCGAAAAGTTGTTTACAGACTTCACCAACCTCAAGAAGAAGAATCCTGCCTTGAAGATGGTTATTCCCATTGATGGATGGACACACAATAACCCGGGCCCTTTGCAGAAGGTGTTTAGCAACATGGTCAGCACCAAAGCGAACCGGTCTAAGTTCATCGGCAACCTCATGTCCTTCCTCTGCATGTATGCCTTTGACGGTGTCGAGTTTGACTGGGAGTACCCTGGCGCAGACGATCGCGGTGGTGTACCCGAGGACGGCAAGAACTTCACCAAATTTCTTAAGGAGCTCGACGAGGTGAACAAGAAGCAGCCGGTCAAGTACATTGTGCCCTGCACAGCGCCAACAAGCTTCTGGTATCTGCGCCACTTCGATCTTAAGTCTATCGATTATACCGACTTTGTTAACGTCATGTCATATGAGTAAGTGTTCTGTTTTGGCTTTTCGTCGTCTCCTATAGACACCCTGACACCCACCTTCCTCGCATCTCGACTAATCACATGTATAGTCCTCACGGTGTCTGGGATCGTGATAATCCGATTGGGTCTTATATCTACGGCCACACCAACCTGACTGAAATGAACCTGGCGTTTGACCTCTTTTGGAGGAACAACGTCCCGGCCAAGAAGCTGAACATGGGTCTCGGTTTCTATGGTCGCGCATTCCAGCTGGCTAATCCGTCATGCAACAAGCCCGGCTGTTTCTTCAAGGGAGGCGCCACCAAAGGAGCGTGCAGTGGTGAATCTGGCATCCTGAGCTACCTCGGAGATTATCTAATCTAGGCAATCGACCAGGATGACGCCGAGATATCTACCTTGTCTGCCCTGTCTGCCCTGTCTGCCATTCTGGACCCTAAGCCCTTGGACAATTTCAAGTTGATCGGCAATGGTGATGAGAACTGGACGGGCACCAACGAGAGATGTTACGTTACGAGCTGCGGTGTTGAAGATTGCAAGGCGGGCGAGATCAAGATCACGAACCAGAAGTGCGACAAGAACAAAAAGAGCACTCTCTGTTGCCCTTTTTCGGGAGCCCCTGACCCCAAGTCGTGCACCTGGCGCGGAGGCGAGGCCAGATGGTGCAACAGCTACTGCAATGACGACGAGGTCATGACGTACATGAGCAAGTACGGCGGCGGCCACGACTGCTGGGACGGCCAAATGGCGCACTGCTGCGAGGGCTCTCTTGGCGAAAAGAACATCTGCAAGTGGCATGTCGTCGGCGAAAAGTGCCACAATGGAGAACTGCCGCTGACCTTCTCCGGGACCGTTCTCGACATCCTGGATGACGTCGCCAGAATCATCTTGCAGGTTGTCGGCCGCGCGTACCCGCTCGCGGCACTTACGGTTTAGTTCTGCTTGAGGTTCTCGACAATTTGGATATCGACACCCAGAAGCTGTACTGCTGCCCCGAAAAAGAGGTTGATAAGTGGAAGAACTGCGCCTGGTACGGTAAGCCTGGGAATTGCTTCGACGGGCATTACCCGAATATGAAGACCGTGCAGATCACCGACTCGTACTTTGTCGGTAGCGACAATTGCGGCGTTCAGTTGTCCCGTGTCCGCACCCTCTGCTGCGAGTCAAAAGACGAGCCCCTTTTCCTGCCCGTGGACTTTAAGAACTTGTTTAAGCACCCGCCCGAGGGCGGGTCTGACACAGACCTCACCCTCGAGACCGACAAGATGTCGGATGGCGGCGACGAAGACCCTAACGATGCCGCATTCCAGTTCGTGGTCCTCGTCTCGCCTGAGGCGCTCCAAATTTCGCTCGACAAGCGCGACGGATCCCACTGGGACGTCTTTGACTGCAATAACTCCGTCTCCGAGGGCAAGCATACGGCTCGCCTGGTCTGCAACAACCTAACCCCGGATAGCAACTGCCATAAAATTGGACTCGGCCACGGTGTCCCGGGAACTATTCTCCAGATGCCCAAGAGCTGTGGCCCAGGCAAGTATGCAGTCGCCAAGAACATGGCACCGGCCCCTGGCAGTGACCACAGCAAGCTCCTGCCTCGTCCCCTGTCCCACCTCGCTGGCTTTGAGATTATCGTCTATGATTTGACTTTTGGCTACGATTTCCACCTCGTGCCGCGTGACCTCGGCAACACCCAGATGCGCATCGACTACAGTAACCAGGACGATTACTGGAATAATATTGTCGCGGAGTCCGTCAGCAGGAAACGAGATGTTCATGGTCGCAAGAGGTTCGCCAAGCGCACGCTTGGAGACGTCGGCAGAAACCCGGTGCGCTGGCTCGAGGAGGATTCCGCGACGACTTCCACTTTGACCAGATTGCCTCGAGGGACCTGCACGAGCGGTGGTTTGGCAAGAGCATCCTTGAGTGGTTGGCGGCTCTCGTGAAACCCGAAATCAAGCGCGAATTCACGCACAAGTACCAGGACAGCATCACGGCAAAGTTGTTTGACGAGTCGTGGGATTGCCCCGGATCAGTAGATGGCGTCAACTACGATGGCTACCTGCTCGGCCAGGCTGACCTCGACCAGAGCTACCTGAAATTTTACAACAAAGGCAAGATCACCGGCGTCGTCACCCTCGAGGCCCTCGCCTGCGTGACATACGATAACAAGGTCATTCTCAACTTGCCATTTCTGGGTGCTTCGTTCAGAATTGTAACGGTGTGAGGAAAGGGGGAGGACTGCGTTGTCATTGTATAGCTACGAAGGAGAGCAGCTATATACGTGTGTGGGATGATAAAGCGTGGTAGCGATAGCCGTACCCAACTTGTACCGGAGTGGATCTTGGCGAGGTCCAAACCGTTACAAGAATTCCCGAGATTGCCACCATAGGCCCCCAGCTCTCTGTCGAGGGCAGCATCGATACTTCTCTTGGAATGGCTGGCTCTATTGAGGTCAAACTTGATATTGCCAAGTGGAAAGTCCGTCAAGTCATGCCCGACACCAATTCCTACAGGCCTGAGCTCATCGACAACAGCAAGCCAAGCCTCGATCGGACGGGCGACTTCACGGGGATCCAAAAGCCCGAATTCTACGCAAGCTTCACAGCCTCCGGAGATGTGACATTTAAGTTGTCGGCCGCTGCTGAGTTTGGTGTTCGCGAGAGCAACGGCGCCCAAAATGTTTGGCTGGGCTGGTGGTGAGGTCGACCTAACGGACAGGTGGGAGAAGAACATCATCAAGGGCGGCGCTTGTCCCGAACTGGCCCCGATACCTTCCAGGAGAAAGAGAAGTCCCTGAAATATTGACTACCTCCTTATCGAGGGCCGCACTGAAGATAAGGACGTGACCAAGAACAGGTCGAAGTCTAGAGCTTCCGAGCCCGGTGCCTATAAGGCCCTCAATGTGGAGTCCACGCACAGCTCCGGTGAATATATGTCATCCGTGGTCAAGAGAGGTGGTGTATATGGCCCAGTATTCAGTCTCCCCGTCGGCGAGTTCTTTTGTCCTTCCTAAGACAGTGAAGAAGGCATCACGTGCGAGTAAGCATACGATGCCTTGGGAAAGAGCAACAAGGGCGATGTCCGGACAGAAGCGACCAATTACAAGAGGGATAAACTGGCGCCGACACCTACAATCGATGAAAACGCCGTCGTCGCACATTTCCATGTTCATCAGCAGCGAAGTCATGGCCATGACCACCACGCAGGAGATGAGGTGCTGCACATGTTTGACAGGAAGCCAAAGCTGGTCAAGGCCTGTGATCAGGCATGCGACATCTCGGACGACTTTCCCCCGGGCGGCCAGCTGAATAGCGATTCTTGGGGCTGGGTCATTCCTATGGACTGCGGCGACTTTGAGTTCGGCAGCCCCCTAAGGGTACGCGTCGCCGATGTCCAGTATCACACAGAGCACGTCCTCGAGGCCCAGATGATTGACCTGTTTTTCAAACAGCTGAACCGCAAAAAGTCTAAATTGCCCGACCCGAGGCCAGGTGCGATCCCGGGAGACACTGTCTCCTTCTATGTCTATGTCGACGCGCTGTGGCATGTGCCCCCTTTTGTGTGGCCCAGCCATGACACGACTGGCGGCGTCGTGAAGGCTTGGAACCCCACTATGCACATTGCGGCGCAGTTCCCGACAAGGACCTTCAAGAGATCCGAGTTTGTCGCCCTCGAGTCCGCCATCAATACGCCTTCCAAGGCGAGTGCCTGGGCAAACGGAACCCCGTGGGACCCTAGCGAATGGAACAAGGAGCTTTTCTGATATGAAAAGGCCAGGGTGATTCTCCAGAAGATGCGCAGCACAATGGGTTCTCGCCTCTACCAGAGCCATTCGACCATCATAGCAACCATGAAGACGCAGACAGATCGGATCGGCGAGGTGCCCGACGCCCTCGACTCGACCTTGCTGCCCGCCAACCAGCACGCTGGATTCGGGCAATGGTCGAAGCAGGACCTCTAGTCCGAGTGGCACAGTTACATGAGGGGCCAGTACACCGCCATGCAGTCCAAGACCAACGGTCTCGTCAATCATTTCCTTCCTAGAATGAAAGCTGCTTGGGGAACACAGGCAGAGAAAGACAAGTATAAGAGCGCCAATGGTGACACGCCGGCAGAGTCAGCCAAGAAAAAGGAACATCGGGATTTCATCAAAGCCATTGAAGACTTTGAAACGGCATGGAGCAGGTTGCAGGTTGCCTGCGTGGACGAACCCGCTTTAGTCAAGATGATATCGCTCTAGGATGTGACTGAGCCCTAATTTCCCCTCTTTTATTTCCTGTAAGTACTTACTGTCGAACGCCCGGTCGGCGAAAGGAAGGGTGCATACAACAAGGATAGCGCAAAATGACAAAACATCGTCCCATTCACAGAACAAGAATGTGTCGCTACCTGTGTCAGTCCAGGTGCTTGTGTTGCGAAATTTCTTACTTGCACAAGGCCTTGATAGAGATACATGCTGATGTAGAACGCACCTAAGCCAGACCTTCCACTTAGCTCGCAATATCCCCTTCTCATTCTCCTTCTAACTTCTCCCTTCTAACTTCTCCCTTCTAACTTCTCCCTTCTAACTTCTCCCTTCTAACTTCTCCCTTCTAACTTCTCCCTTCTA
>JARBXR010000114.1:0-69584 GCA_029100535.1 Stemphylium beticola | reverse complement strand
ACTTCTCCCTTCACCCTTCCCTCCCCCACATGAACAAAATATCCCCACCCTTAACCCCAGCCTCGGCTAAAGGATTGCCCTCCCCTTCACTCGCATTCCCAACCACAGCATCAAACCCACAGGCCAAATAAAACGCATTCGACCCCTCGGAAGAAACCACACTCGCAGCGACCCCTTCATCCCGCGCACGGTCTAGCCCCCACTTTACGAGCAGGCGTCCGCAGCCGCGGCGCGCAAACGCCGGGTCCACACCGCACAGCGCTAGATACCAATTCGACGCTAGAGGGCCGGCCCAGTAGTGCGCAGTGTATGGTGCGGAGTCCTGGAGGATATCCACTTTGGAAGGGTCGAGAGCGCGGTTTTGGCGTGTGAAGTCGAATGAGGGCCAGTGGGGTGTCGGATCGGACCATTGTTTTTGAATCTTATCCGCGTCGGCGTCGGTGCCTTGTCGGTGCCAGATTGCTGCTCCGATGACTTGGTCTTGGTTTGGGCCGTGGGGGATGGTGACTACTAATATTTTACTGCGTGGAGAAGACCAGTCGTGACGGATGAAGTTGTGCCAGAAGATTTGCACGTCTTCTGGGTATGTGGCGCGGTGTGGATGTATTGTACGGCCGAAGAGGTCCTCGTCGAAGAATGCGCGGGTGCATATTTCAGTTATGGCTGGCTCGTCCGAGGGCTGGGCTTCACGGAGACGCATGGCGCTGATCATGGTTAAGAGAAGTCTGGGCAGGTTGGCATCCTCTGTCGCATTAACCGACCGTTGGCAGCCTTAAGTACACTCACTACCTCCTAGTCTTCATGAGGCTAGGCCATGCACACCTCCACTCCACTGATAATTGAGTTCAAACTATCTCAAAAGCGCTGAGTACCCGAAAGAGACTTTTCATAAAACTACTGGTCCGTATACTTTGATTAAGTACAATACTTGAATGACCCTTCCTTGATACATATTCTTGTCTAACCCATACTCACGTAATCGTCCCAGTATAGTCAAATCGACAATGTAATCCAATGCGCCGTGTCAATGCTGTTTATCCAATGTAAGTCAAGACATGTCCTCCGAATCTAAGCATGTAGGGTATCCTTGAAGCCAGTCTCGGCGTCGGCAGACTTGCCATCCTCCTTGAATTCCCAGGCCAGGAACTTCCAGTTGAGCTCACTCGGACGCCAGAACAGGCCGTTCTTCAGTCCGGTGCCGGTTGATGATGAGTCGCCTGGGCCATCCGACGTCATGCCTCCAGTGTGTGGCATGCGCTTGGCGAAGATGCAGCGCCTGAACCTCGAGTGTAGGATAGCCATGGAGCACATGACGCAGGGCTCGTTGGTCAGGTAGATGTCAAGATCGACGCACAGGTAGCCGCTGGATGAGATGTTGTCCTTGTCGTAGTAGGTCTTCTCGACTTGGGTGAGAGGATTATCGCAGAAGAGCGAGCGGTCGAGGTATGCAGGGTCTGTACCGGCAACACGGAGACGCTTCTTCGCAACCATGGCGATGGCGCGATGGACAGCATGGGCCATGACATTGCCGGTGCCGGTTCGGGGCTCAGCAGTGCCGGTGAAGGATCTCCAGCGGCAGTCGCCAGCGACAGCAATGACCTCGGGGATATTCTTGGTGCGGTCGACAACCACGACACCAATCTTCTCACCCAAACACTCGCTCGATATCTGCTGGCCGGCTGTCTTGGCCAATGCAAGCCAATTACCGGCTTCTGATTGTATCTCGTCCTGATTGCGCTGCACGAGGCTCGGATGCGGGCCGTAAGGGTTGGTGTTCTTGTATGAGATGGGCCAGTACTGGTCGCTCCACTCGGCAGCCTGTTCAGCAGAGATGGGTGCAAGGGTAGGCACCGTCACATGGAGGATCCGCGGGGGCGCAGTCTTGCCGTCGAAGGGCGGACAGGTGCGGATGAGAGCTGCGAGGTCGGCATGGGGGATATGGCGCGTGGGACAGAGCAGGAAGTAGCGCACTAGGTCAAAATCTTTAGCATCAGCCTCACCAGCAGCCTGGTCACCGCTTCGAGGGGTAGGAGAGGAAGATAATAATGCTGAGGCAGGATCATCTTCTTCACCTCTGGGAAGCCTCGCGGGCGGATAAAACTGCTTTTGCAGCTGGGGCGGCAGATACTTGAACTGCACTACACGTCGCAGGTGAGAGATCTCGGACGTCTTGAAGTCGGGTAATGCTGCTTGCACGGCACTACACGGTTAGCACGAGAGATCAAGCAGCGGTACCAGGAGTGAGTGCCTCACTCCTTGATAACATTGGCAAATTTGGCCGGCACCTCGACCACGTAGACGCTGTGCGTCTCCAGGCTGGCGCGCACCTCGTCTTTGGTCCGAAGCGGGACGAGACGCCCTGTAAGTGGGCTTGGGGTGCTCATAGCATCGCCTAGTGGTATGAAACTGCGCTCAGGCGTCGAAATAAGCTACTATGCGCTGAATAAGCTGTCGTGCTGAGTCGGGCGCTTGGATGTGAAATGTCGGTTTGCTGAGGAATGACGGAGCCCTTTGGCCGCGAAAAATAACAAAACCCCAGGGTCCAGCGGGGCGACGCTGCTCCGCCCGACCTTAGCCCTTCCGCTTTCACTGCAACCCCACCCGTTCGCTCCTCACCACCAGCCACTAAAAGAAAGAACAGATCCCGAAAGAAGCCTGTATTTGATGTGTTGGGCAAAGAGTGAAGGAACGTCTCGGGTCAAGGGACGGCGAGCTCGATTAATAGCCTGAGTCGTGCGTACATCTCCCCGCATCGCCATGCTCACATCAGAACGCCAATCTTCACTCAACATGGGGCCCCGCATGACCATGTCCCGAAAATTCGGTAAAAATCATCCAGACGAGTCTTGACGGCCGTTCAACCCCAGTCATCTTGATCTGCCGATATGCATGGCGTTGGAGAAAACGTCCGCAAGCCAAGTGTATGCAGTGTGCAGTGTCTGCCCCACTACGGTATATCTAAAGCCATGCGTGGGCACAGTTTCCTTCATCGCATCCTTCATGCCTTTAGTTTCGTCATCGTTGTGAGGTAGTCATGGATACCAAGGCAGGAGCAACTCACATCGAGGCTGCCCATAGCCATGACGCGCACATTGTACCCATCGACCAGGAAGCCAACGAGGACGTCAAGCATGTCAATCTGTCCTGGAGATCATGGATCGTCGTATTCTGTTGTTGCTTTGCGTAGGTTCCATAAAAACTGTCTGCCTAGCAAAATCTCACATACGCCCAGTGTAATGTCCCAGGTCTTTGTTGTCGTGGCTGCGGGTTCCGTCTTATCTTTTATTATTCGCGAGCTTGGAGAGCCTGCCATCGCAAGTTGGATCATCCAGGGACCCTTGCTCATGCAATCAGTCCTGTCACCACCCGTCGGTCGCCTCTCTGATGTCTTGGATCGCAAATTATTTGCCATTATACCCCCTCTCATCGCCTGCGTCGGCGCCATAATCTGTGCCAAAGCCACAAGCATGTCAATGTTGATTGGGGGTGGCATCCTCATCGGCACCACGCTAGCAACAATATCCATCGTCCAGTCAATCCCTTCAGAGATCTTACCCCTCAAATACAGACCTTTGGCAAATGGGCTTGCTGGCGTCGCTGGTGTAATGGGCGGCACGTAAGTACAATCCTTGTTTGAGTTATTCGCCTGTGTGCGACACTTGTTCCACCCCGAACATACTAACAACTCCGCAGTGTTGGCAGTTTAGCGGCTGGAGCTGTCACTAATCTCAGCCCATCTGGCTGGCGCAACATCTTCTGGATCCAAGTCGCGCTGCATGGTATCACGTCACTCGGACTATTCGCATTCTACTGGCCTAAGAAACGTACCGACTACCCCCAGATGAGCTTCAAAGAGTGGCTATGGGCTTGCGATCCTATCGGGTCATTGTTGCTAGTTGCTGCTGCCACTCTGATGCTCCTTGCTCTCAACTGGGCAGGCGGCGCATATCCGTGGAGTAGTCCGCACGTATGTGCCAACTTGACTGTTGGAATTGTTCTTTTCATCACCTTTTGTCTCTACGGTATGACTTTTTCCAATCTCCGATGCTACATGCCACTAACACAATGTAGAGTGGAAAGGGAGATCCGACGGTATCGTTGCGCACGTTTTCTTTTCTACCGGTCCCAATTTTTGGCTTTCGACATTTGCTTTCGCTATCGAAGGATGGATCTACTATTCCGCCATTAACGCCGTGACCCCACAGCTTATCCTCAACGTCGGTTTCGAAGACAACTCGTGGGATATCGCTATTAGACAACTGTCATACAAGATTGCATCCATCTTTACTTCATTCGCAGTCACGTGGTGGGCAACCAAGTGCAAGGATTTGAGTAAGTGTCCACGTCAGGGTGTAGAGAAGCCTGCTGATGACTGTAGAAACGCCTCTCGCCGTCACGTTTGCCATCATGTTCATCGCTTCAATATGCTTTGCGTTTATTAGACCCAGCTGGGGCACAGAGCAAATTATCTTCACTGCCTTGACTGGCATCGGCTGCGCTGGTCCACTTACATTACTTGTCGCGTGTATCCAATTCACAGCGCCACATGCTTTTCTCTCAACAGCAACCGGCCTCGCCTTTTCCGCCCGAGCCATCGGTGGCGCCTTCGGTACCGCAGTCATCTACGCCATTGTCAACTCGCGCATCGCATCGCATCTCGGCCCCGACGTCAGCTCAGCTGCCACCAAAGCCGGCCTGCCGGAGTCATCGGTCCCCGCACTTCTAGCAGGCATGAAGGGTAGTTCGGTATCAAAATTCAGAGGCGAGGGTGTGCCTGGCGCAAACGAAACCATCATAAACGCTGCCTGGCATGCAAGTCACTGGTCTTATGCGAGAGCCTACCGACTCGGATACTGGAGCGTAGTTCCTTTCGTAGCACTCGCGACTATAGCTGTTGTCTCGATGAAGGGAATCAAGCACTTGATGACAGAGCACGTTGAAGCGACTGTAGAGCGTGAAAGCGATGATGAGAAGGATATGAGTGGTAAAGCTTAAGAGGAGGAAGAAGAAGAAAATCTTCATGGTAGTATATCTGAGTGTGCGCATGGAAGCAAAGTATACTTCCCCTTGTACTACTCATTTAATAGAAACAGCATCTCCCCACCAGCTTTCATCGCGATAGCTTCGAAAAAGAAGACTTTATTGAACAAATGTCCAGCTACTCCCACTTCCCCCCCCCCCCTCCCTCTCTCTCTCGACCCCTAAATACAACCAACCTCTCTCAAATCCCCACACTTCCCATCATCTCAAAAAACCTACTCACCCTCTTCTTCCCTCTTAGATTCCCTTGTTTTCTCAAACCAAAACCTTGCGTTCCCTGTAATGCGTACAAGCGCTCACTCTGCTCCAGCCAGTCTACACCGCGTGGCGGAGCGGGTTTGCGCGAGATGCACTGCGGTGGGAGTGGCGGGGAAGGTATTGAGTAAAGTGCGTACGGCGGCACAAGCTGTGTTGTATGCGAGGAAGAAGGGTATAGTGGAGATCCTTCCAGCAGGCTTTCTCTGGCATTTGAATGAGGAGGGACAGGGGATTTTGGTAGGTGTGCGAAGGACAAGGTTAGAGTTGGGGATATATATGGGGATGGAGATGGTGAGGCAGGCGGAGATAAGTATAGTGTTGAAATGGTTCGGTGCGTGTCTGCGTCGTTTTCTTTGTCGCTTCCATCGTTTTCCTCTGGTGGTGCGTCTATCGTGGACTCCTCGCTGGAGGTCTCGGTGGATAGACATGGTGATGGAGGAGGGGCTGGTAGCGGTTTATCTACGTGACGAGTACTGGCGGCCAAGGGAATAATCAAAGGGTATAGTCTGTACAAGTTTCCAGGCTGGGGCGTACATGTGTGCGAGTCCGAGAAAGGGTGGGCTCTCGAACACGAGGGCAGTGAGTGGTACTGTGAACTGTATCGAACGCTTTGAGGCATTTCCCTGGCTCCGGTGTTCTTTCTTCGAAGAGAATACTCGGCCATATCTTTTAGCTCGACATCATCTTCGACACTCCATGGCGTCGTCTCCATCTCTCTCTGTACCTCCTCAAAATCATCCTCTTCTCCAACTTCCTTTTCATTACCTTTTACATCGCCCAAGCCCTTTCTATCCCGCCGTCCCTCCACCTCACTCATAAAACTATCACAACTCCCTCTCTCGACGCCCCTCAATAGCACCAGCATCCTCCTATCCTGCCTGAACATCCTATTAATCACAAACCCAATCAACGCCCCGCTTCCCCCCCCCCCTCTCCAAAAATGACACTTCCAAAACTTCCAAATCCGGCGTCTGCACTGGATCCAGCACCCTTACTAATGTCTCAATGACGCAGTCCTGAAACACGGCGTCGCGGAACAGCGTACCGAGGATATGGGCGTAAATTAGATCCAGGCAGTCTTTGAGCTGTAGTGATGAGTGGCAGGGGAAATTTGAGGCGGGGATGTGGCCGCTCGAGAGATAGAAGGTGTAGAGGGAAAAGGCTGCGGGTTCGATGGATGAGAGTGGGATTTGTGGGATCACGGATGGATGGGGTATGATGGGTGGTGCAGGGAGGATGGACCGGAGGTAGAGCGAGCGGTGGGCTGTGCAGTAGGGTACGTCTATTGTCGAGCTGGGGGAATGCTCGGAGAGTGTGGTTCGGCCGGTGAGTACGAAAGCTACGAGCGGGACGTCTGGAGTGCGGGATCTTGCGGTAGGTTTGCGTTGTGGAGACATGGTAGGTCGGGTGTTTGAGGAGTGTGGTATGTACCCGGGTAAACATTCTGGGTTGTCGGGTTTGACGTTGTGACTGGGAAGTGGGCTCAGAAGAGTAACTTCATCGTAAGGCTGTCGCGAAAGTGGAGAGCTGGATGTGCACCGCCGTTAGTTGTCACGCGGACGTATAATACGTTGGCGTCATGTACCAGTAACATGACAACGATGGGTCTATGGCAAACGCGTCGTACAATTCACAAATCGCGTCATGAATCGCCCGCTGTCGTTATTTTCGGGCTGCTGACATTAGTATCAACTTTCTCAGAACCCCGCAAGCTATTGAACAGTGCCGAAAATACCTTCCTCGCTTGCAGATCGACACGACCAAATCATTTACAACTAAACGCCCGCCATGGTGAAACCCTTTAGGAGTAGGAGAAATTCTACGGGTAACGGCGATGTCAAGGGGTGAGGTCGGGGTGACGACACGCCACCACCTAGTCTGTGTGCTTTTCCATGCAATGACAAACATGGTTTCCTAGCCAGAGAAACCATGCAACCTCCGTCGCCCTATGATACGAATCCCGTACATGGTTCAGGTCGCCCAAGGAGCAGGATCACGAGTAACATCAAAGCCGAAATGACAACAATAACTAGTGCAGAAATATTCAAAGGCTTTCAACGCAGACCGAGTATCGAGGAAAGTACGAGACAGAGCGCGTATCATCATCTTCTTCAAGGCGGAGACTTGACAAGCGATAATGATGAAGATGTGGAAAAATTCGAGGAGTCAGAGTGTCAGGAAGAGTCATCACCTACCGAGCAACAGTTACCAGCGACCGTGTCCTTACCAGAAGAATGCATCGACGTAGCAAAGCTGCTACGCATGCTCAACGTACTTTGCGGTACCCAGAATCCACACTCGACATACTTTACACGCCGTCTAATCCAGGTCCCCAATAACAGTTCCAGCAATGACGATACCACGTCTATCGCGACTTCATCTCTACTCTGCGGCGCAGACGTGAATGCTGATGCGAATGAAGTCTATCGCATCTGGCGACATACCGGCGTCATTTCGACCTGGTATCGCGACATCAACCCTGATCAAGTAGACATTGATCCAGAGCACACATGGCTCGCCTGTTGGCCTTTGATGAACGCAGCGATCTACGGAAACATATGCAGGGACGTTGAGTTCTCAGATCAAGTGATGGATCTACTGGACAAAAAAGTGGTAAAAGGCATCTGCCCCGACTCCGGAACTATCTCGCACATGTTCAACGAGAGCAAAGGGAGGAGTCCTGGATACACTAAGGCGTTTCGTGGTTGATCGCTGGATCGATGCGAGTATTGAGGGTCTTGAGGATGTTGATCTGTGCAGTCAGCCGCGATTGTTTGCCCATACAGCGCTCGAGTCATCCCTAAGGCGCCTGTCACAAAGAGCGGCAACTTTTTCTTCGACGGGCTGTGTGTACCATGGGCACGCAGAGCCCGAGGACAGGAAAACGAGCGGGCTGGCAAGGATTAGGAAAAACGAACGATGTGCAATGCGCCCAGAGAGGTCGCGCATGGAATCGGCGCAAGTAGCTGCAGATGTGCAGCACTACAACGTCAAGACAATTGATTGGGAGCAGTGCAGGATCGACGCTGTTCAGAACAGACGCGAGCAAAGTGGTAAGTCCTGGATTGAGGCGCACTCTCAATCGGAGGGAAGTCTTGATTTGAAGTATCATGAAGCCCAACAATATCTAGGCGAAGGCGCACAAACACAAAAGAGTCTATTGGTAACGGCAGACTTGGATGTTGCATAGTTGACATCTTTAGTCGTATACGGCGCGAACGTTGATGTGGTCGTGGGTGCGTCGGAGTCTGGTACACCGGCGACCTCGGCCGCCTCGTAGGCCCGCATGGTTGGGTTAGGCCATGTCTTTCTACGACGATCATCCTTCATAGAATATTATCATAAAACCATAACAAGTTATCGCATAATACCAGCCTCATGTGCAAAGTGAAAGTGGAGCAAATAAGGAATGCGTGGCTTGTATATTGGCAAAGGGGCCGCACCCCCGAAGCACCGTGCAAGATCAAGGGTCGTACGAGAGCCGCCACGGTCGTGGTCCGTGATAGACGATGGAGTGCTCCCGAGTCCCGAACATGTAAGCCCCCAGTTAGATATGCTTATCTCGATTTAGCGTGCGCAGACGTGGTATCGTGGTTAGGAAGCGAGTAGCGGCGCGGAATGGTGAGAATGGCGCGGATAGCGTCGGGTCGAACCTTGTGCTTATAGCCGGCAAACGACTGGGGAAGTAAATAAATGGAATCCTCCTCATGCGTCAGCGGAGCAAGTCTCGCGACGTTCTTCGTTGATTTTAATTATCGCCTCGTGCAACATGAGCGGGTTGCCAGAGCCGATAGAGGGCGCCATGGGTGGTGCCAAGGCAAGGCTGGCGTACGCACCATTTCTCCTGAGTTCGGGCCAGCAACGCTATCCACGTCACCACATCCTCGACCATGACCGATGCATCCGGTGCTGTTAACAACGAGCTCGTACCTGCGTGCAACGTAACGCAATCATCACGCTTTAGCCATGGCACGAGGACATGTGTCGGCGGCAGCGTCGTGTGAAGAGTCGCACTGAACGAGAAATCGATAGTCTAGGCATACACCCTCTCTCGTATCTCATCGACGCTGGGATTTGCACACCATTGTGATGTCGCGCAGGCATTTTCACGAGATGTACAGGTCATGTTCCAGCAGCCAGGGTGATGTCGATGATGGTTATTTTTATCCGGATACGACCTTACACCGGGGCTTGACGTCGCCCTGTGAGGCGTTGAGTATTGCTTCCCCACATGGACCTTCCTTGTCTTTGCCGCATCGGGCCTTTCTAGAAGGCTCGGCTGCTTCAACAATTATCGATAATCGCGAGGCGTTGGGCTACACGGAAGGGCCTCAAGGGTAGACGCATCTTACTCTGAGAGCCAGAAATGGAAGATATATTCATCTGTCTAGAGACACCTCAAGATAGAACATAATCTGCCTGGCGGGAAATGAGTCGGTCGTGCGCCACGGTCTGGATTGGATCATCGCCAGCATCGGTTCCTGCTTCTTCGTCGATGCGACATGGGCACTAATTCGCTCTTGCCCCTGCGGCTAATGCACGTCCGAACGCTGGGCCTGGAGCTTCCTCGCGGACGGCAACAACGCCTAGACGCTGTAAACGTCACCGGTAATAAATACTTCCTTCAGCGCGCCTCTTTCAATTTTTTCGCCCACGCCATTCCCAGGACTCTAATACACCTTGTAATTCCTGTCTTCTTCTCATCACTTAGCTACATTACTCTTTAATATTGCCATAATGCGCGTTTCCTCTACCATCTTGGCCACTGCAGGCCTCCTGTCTTCGGCAAACGCTGCCCTCAAGGGTTTCAACTACGGTGCCCAGTTCAACAACAACCAGGCCAAGACTCTCGTCGACTTTGAGTATGAATTCAACGCCGCCAAGGAGCTCCCTGGTACCAACGGATGGACCAGTGCCCGTCTTTACACCATGATCCAGCACGGCACTGAGAGCAACATCATCGAGGCCATCCAGGCTGCTATCAACACCAAGACCTCCTTGTTGCTGGGCATGTGGTGCTCCGCCGGCCAGGCCGTTGTCGACAATGAGATTGCTGCCCTCAAGGCTGCCATTGCGCAGTACGGCGCTGCTTTCACCGACCTCGTCGTCGGTATCTCCGTCGGCAGTGAGGATCTCTACCGTGTCACACCTACTGGTATTGAGAACAAGTCCGGTGCCGGTGCTCAGCCCCAGGAGCTGGTCAACTACATCAAGCAGACCAGGGATGCTATCCGTGGAACCGCTCTCGAGGGCACGCCCATCGGCCACGTTGATACCTGGACCGTCTACACCAACTCCTCCAACAATGCTGTTATTGAGGCCCTCGACTTCGTCGGCATGGACGCCTACCCCTACTTCCAGACCACCATGAACAACAACGTCGGTAGCGGCAGCCAGCTGTTCTTCGACGCTCTTCAGCAGACCAAGGCCGCTTCCCAGGGCAAGCCTGTCTGGGTCACTGAGACCGGATGGCCCGTCAGCGGTGAGACTCTGAACCAAGGTGTCCCTGGTGCGGATAACGCCCGCATCTACTGGGAAGACGTTACCTGCCAGCTGCTCGCCGACAATGTCAACCTCTACTACTACATCCTCCAGGATGTTCAGTACGGCAATCCCGTCCCTTCCTTCGGTATCAAGCCTGCGGGTGACCTCATGACGGTCTCTCCCCTGTTTGACCTCTCCTGCCCCGCTTCCAAGCCGGTAAGTTAGACCCTTCCTATGCTAATGAGTCTCTTGTCGCCCATCTTGGTGTCGTTCCTGTATACATGGTCCAAACTCTACTCACTGCTTCTTTGCAACTGTCAATGCCCATGCCCAAGAGCTCCTGTCAGGGGCATGCGGGCTAATGGAGCAAAGTCACGTTCAGCGAGCAGCATGAGCAGCAGTGTGGTGCCAACAGGATCGTCGTGTAAGAGAAGCTTGAGGCGATTCGTAGTCGAAAGCACAATTCACTGACCCCAAACAGTAATTGGCCCGACGTCCCAGCCCACCCTCACCGCCGTTCCCGTAGTCACTTTCGACCGGCCTACTCCGACTGTTGAGAATCCAACCTGGACACCACCGCAGGAAATTAGCTCGCCAAGCCTTCCATCGTCGACCGGAATCCATCTTCAAGATCTCGAGAGCCTGCCTTTGCCGAACTTCAGCTCCATCCAGGAGCCATTTGAATACCCACACCAGCTCATACCCATCGACAAGGCCGACCCGCTCAAAGTTCTCGGCAATGGATACACGGTACAGCTTTCACCTACGATATCGACCGTGTTCGTCTATGATATTCGTCCCGAGTTTGCTGGCAGGACTTGCACACTGGCTATGCACATGCCGCCTGCTTTCCCCACACCCGAGCTGGCGCCCGTCAAGATGATTACGCCAGGCGGCTTCAGCGTATCTCGTCTCGCCAGCCAAGTACCGGGAAACATAACCGCTCAGAACGTGGGCGGTTCAAGTCTTGTCGGAGCTGTGGGCATTCTCGAGCCTGCTCGCCGATACAACATTGCCAGTTTTGCTTGCGAGGCCGGGCAGCGGGTGGGCTATCAAGTTGATTCAATTGGTGGCTTGGCTATGAATTGGTTCCAGATGACGTACCCTGCTTTGGGTTTGTTTATGCTGGTGGACTAGATGGTCGTTTGACTGGTCTGTGAAGGGTGAAGCGTGCGGAATGGTGGGAAACATTGGCTGGGATGTCACTGTGTTGTATTATTATCACGACCTAGAAAAGTATTCAAAACCGCTTGGTTAATGTAATGTTTGCACCTCGACATCTTTGTGTTTGTCATGCGTGTGCGTGCTGACAAGGCAAGGAAGACTGCTCTGACGTGACTACGTATCCTTCAGCATTCTTCCACGGCGCCCCTTGAAGAATATAGTTGAACTAGCATGTCCCCGTTCTCCCCCACAGCGAGACAAGACTACATCACACAACACGAATCCCCAACATCAGGGCAGTCATCCTCTCTCGCCCCTCCCATTCCTCCCATCTCTTCGCGCCATCCCGCTCTCAAGCTCAGCCTTGTCTCCGCCTGCCTTTTCCCAAATAACAGCGTTGCTTGTACCCCGGCGTTTCGATATGCAGTTCCCCACCGCCCGGAACATGAGCACCACACCCAGTCCGAGGATAAGTGCTAGCATACAGAAGGTGCGTGGACTCCAGGACGGGGAAACTAGGCTTGTAGGATGCGTGTATGGTGGCATTGGACCGTTAGGTCTTTCCGTGGACGACAGGGACGATGATGATGATTGTAATGGTATGAGAGATAAAACGCGAGATGACATCGTACACGACCCGAATAGACCGAGATTGGTGTTTTGTCGTTTTGGTATACGCCCGACGCAATCGTATGCTAGAAACTCGGCTACCTGTTGAATTCCGTCGTTGGTAGATGGTGTCGATCTTGTACCTGCGTGGCTCATCACTATTTTACTTCCGCCGTACCGATACAGCCGCAGGCGTAGGCGTAGGCGTAGGCGTAGGCGTAGGCGTACTTGTCGGTCGTGCTCTAAGCAGGATAATCGTATACCGTAGCACCGAAGGTGTTTTCACTGGCTTCCCTCGTTTCGCTTTTCTCGCGCTTGACGAAGGCGTTGGAGTGGGGATGTTTGAGACGCTGGGGCTGAAGCGATGGTGTCTGTGTGGATGCGTGGTTGGCATGCACGACAAGATTTTCAAAGAGAGAAAGAAGGGGATTTGGTGATTCAGCGGAGGTCGGGAGTGTGCATGTATTGTGCTGGGGAAGCGGGGGTGAAGTGTGTTGTCTCGTTTCGTGGGTACGTTAGGCAAGGGGATATCCTAGTTTGGGGAATGAGCAGAATGATGTTTGACTGGTACTTGAAGCATACAGGTAATTCGCACGCGTTTCTTCTTTTTGGTTCAATTCGTGTTACGAGATTAGGTAGGGTAGTTTAGGATTACGTAGGTTGTGCGTTGATAGTAGTGTTTAGGGTTTTCGTAGCGTCAGTATAGGTGTGGACTGACTCGAAGATGGTATGTGGCTCTCGAGGATGCATGTAGCTATTGTTCCATGCTCTTCTTTTCCCGACAGGGGAAAGTGCTTCTCTGGGTTTTCCTGCAGTGCATGCAGGTTACATCCTTCGTGTCGTGTGTTTCCGCATCCGGCAAGGAAACAAAGAAAAGTGCGCATGTGCATATCCATGGTAGGAAGTAGCGCCGCTACATGGCACGTGACAAGACTTTGCGGTTGGAACAGGACGCAGTGTCTTACAGAATTCCAGTCTGGAGCATATGCAATAATGTTTGGCATGTAAGCTGTAGTTTTACCGAGAATACCACTAATAAATCAAGTAAGACAAGTGCAGAGAACAATGAAACATACTGCTGCATAGAAGGTAATGAATTGCACAATATCAACATGAACAGACCAAGTCTAAACTTTCGGGCCTGAAAACACCACCAACTCCAAAACCATTTCCCAAGACTTGTGGTATAAACATACAACTCTTCCCATCCATCCAGACTACATACGTTGAAAACAGGAAAATTGGAGGAACGGAGCAAGAATAAGCTTCAAGCATGTTCATGCACCGCCCGCTCGGCCAGTAGTAGTAGCCGATGTGGGCTGGTCGTTATTCCAGGTAAGGTAGGTGTGGTCACCGAGTTTCCTAGCTTCATGTTAGTAACCGTGTCTCATATCAACTGCTCGCGTGAAAAGGACGAACCTGGGCTTGATGAGATGTGTGGCGAGGAAGACGGCGCCTAACAATATGCAGATGCCACCGACGACAAGATAGGCGATGCCGAGGAATGGGTTCTTGCCACCCATGACGGTGCGCGTTGAGATCAAGATGGACTTTGTACCGTCATACTTTTCAACCGGGTAGCCTAGAGATGGGTTAGCTTGTATCATGTTCGTGTAGCAGCAATCAACGTACGGTCATAGATCTTTAGGCGATAGGTGCCAGCCCTCAAGACGTCGTTGTCGTTACGCATGTACAGTTTACTAAAGGTCGGCAATCCAGCGGTCCTCATCCACACTTGGAATTGCTCCCAGGTATGCAGGTTCGGCAGCTCGTTCTTGTATACGCCACCTTCGTATTGTTCCTGCCAGTTGGGTGGTGGCACGACATCCTCGACCTTGTACTTGGTCTTGCCGTAGAGATCCCCCTCATGACTCCATGATGTGCCCTCTGTGGTCATGTTGTAGAAATTGATCTCGTCTCCGTTGGAATCCTGCACAGCATTATCCAGAGTCAAATTGCCAAAGGTATCGTTGAACATAGAATTGGCAATGAGTCCACAAGGATAGTAGGGCTTATTGCCGGGGGCCACGGCCAAGGGATCGCAGTCACCAGAGTTGAGATCGCCGGCAGTTCTGATGTCGCCCTTCAGCTGTGGGAGATCGACAGACTTGACGTATCGGCGGTGATTCTGGTAGAAGTTGGTGAGGCGGTAGTAGAAGAGGACGGGTGGATTGATGTCGTTCGGGATGGTGATGCTGAGGATGCAAACGTTGGTCTCGACTGTGTAACCTTGGGGTTGGAATGTGTAGTTGTCCCGTGCCCAACCCCACTGAGGCTCTGTCTTCATCTCCTTGTTGAAGGTAGCCGACACTCTGTCTGAGGGAATTGGCTCGAGATCGTTTCCTTGGCTAGCATTGTAGTTTAACCTGGCCTGGGGCGCTGAGCTGTTGCAGTTGGTGTAGTCGATCGAGATTTCCTGGACCTAATTCGAGCGTCAGCCCGCTGCGCGTGAACAAGTTGTACAGCCTCCTCACCTGAGAACTAGCATAGATAAGAAGGCCCCCGATGGGCGCGAAGATGACTCCGACGATAAAGAAGAGAGGAAGGACCGTCTTGGGCGTTAGAATGGGTCTGTCGCATTGTTAGCATTAATCCCTCTTCCTACGCTTGTCTGCTCGACATACTGCCATGCTTTTAAACGCTGTTGTCTGAAGGCCGTGTCTAGTATCGCTTTAGCACTACAACTCTCTGCGCGCAATCTCGTCTTCCCAGGCGCGGCTTACTCGGTGGCCTCTTGCTCTTCGTCTTCTTCGGGTCTTCGCGGGCCGGGTCCTGGCTGCTTATTGAGTCGGTATGCTCGACCTGGTCTGTTCGCGACATTGTCGTGTTTCCGCGCGAATCCGCGGGGCCGTTGGTGGGTGAATATACAGTCGTTAGAGTGCGAGAGGTGGTGACAAGGCGCGGGTTTGAGACTGGCCAAGCCGTCGTCCCAAATTAGTTACAGAGGAGGCCGCGCCACGCCTGCGGAGCTTACATATCCCCGCTCGTCCCCGGGGACCCTGAACCATCGTCGCGGACATTGCGCGGACGTCTTCACCAAATAAATCTGGCAAACATGGCATTGAGTCTCTCGCATAACATGGGCAAATATCGCATTCGTGCATCTGTATTTGCACATGATTATAAGTCTCGCTGTATGCACTGGTGGTGCTGCAATTGCAACCCGCCGCGCGCGTTGATGTAAGAGCACGAGGCGACTGTTATCACGCTTGCGTATATCAGACTAGCCTTCAATCACGGGCATGACTGGATTCGGAGAGCGCGACTCACTTCCTCTCGGAACGGACGACTGTAGACTCCGGACTGATTCAGTGTCATGTAAGCCTTCCCACGTCATTCCACTCATAACGACGAACCATGGTAATCGCACCGAATATAATGGGGAATCTGGTCCGACATTCTACAAAGATAGTGTATTCTGGTCTAATACTACCAAAAAGAAAAGACAAAAAGCCTGCATTTGCGGCGTCAAGGTCCAGGTAGGCCTACTGAGTTGCATTCGTGTGAGCTGGGGGGTATCGCATGCCGTAGAAGGAAACATTAACACAAACGCCACAGGGAGGGCAGCGCCCAGTCCCAAACTCCTATTCATGCCAACAGAGATGAAAAACGCCTCTCATAAATCATGCCGAGGACGACAACTGTCGCCTCTTTGAAATCGGGTCAGTCTTATCCAGAAAGAAAGCAGACCCATGCCGTGGGTCCGTGGGATGCTATGCGCAAATTGGTGCATCGTAACCAAAAAATCCGTAAACCAACAGAGGATGGATAAGAATAGAAACTGCCGTGGCGTTATGCGAGGCGGAAAAAGCAAATGCGCTCAAAGGTATTGGCGGAAGTGGTCTGGGTTGAACCAGCCGACTCTGTCGTACGACTGCCACAGCTTGCTAGCCTTGTTGACGTCAATCTTGCAGGCTTGCTGAGCGTCCGTCTTGCGGAACTCCTTGCCGATTCTGAGCGCCTCGATGCGAGCCTGGAATATGCGGCGTTTGCTGGTGAGGTAGGTGGCGCAGTTGAGACGGAGTGTGCCAGCAAGGTTGAGTTCAGCCTCATGCAGCATGTCGCGGTCGGGGTCGTCGGTGAGCGAGAGCGCTTGGCCCTTCCACTCAGCCTTGAGGATCTTGGTGTTGCCCTTTGGTAGCGTGTCCAGGGATGGTGAGTAGTCTGGGAGTGCATTGTAGTCCGAGTCATCGCGGTTCGTGGCTGGTCGGGCGGGCTTAGGGGAAGCCGACTTTGGCGTCGTGGCTTCGAATGAGTCGAAGACTTGTGTAAGGGGGGTGCGCTTGGCCTTTGGTGCGCGAGGTGTTCGTGCAGGAATTCGTGGGAGAGCGACCTTTGGTTGGCGGGCTCGGGAAGATGGTGCAGGCGCAAGCTTCTTCAGTGCAGTGCGTTTCTGCACACCGGTTGGCCGGCCGTAATGGTCGTCGAATCGGCGCTCCTGGGCCCACCAGCTTCGTGGGTTCTTGGTGGCAGTCGCGAAGACATTGCAGCGGAACGAGACGGCCAGTTCGTAGTCGGCACGGCTTGGTTTGCTTTCGAGGCATGCGTAGTCTTGCGACTTCATGTGCTGGGTGATGGCGTCTGAGGAGGCTGACTCGGGTGACTCCTGGGGAAAGAGCGGTATGCCAGTCATGGAGACGGCGGCATCGCCAGAGACGAACAGCTGGGGGTCTCGTGTGCATTGCTCCTCCGCGTTGTCCATGTTCTCCTTTTGCGACTGGGTGTCGTAGGGTGAGATTGGGGGTGAGGCGTAAGCGATGCGGTGTGGTGCTGCCTGAGAAGCCTTGACCTCGGTGTGCATGGCGGACGTCAATTGTGCTGAATTGAACGAAGAATAGGCCTCGTGGGCGAAGGCAGAGGTAATTGAAGAGCCAAACGACTCTGATCGCTTCATCTCAGGTGGCGAGAGGAGTGAGGACACGGTGAGACGATTGCTCGGGGGCGTGGTATAAGGGGAGTTTGCCATAGCGTGGTGTGGGAAGAAAGTTTGTGTCTTGGTAAAAGCGAAACGTCGGAAGGGTAGCGATATTTGAATGGGTGCAGGCAGCAGCAGCAGAAACGCGCTGCGTTGGGCGAGGGTTCAATGGTTGGGTGCGAGGGTTAACTATGGTAGCCTTGGGTGGTGAGTAAACGGCTTCGCCACAGTTATAATCGTCAGGTATGACCAAGATGCGAACGTGACCGTGGAAGCCGGCAGAATTGTCCGAGCAAGCGCTTATACGGTTCCGGTAGCAGGACAATTAGTCAAACAGGCGTCGAGCAGCGCTGGCAGTGCGGAGATAGGACGAGATGTAAAAGGGCACACCAATCTTCCCGAAACAGTCGGGGGTGGGTGGCCGCGTTATAACAAGCACGAGCGGGCTTGCAGCGGTTTCAGCAGGCTACAGCATGCGAACATGGACAGTGTGACTCTGGCTTTGAGACAGGCGGCCGCTCATGTGCTAGCGAACCAGACAAAGAGGGTGTGCGGTTGGCGCGTGCCAGGCTTCGATGCTCGCTCGCTCGCAAGCCAGGCATCATCAATATGAGGAGCGCGCCTGTTGCGCGCGGCCGGGAGCTGACCAATGTGGGCGGCCAAGAAGTGAATAGAAGGACGACGAAGGGGCGCGCCAATGGGAGGCACCAATTGCAACGCGCCCCCGTGAGGCGGAGCTGGGGAACGAGCGACGGGCTCGCATCGCAGTCAGAGAGGAGTCACTGCTTTGGCAATGCGCATCGATGTGTCCGTGTCGCTTGTCCAGCGCAAACCCGGCTAGTGTGTCGGTGTGTCGGTTGGGACCCTACCTCATCTCATCCCATCCCATCCCATGCCTCCCGGCCCGGCGCCCATCGTCACTCTCTGCGACTACACGTTTCCTGCTCCCATTGCGTCCTCTGTCTTGTTGCATCGAGTTGCATCCAGTCCTGCCACCGCTGTGCTTTTGCCATTGGGCAGCCAACGTGTCACAGCAGTGCCCAATGCCACCCGTGGAGTGGTAGCCTACCTGACTTGAAGCCCCCCAATCTCAATTCCAATTCCAATTCCAATTCCAATTCCAATTCCAATTCCAATTCCACTCTATACTTTGGCTTTCCGGTGGAGCAGCCCACCACTTCCGTCGTGCCTGTCTGCAATGATGACTCCTCCACATGCTCCACATACAGGCAATTGATTCATCATGGCCCCCGTCTGTCGCGCCAATCGAGCCAGAGACGTCAATTCACAGTAAATGCCTCCTCTCCTGACCACTGGCGCGCCAGATGAGGGGGTCCTTGCATGCGTCTGACACACCAGTAACCCCCATCCTCCCGTCAGCGGCGGGTACTGAGCACATTGCCCTCGTCTCTCTCTCGTAGCAATGCGGAATGGGAATCTCCATTCATGGCGTCTTGTGACATGGACTCTATCGAGGGCGGCTGTAGCCAACGCCACCAGCGCGGGGGCTACACTTGACTTGCGCCGCCCACAAGGTTCCAGGGCAAGTCCATGTCTAGCAGCGGGTAGTATGCCATGTTTGCATCATACTGTCGCTCATTGCCCTGCTATCGATAACACACTCGTGGACATGTCTTGCATGTGAAAGCCCCTAGGCTCAGGTGGACAAAAGGCAAGGTCATCTACAGCCTGACGCCCTGCTCACTTGGATAGCTCGCACCCACTCTCAACACAAATTGGCTCACGAGACGTCGAATCTCGACACCATCTTCGCGCTGGGACGAGGTCATCCTTCCTCTGCCATGCTCGGCCGTCGGGTGTCTTATCGTCGTTATCGCCTTGTGGGGGAGGAGGGGTTCGCGCTGCAAGGAACCCCTCAACACCTACTCTTCTGACCTTCTGGATCCCTTCCTTCTGTTCGGCGCTGCTGCCGCCCACTTATTTGGAGACTGGCCACACCCGCTAATTGCCGCCTCTGGCCCCGAACTGGTCATCTTGTCGTCGTCAAACCACATCGCTTCCGTCGTACCCCTCACGCTGTCTACCCATTCGCGCGGCCCAGACCCATGTGCAAATGCTGCTGACTCGATACACTTTGCCCCTCCTCATCATGGCGCAAGCCGGACATCGCAATCGACAAGCCCGGTAGCGACAGCTTCACCGTGATTGTCTAGCGCCTAGGCCTGGCCATGTGCAGCGCCTCCGCGGCCACGATCTGCACCTCTAGGGCCACACCGACAGCTGGTCAGCCGATAGGCCAATGCAACCAGATGACCCTGTCGTTCGTTGCCCTGTCTTCACCCAGATGCGACGCCTGAGGGTCCCTGCATCCGCCATGCTTGTAACCTGCCAAACCAACAATGGTTGCTTCTGCAGGACCTTGTTTCAAAGCCAGCAAAAGCGAAGGTGTGCTTGGTCCTTTGATTCCCACGTCTTCGATGGCGTCACTTCCGGACATGAAGACAAGGCACGCCCTGCATGACGGCCGCTGTTCGCCCTACTTAAAATAGACCGTGTGTCGGCCATTATCAGCACCATATCAGGTTGCGAGTAAGAAAGACAAGGAATTAACATAGTCCAACAGTTGTCGCATGCAGGCAACGATTACTCGAGACCGGGGCTGTCTGGAGTCTCTTCGGACGAATAGAGCGCCCGATCGTGACGTAGGTCATCTTCGGCCTTCTGAGAGCATCCACGGACGTCCGCGAGTCTTGTCGGCCAGCGTAATGGACTCAATGCGGATCAATGTTGCGTGTTTCTTGTGAAGCTAGCCTCAACAATCGCCTGCTTGTATTCAATTGATCAAGTCACTTTTTGACAGCACCCTGATAGATCTGCGACACGTTGACGTGGATTCGTGGACAAAGCGTCGCGCATTCCCGCGCTCCCGCAGCGACGTCGTCAACCTTAAACCAACCGTGCAGTTCCCCACCTACGTCATGCACACAACTCGCAACTGTACCGTGAGACGACGCAATGTCCTCGCCAAAACTGCCTACAAACCGCCATTTTGTGACTCAGCTATTCAACTCATTACCGACAATACCCCCGCCGCCACCTGACCATGTCGCGGCGGTGGAGCCCAACAACCCTCTCAGTAGCGTACCGGACGCGGTGAAGAGACAGCTGCTCTCCTTGCAAGTCCTATTCCCAAATGAGTTCGTGCCCGCGCTAGACTTGCTGGACCGACGGCTCGTTACACGGTTTCTGATCGCCGATGGTCTGGAAAGTGTTGCGGTCGGAGGAAAAGAAGAAGAAGAAGCGACAGCAGAAGAGCCAGACAATCGGAACGAGGACGTGCAGATGCGGGGAGTAGACGGTGAAGAAGAAGCAATACGCACCAACGACGCACAATCGAAAACATACAGCACTATTAATATAGCTGTGAACGACACGTCAGACCAACAGAAGACAACACCTCAATCGCCGATTCTCTGCACAGATGCTACCACATCCGAAAGCGATACCATCCCAGCGGCCACCATTTCTACAACAACAACAGCGCACGCCAAACCAGCTCCAGTATACTACGTCCGCTCCGCCCAACAGCAACGCTTCTCCCGCTCAAGCACCTCGTACGACACAAGAACAAGCTACGAGGTCCGCCTCCAAGCCTGGAACTGCTCGTGTCCTGCCTTTGCCTTTTCTGCTTTCCCCGCTACACACTACGAATCGCGCGATCCTATCTACGATGAGGCTGTAGACAAGGGCGACGAAACCGTACCGCGAGGGAAACGAGATGATACGGATATATGGCTGTTTGGAGGCGTGAGCTTAGGAGAGGAAATGCCGCCCGTGTGTAAACATCTCTTAGCTTGTGTGCTGGTGGACAAGTGTTGGGGACTTTTTGGTGGGTTTGTAGAGGAGAAGGAGGTTAGTATTGAGGAAGCTGCGGGATGGGCGGCGGGCTGGGGAGATTGAGAGAGGTCAGGGGAAGGCCGAGTTTTGATACATGACCGGAGATGCTGCATTTGATACCAGCCGTTGCAGCGCGGCTTTAATTTTGTCAATGCTCAATTCTAATTCACTATTCAGCCTGTGGAGTCTGTTCAAGCTTGCTGCAGATCAAAAATCGCCATGCATTGTTTGTTGACCATGTTCCTAATCATTCATATCTATCAGCCATTATGCCACATATGCCTGGGTCATGCAAAACGGCGCTTTTGACCATGTCTCTTCATCAAAGGCTCCGAGTGGTATAATACACGTTCTTTGCCACAAGCAGCATCACAAGCATCGGGCCCGCCATGGTTTGATCGATGACGCCCCAGTGCCCTCAGCTCGCTCAGCCCTTCTTCTTTTGCTCTTCCTTGCCCTTCTCTTTACCCTTTTCTCCCTCCTTGGCCTCGGCATTCGTCTTGTCGTCCTTCTTCTCCTTGTCGCTCTCCTTGGCTTCTTCCTTTTTGGCTTCCTTGTCTTCTGCTTGCTGCTTGTTCTGGATCTTGTTCTCAATCAGGTCGTGGAAGGCGGTGATTGCGCGAATCAAGCTCGATAGATAGATTGCCATAAGTTGATCGTTGGTCTTGACGCTCATGGCCCGCGCGAGCTCGCCGTTGTCGACGGTGCCGGCCTGTCCTGCTAAAGCGCCCACACCGTTGGTTGCGCCACCGACGGGTGCTGCCTTGGGTGTTGAGAGGTTAGGCAGCAGGTTGAAGACGTCTTGGAGATTTCCGAGAATGGCGTGATTGACGGGTAGGTCTTCGTCAAGGACTTTTTGCAGGTATTGGCCAATGTCTCGTAACCGCAGATGTAGGCCTTGCAGCGACTGTAGTTGTGAGGTTATGCGTGTGGAGAGGGTACCGACTGCGACGTCACGAATATCGCGGAGGAGGTGCTCGACACCGATTTCTTCGGCTTCTTCGGCCTCGATTATTGATGGTGTGTGGACAAAGGTCTTGGAGGTGGTTGTGCCGTCCTGCATGCATTGTTAGCAATGACCCTTGACAAAACCTCGACGGTAAATTGATTGCTGCCTCTGCACATGTTGGTCGAGCTGAGTGCACTTACATCCTTAATCTCCTCAACGGCAAAGTAGGCGTCTGTTGGTACGCCCACCTCCTTCGGCTGTACGTCGACAATGACTAGTAGCGGGTTTGGTGTGTAGCGCTTGAACAGTTCGTTCACCTCCAAATCGGATGCCCTCAGCTTGGGCCCAGTGTGATACCAGCCGATAAGCTTCTCCCGCGCGTTGATCTTCTTGAACATGTCGTTCATCGACTCGACGTAGTTGTGATCCAGGAACCATACTGAAGGGTCCTTTTCGTCTTCTTCGAATGGCACTGCAGACGTGTCAGCTCATATCAAGGCTTCCCTTGCAGGCGGCAAACTAGGCCTTGGAGGGGCTACATACCCGCGAAGCTGTTGGATACCCGTACGTTCTTGCCATCGTTCTGTCCAAGAAGCACACCGACTACTCTCCTCTTGGTGCCCTTTGCCTGTCGGCCATAGTGGTCTGCTGCTGAAAGAAGCACAAGAGGCGCGACCGAGACGTTGCGGGTCACGAGCGACAGCGTCTCTGCTGTGGTGGCGGGCATATTGATGAAGTGTACCCGATGTCGCCGACGATTGTGTTTGTTGTTCGGAAAAGGCGGCGGTCGACTTGATTGACGGCGGGTGATGTTGTCGTTATTGTTGATGCGGCTCTGCGATGGTCATCGAAGCTTTCGGAACTGCGAGATGGTAAGTGGGTCAGAGCTTCGCGCTACAATAGCTCACCGGGAGTGCGTCAGTGGGCGACACAAGCAGCCCCAGGATCCAGCACCATATGAGTTGACACGACCAAACTTGTTCCCTTTCTTGCTGCTTTTCTTGCCACCATTTCGAATGTCATCAGTGCTAAATGTGAACATCTGCATTAATACACCAAGATAGCGGAGCAATCGAATCATTGGTATCTAAAGAAGGTATAATACACACTGCGCATCCAGAAGGTGGAAGCGCAGCTTTGGCCAGACCATCCAGTAGCCCCGAACCGCTACGAGGAGACAATCTGGAAAAAAAGACAGATAACAAAACTTCATCGCCCGTCGTGTGTGCGGGCAACTCTAAAGACTCCATATCAAACAGTACCGCGTCAAATCAAGAAGATGCGTAGAGTATACATGTTTACAAAGTAGCAGTCGGGAAATAGTACTGGTCCCAGAGAAATTCGTAGTCTTCGATGACACCGCCAACCATGTCGAGAAGAGGCTTGCCCTTGAGCTTTCCCGTGATTGAGTGTATCCAGGCCCTACTGAATGTTAGCTTGTGCCCACATGTCCACAGTCCTCGGAAGCTTACTTGGTGATGTTCTCGTAGAATGCGCCACGCATCGCCCACCAGCCTAGAGACCAGCCCCGCTTCCGCAGCTCTTCTTTCTCTAGACCAGTCAAGCCTCGCAACCCTCCGGCTAGTCGCTCTTGGAAGTCCTTCTTCGCTAGCTGTCTTGCGCCGTATTCCATGCTGACACCAATCAACCAAGGTCGCCAGCTCTTCCTATCGCCACTGAAATGCTGCATTGCCAACGCGTAGACAACCGGTCGTAGAATGTATAGTGCCTCGGCAATCTCTCCCTTCCCACTTACACGATGCAAGAGTGCTTTGGGTGGTTTGATATCGTCCGCTGTAAGGACCTTGGAGAGGAGGTAACTCGAGATATCTGACGAATCCGGTAGGCTCGGCATCGACAGTCCAGTCCTAGGCATTGCCCAGTTCTCAGCCTCTACCGAGCGCTCACTCGGTGGCGTGTCCATGCCATCGGGTGAAGCCGACGACTCCTCGAGGGAGCTTGGGTCGATCTCTCGTTGTGGAAGTGGAGGAGATAGGAGAGGGCGGGAGTTTGTCAATCGTAACAACAGCAATCGACACACTGCCTTTACAATCTCCAGCAACACCACCACTCGCCATCGCACCTTTTCGCCCTTCCTCTTGGCCGCCATCTCCCATAGCAATTCCGTGTATTGAATCATCTGAAGGACGATGGCGATCCTCTTGTACGTTGGCGAGTTCTCCGTCCAGAACTTGGTGTATCGATGATGCGGGGTGAGGGGCTGCCGTCGCGTCCCGGGCATTTGCGCCATGGCTTTGGAAAGAAGAGAATCATGGTATAGAGAGAGTACTTGGACGCCGCTGTGCACTGCATGGATGTTAGTCGGAAAAGACGCACGATGCGTGAGCGCGAAACTTGCGGGACTCGGATGCGATCTCAGACTCTCGGAAGCGTCCTGTTAATTGTTAGCGTCATCTCCAATGGGTACTACATAGCGCTATGCGTACCGGGGATGATATATGTGAGCGAGCGCAGTGCAGACTCAATCTGCGTCACGGCGCTGCTGTTCTTGGTGATAAAGTCCGAGTACATGCCCAGCCACTTCGGGGGCATGGAGAGCACCTCGCCCGTCTTCTGTGTCGCTTGCTTGTACATGGCTGCAGTCGCCCCAGCGAATGCGCTGAGAGATGGCGATCGTGCGACGTGTACGTGGTGATGTTGGGAGGCACGTGTAGAGATAGGAGCGATGGGAAACTGAAGTCATGCATCATCGCGTGCCCGACTATGTACCGAGGCAGGCACGGCTAGCTCCCTGGCTACCCCGGATCGCTTCTCCACAACACCGTCGCCGTGTCAGTTTGCGGAACCGCGACCTGTCTACACATTTAGCTCTGAACTACTTTTCGAGTCTTTCGATTTGCGCCGACTGTTCGCTGAAGAATCCTGAACGGGTCGGGCCACACGCCAAAGTCAGCTGACACCGTCTATGGATTAAGAGTTATTTTCCTTCACCCTGACTCTAACAAATGATAGAATTGCGCTCGAATTCCCAGACGGTTGCGAATGCTGTAGATGTCAGCTCTCGTTCGCTGCATCTGTTCCAGCATAAGACCTCTTCGCTTTATCTCGACATGCGTATCCGGCGAATGGCCCATGAGCTCCAGCAAGGTAAAAACGCGTCTGCCTTGGGAAGACACCACATGCGGACTAGGTACAATATTGAAGCCCACTCAGCATGTGACTACGCGACGACAAAGAACGCGACACCTAAAAACGCGCCCATTTTTAGATCGTATTTCATCGTGACTCATTCCTAGTTCCTGTCTCCCTCTGGTTGTTTTTCTCGCGCACCTTTCTCAAAGTTGAAATATCATTTTCTTGGACCTCTATATTGAGCTACTGAATTCTCTGCACCATGGCTAGCAACGGCCAGAACCCTCCGTCTGTTCCACAGGTACCAATCAAAGATACAGACAAGAAGCTGTTCGCGTCAATCAATGCCTTTGTCTACGAGTACATGTTAAAGTACGACAACTCCCACGATTACCAGCACATTCTACGCGTCCTTTCCAACACCAACCGAATCTTGCAAGCTGAGCATGTGGCAAAGTCCTCAATTACCTACGACAACACGTCACTATTTCTGGCCGCCCTTTTGCACGATGTAGGCGACCACAAGTACGCAAAACCAGGCGAAGACATTGAGAATCAAATCGCCAACACCCTCCTCCAGCATGGCGCTCCCGATGAACTAGCTCAAAAGGTTCAAACCATCGTCAAGCATGTTTCGTACACGAACGAAGTGCGCGATCCCACTGGAGTCGCCTCCATTCTCGAGCAATACCCCGAACTAGCTATCGTGCAAGATGCCGACCGCCTCGATGCCATTGGTGCCGTTGGAATAGCACGCTGCTTCTCCTTCGGCGCGGCGAAGTTCCCAGAGCAGCCAATGGATAGGGCGGTTGGCCACTTTGGTGAAAAACTATACAAATTGGCTGGCATGATGAAGACTGCTGCTGGAAAAGGCATGGCGAGAAGAAGACATGACGTCTTGAAGGAGTTTGCGAGGGAATGGGAGGAGGAGACGAAATTGAGCTTTGAGCTGTAACGACGGGATGAGAATTTGAGTCCCGCCAAGTTACTAGAGTTAGAGTGATGCAGCAGAGTATGGCACAACTGTTTGGCGCAGAATATGATGGTGTAATCAAGGTGCAGTAGCTATCTGTTGTACGATCATTAGAGTTCCCAAAAAGACGAGTCTTGCGGAGCATCAATCTAACGGTTGCCTGAAGTATGGGAGCTTGTGCTGTTAGGGAAGTCGAGCCGTGGTAGACATCCTCTAATTCAACTATCAGCATTGTCAAAAGCAATGCGCTTCAATGTCGTGATACGAAGCTCCCAATCCTAACCAGTCCTTCGGGTCGATCCTCCGAGGTCGAATTTGAACACCGCACCACTTGAAGTCCTCATGCACTTTCCTTCACCGATGAGTGTATACGGGCCGAATAACACCTGGGCATGCAATGAACCATTCTCACGCTTCGGCCGACGGATATCACAGCGCAGCCAATGGTAGGTCTCTTCCAGTCGAGGAACTGACTGATTTGTAAAAGTAGGTATGTTGGGTGCGGAGAAGAGCGCCTAGAGACGTTAATGCGAAATCAATCAAGGCGATGCCAAACTGTTCAAGATGTTTGCAAATCAGATGCGCTGGAGTGGCGGAGCATTGTCACCCAATCGGGGCACGCTGCGTGGCTTGTCTGGCCTGCAGCTTTCTAGCGTGCCGTTCCAAAACACCTCCAAGCTGCTGTCGCACACTCCATCCACTGCAAGTTCATGTAGCCTACTGTGCACTGTGCTGGTGACGAAAGCAGGTGCTCCAGCTTCCCAACCTCTCATTGCAGCATTCTTCCGCCCCGAATACAGCCGAAAGCAAACACGATCTGCTGACGCACGCTCAATACAAGGCGGGGATGCCATTGAAACACTCTAGTCAACTACAAGGCCTTGTGAGACGGCATGCGATGATTCTAGTGGACTAGGGGAATGTCACACACTCAGCCGCAAAAATGGAGCATCAATGTCGTGCATACATGCATGAGGAGCTGCCGGTGGGCCGTTAGTACCGCGTAGGAGCGGAACGTTCATCTGCCATTCGCAGCTGCATCGAGCCCTACCAAGACGAAATAACCCCGAAGAGCAGGCCTCTGCAGATGCATATTGTGCCGTCTCTGATCCATCGCCAAGGCGAGGAGACGGAACGCTCGATTGAGGCATTATCTCAGCAACGAAAGTTCTGCCAGAAGGATACGATACACAGCAGCAGTCCACCAATTCCAGGATCAAAGTAATACAATTACTACTACGGCAGAGAGACAGTTAATGCCAATTCTGCTTGGGTGGCCAAGAACGAGAATCTTAAAGATCTCAGCAGTAGGTAACGTCCACCAGGGCATGCCAATATGGACTTCCGATTGGCGGGTCGACTTGCCGCGCTCCAATCGCCATCGAGACGCATCTGCGCTACTTCAGTCTGGAAGACTATGGGCTTTTAAATTCGATTCCGATCTGAACAAAGTCGATCTTCGATGGGATTGTGAGGACTGCTTTATGTGCAACCCTGTTTCTGTTTTTGTCCCCTCTGTCTTTCTACATACCGTCTTGGACATGCGTCCCCTCAGACCACTCCTCCCCTCTGCCACCCGTCCGCGGAACGAGCCGCTCCCTCCAGTGCAACGTGACCGTGTCGCTTCAGCATGCGATCAATGTAGAGCGCGGAAAATAAAATGCAACGGCGATCGACCCGTCTGTCTTGAATGCATCAAACGCTGCACATCATGCCATTACGCAACTCGGTCGGCGGAAACCCAGGGCCAAGCCTTGAAGCGAAAATACGACGCACTGCAATCTGAAAACGAGGCCTACGCTGAACTCTTCAACTTGATCCGGATCAGGTCAGACAGCGAGTCGCACGAGATCCTCCGCCGCATCAAAATGGGCACCGATATCGAGGATGTGTTGAGACACATCAAAGAGGCCGACTTGCTTATGGAGCTCAACCACAAACCGGAAACTAAGCATCGACATACACTTCCTTTTATGTCGGGAATCCCGGCACACCTTCTCAATCCAGATCCTACGTATTTTGCGCCTTCGTCGTCTGGATCGGTGGAGTATACAAACGGCGACTAGGACAGATAAAAGGGGGAATAGACTGCCTATGACCATTGGGCATATGCCTTTGAAGCAAAAGAATGACGTTCGCGCACATTGACCACTGTATCCGACAGGCATTGTGAAAAGCTCTGGTTCGATACCCTCTTTGGGGGAGGAGGGAAAAAAGCAAGACCAAGCTAGCTTGCAATTATGGCTGCGGGACTGCAAGGCGCACATTCTCGCTGTCTGTAGTCAGTTTGCTCATCCAGTCAGCTCGCCGGTTGACCCTCTTCTCCAATACTATGGACATGGATGCATTCTCACGTGTGCCAGTAGAGCCCATGACTCAGACAGAGCCCGAAATCACACGACAATGCAAATCGCTAGGAGAGAATCATTCGGAAGACGGAGTTGTGTTCAAGAAGGCTGACAGTGCGCGATGAATGGAAGAAGTAAGGCTATTAGGCCTACAAGCCGCCAGCAATGTTTGCATTTGGGTCAAAGAAGACCAGCTCAGATATAATATTCAGTAGTGCCGTCACTCGCATGCCTTTACACTGTCTATTGGGAAGAGGAACAAAAAAACCCCATCAGTCTGCGGTCAACTACCACGACACCTCTAATAAATGCACGAAGCCCATGAATGTAAATGTTATAAATGTCTGTTATTATTGTTTCTTGTTTACTGTAATTTCCAACACCAACGCTTCCGTGACATCAAAGTCATGCATGCATAAAGGAGCACTTCCAATCTACAATGTATATCAAACGCCAAAGCTCGAAACCCCACTGCCATTCACACCCAACTTAAGCGCCAATAGCCTGGGGGTTCCAAAACACGCTCTTGGGATCAACCTTCTTCTTGAGCGCCGCGAGGCGCGAGTACACAGCATCGCCATAGTACAGCTTATGCGCCGTGGCCGCATCATAAGTAGGGTCAACATAGTTCAAGTAAGCACCAAATTGCGTCTGCGGCTGAGCTTTCAAAATAGCATTGTTGATGCCGTTGATGTAGTCGATGGTGGAGGATGCGCCGCCATAGCCGTAGTTTTGCAGGACCCATAGGCTGTTGCGGTCGCTGTACGCGGCAAAGTCGGTGTTTTTCTTGTTGATGGCGGAGCCCGGTCCGCCGTACAGGTTGATGATGATGTAGTATTCGGTGGAGCTGGCTGGGTGCAGGTAGTCGTAGAGAGCGTTGAGAGCGGCCGATGTCAGGCCTGTGGACTCGGGTACCGTGACGGATTTGGCAAAGAAGTCTTCGTGCTCGTCGTAGCCGGTTAGAGGCGTCTTGATGGTGTCGGCCCCAGATACCTTCACCATGTAGTCGTACCAGCCCATGGACTCGACTATGGCGGTGGTGGTCTTGGGGAGTGTGCGCAGGAGCTCAGATCGTACCTTGGTGTTGAATTCGTCGACGGAGCCGAAGAATGCACCGCTCAGGCTGTACGAGCCGTAGTTGTCGAGGTAGACGCCGAAGGACACGCGGTTGTCGACTACGGAGGCGTTGGTGGCGACGTCCTGGAGGTGGAGGAAAGTGTTGGTCCAGACCTTCTTGGAGTCATGGACGCCGGCGAATGCGAACTGGAAGTATGTGATGCTCTCTGGCGCAGCCTGGGTCTGGAGGTAGAACTTGGTGACAACACCGAAAGACTCGGCAGCACCCTTGATGGCCCAGAAGATTTCAGTGTTTTCGGTCGATGAGGCCTTGACGAGGGAACCGTCCGCAAGGACGATATCAGCGCCGACAACTTGGTCCATGGCAAGACCCCAGTGGCGCGAGGTGTGACCGTAGCCTCCGTGAGTGTAGTGGCCTCCAATGCCTACGCCAGGGCAGGTACCTTGAGCAACAGCGGCGTCACCTTGGTTGTAGATGCCATCGCCTAGGTTACCCAGGCGAACACCGCCTCCAACAGTTGCAATACCGGAGCTCTTATCCAGGTTGATGGATTGGAAGGATTGAAGGTTGATCTGCATGGCGCCGTTGATGCCACCGGTGTTGAAGCTGGCATACGAGTGGCCACCTGACTTGGCTTGGACCTTCATTCCTGCGTTGGCAGCGCACTTGACAGCATCTTGTACGTGCTGGTTGGTAGTTGGGAGGACAATGGCAGCTGGCTTGAAGGGTACGCGCAAGTTGTAAGGCTGCGACAACTCGGAGTACACCGCGTCAGAGGTCATCTTGTAAGGAACATTCTTCTGGTTCAAGCACTGGAGAGCGGATCCAGATGCGGTCGCTGAAGGAACCGGTGCAGAGCTCTTGCTAGCACTGGGCTTGACAGTAGATGATCCGCCGCCGGTGTTGCTACCACATGTTCCGAAGCCTGTTTGGCATCCAGTTCCGCACTATCCGGGTCAGTTTGCATTCTCATTGTATAAGAAGAATACCTACGTATGTCGCGCCAGTTCCGCACCAGCCATATTGTGAGCAGCAGTCTCCGAAAGATGAGCTCTTGCACGTGAACTTTCCCGTTCCACCACAGCTTCCATCAGTCGAGACAGCCCTCTTGTCGAGAGATGTGGCGGGTGAGGCCGAAACCGCACCGACGGACAGTAGGCCCGCGGTAAGGGAGATGAGAAACTTCATCTTGGAATAAAAAACAATGATTAAAGTGTCGTAGACAGAGAAATGAGGCGATTATATGGTGGCCGCCTTTGAGCAAAGTAATACCCAATTGGGAAGGCCGTCTGATAGTCGACGAACTAGGCCACGCCGAAAAGAAGCAAACGAAAGATGCACGATTACCCAGAACAAACAGGTGATCGCCAAAGTTGGTAGAGTGAGATTCGATGTCCAGGGCAACAACGGGTCTTTAAAACAAAGTCCTAATACGAGATAGTCGCCTCCTCGCAATATGCCGTACCTGCATCGGCTGCACGTCCTCCACGCACCCCCCGAATTTAACCCACCTAAAACGATGAAAACTCATCTGCCCTAAGGCCCACCATCCGGGTCTTCAGGCCAGCATACCTTGTGTCGATCGGTAATTGGTGTGCCGCTTCGGTCCTAATACGAGCTGACTACGCAGTCCGTGACACGGGGGTGCTCGCGACGAAAAGCAATTCTCGCACGAGCGGTGGTCTACCATGGCAGCGTTGCATCACTGGCTGATAGTGGCTGAAAAACCTAATGTGAAGCAAGCACTAGGGCATGAACAGTCTCTGTTATGGCGTTCTGGAGGCGAAGCTACCCGCCCTGAGGTACCCGCCCTGAGGTACCCGAGGTCTCCAGAAGTTGCATGCGGAATGACGTCGCGGTCTTCGTTTTCCTCGGGCCTCATTGTCGCTAGCCCCCCGAGCCAGCGATTTGGCCACCTACGATACGAGTGTATTTTCAGTGGCATTGGCGCCGTTAAAAGGCTTAAAGCATGGGCTTGCGGCGGTCATTAGATGTGGAGTTCGGGACGCCTTAGTAGCAACGCTAGCTGGCTTAGAACGAAGCTTAACCCTGTCTGCCACTCTATTTTTGGCAGCCGTGTTGGGGAAAGCGGGAAAATAGGGGATGTGGGAAACTGACATGGTATTCTGACAACCTGACGTGCTCGGATGTAGTCATTAGATTGGTGAACCACTCTGCTTATGGTAACTGATAGTTTGTATACTGCAGAAGAAGAAAATACAGGGTGGACGCCTGAACGCTAAGCTAATGTCTCCAAGGTAGATTTGTACGACGCACGCATCGAATAAACTAAGCGTCTGATTGTCGTGAACTTGGTTGTACGACTGTTCATCCTCAACATACACTCGGTGTTGCAAGCAGATCATCTCACAGCCCTCTTACGTGTATGTTAATCTCCCTTGTCCAAATTCTCCGAACGATCAGCGGATCACCATTGTCTTTCATATTGGTGCCAAGTTTGGTCTACGTTTTGACTACGCGTCACTGCTAGGAAACCCCAAATCCTTTTGAGGTACTCATCTTCCCCAGCTTCGTGCAGAGAACCATTCCACAATGGGCCTAAAGGCCTGCTGAAAGCTGCGGTTATCTAGTCGCTAGGGTCTTGATTGGCGGGATTCAACAAGGTTTCTGAGGAGGGAGAGCAACCCGTACTGTGAAAGGACTAGGACAAGCTAGAGACGGAAGGCATCTGTCATGTACTCAACGTGGCTTCGTGCTTGTATTTGACAGGCCTCAAGGACACCTCTTATTCATTCGATGGACAACAGCATTCTGCCCCTGATATCCTGCCTCGAATGACCAGGTCACACAGCGAGCAAAGGGCGGTTTTTCTTCCGACCAGTCAATACCACTCATCTTGTGGATGCGCACATTATTCATGGGATGAGCCATGTTTGAAGGCGTCATAGTGTCGACTCGATGAAAGATGTGAGTATATCCAGCAAGAAAGCCGAAGTCATGCACGGTCTGAAATAACACAGTGCGTGTAGCAGAGCAGTGCATGAAACCAGAATATAAATTAGCCTAGACATACAAGAGACTGGAGAGCTCCAACAAATTGTCGCGCTCGATTTTATCATTCGTGGACCCATGGATAGCAACCTACACGTTGCTTGTATCCGTCTCGCGCTTCCACATGCTCATAAACTCATCCACCATCCACTTGTACCGCTCTTCAGCCATGTTCCTCCCAGTATCCGTCTTCATCAGCCGAGCGTAGTGTACGAAGCGCTCTTCAATGAGCTTGATACCGCTCTCGATCAGCCCTTGACGACGGACCTCGTTAACACCGCCGTATAAGAAGAGTCGACTTATCCCAATAGATCCTAGTCCATCAAGTCGATCTGCATCTTGCACGATACGAAACGCGGGGTTCTCGATCGCGACAGTTTGGATGCCTGCTTCATTGGACATCTCTGCAGTGAAAGAGACCTCCGCAGCAAGGTAGGCTGCTTGACGGCGAATTTGGAATGGGCAACCGAAGGACTTGAGGAATTCGTTGACGATCTCGACTTGACTTCGGATCTCGCCTTCAACTTTATACTTTGCGTCGCCGACATCGTGAGTCATGCATGTGACCCAGACTATTATAGGATTGACGTTGCGAGCCCATTCGTGGCTCTTCTTTTCTGTCTCGAGGATGTGGGCTGCAACAGAGACGACGCGCCGGATGTGTTGGTAGTTATGTGACGCGTCAAGTCCGTTCATAAACTTACGTACCGCGATGTTCACGGCTGTGAACCATTTGCGGTCATGCGGCATAACACCAAGGCGATCCATGTCGAAGAGGGGGTAGTCCATCTCAAGAATGTCGACTGCGTTCGCGACAGGTCGAGCAGAGTCTGAGATGCTTAGGAGTGCTTTGTTCATTGGACTCGCCGAAAGAGGTCCAAGTGCTGATGCATTCGTGTGAGCAATAGATTGGCTCCTTGGCTGTCTACGGACTGGCGTGGTCCGAGGTGCATTGGAATTGTTTGCAGTAGCGCCTCTGCGCGGAATTTGTCCAGATCCAGAGAAGCGGCGAGAGAAAAGCTTAGTGAACGACTTCATCTTTGTTTGTGTATAGATCGGGTTTCGGTTGTGGTAGGTCGTGGTCGCAAGAGATCGACTTCGAGTTGAGTAAACCCTGGGAGTAACGAAGCACGGGGATTGAACATTGTGATGACTATATAGAAGGAGGAGGGTGGATGCAGGTGAAGATCGATTGTGTAGCCAGCCTGGCGCATACCGCGCTAGTTCCGGGCGTGGATCCTGCTCCGAGTGCGATGTGAATGAACGCTGCATTGACTCAGACGATTTCTGCAACCTAGTACAACCGCCAGTGAGGTGAAGGTGATTTCGCAGATCGCGAAGAGTGGGAGAAATATCGCCGCCTGTTGCACTATTCTTTCTCACTAACTTCGCCCTGTGCGCTCGTGAATTTGACATTCCATCAGGGTTGCGACTTTAGTGAAAGGTGGACCCAAAGACATTTGTTGCTGATGCTAGACAGAAGCAAAAAGATAACTGGCTGGGTAAGTAGCGTTGAGGTGGAACGCCTTGTAGCTGATGAGAAACGCTCTTGTTATCGTCCATGACATCGATTGGAGGGAAGCCTGAAAGCCCATGATCAGCGATACCTATGTCTGTTAGTAGTAATTCCGTCATCATGATTGCCTTGAAAAAACTCTGAAATGTAGACCGCAAACTATCAGCGCGTCTTTAACTCAAAGCCCCCGCCTAAGCCTTTCGGTTTGCGGCCGTGATTGATTGTTGCTTTGAGGAAGGAGATGAATGCGGTTGAGGCAAGTTGGCACCAAGCAACTCCACTCCTTCGTGTAAGATGCCGGCAAGAAGAGAACCCCTGCACATGGCAAATGGTGAAAACAGTTCTTATGGCCGACATTTGGCAAGACAGTCGTCTAGAGGATTCCCTTTGAGCAAGCCAGGCTACAGTGCACGTTCCCCTATCTCGACAATCCACCGTCGAGAAAACTGGCCAATCAAACTATATGCCGAAATATAGGCGAAATCACGTGCAGACTAGTCACTAGCGCCATCCAACACCCTTTATAATCCGCGCGACCACCGACCTTTGAAAAGGCATACTTACCTTCTTGCGACTCACTGAGCTCAAGTTTTCAGTGGTCTGACTCGTTCGCCTGCATTGCACAGCGCGGTGTGGATAAGTCACGAGCTTCCTTCGGGAATCTCGGCGGGGCAATTTTTGCTGGTTCTTGCATTTTCGCGTAAATGCTTTGTTCTATTTTCATTGAGACTTCTGGCTTGGTCGCCGGTTGCTTGAGGAAGATGGATGTTGTGATAGATGGTGCTGGGTGAGTGGGTGTTGTCAGCTGCCTACGCTCCCCTGGAGAGGCTGTATAGCTAGAGATCATCAAGCAAGAGAGATAGTCCCTATGGAAATTCACAGTCTAAAGGAGTTCCTCCCATTTCGTTCTCTACTTATTTGAAGCTTTGTTGTGCATTCCAAAATGCCCGCTTACTACGCTCTTCCCCAACTTTGCTGCTTGAGCGAACATGGTAGCCGTTGTCACGCGTGAGCGCGTCGGAACCTTGTACTTGTTGTCCGCAGAAGCGATATCCGTCGAAGCGTTGCAGCTCTATGTTTGCTCAAGTAACGCAAGAGCGCTGTCATCATAGATACCTTGATCATACGTAGGAATATGTCGTTTATCCTCCCTCCACATTCACCCACCCGCGCCTTTGCTCGTATCACCAGCTCCCAGCGACTCCGTCACAGCATCCTGCCTTTCCTCCACCTCTCCCTTTACACCCCCCTCATCTACATCAACCTCCTCAGCCTCTCCCTGTTTCGCCTCCTCCAACGCCCTATATTTTCTCCTCGTCTTCTTCGCCGCACTAGCCTTCTTCTTACTCTTCTCCCTCGCCCTGACCCTCGTCCGCGCATCCTCACCTAGCTCCAACTCCTCGATGCGATCCTGCAAGATGCGTCGCGCCATCTTGCGATTGATCTCTCGTGACCGCGTGTCTTGATATTTGACTACGATGCCTGTGGGGATGTGCTTGAGTTGAACTGCAGAAGATGTCTTGTTGATCTTTTGGCCGCCGGGGCCAGAGCCTTTGAGGAAGTTTTCTATCAGATCTGAATCGAGAAGGACAGTGCGCGGCGGAAGGGATTTGGCGAGGAGCGAAGGCGTGGTGTGGATTGCTGCTGCTGCTGCTGCGGCGGCGGCGGCATGTTGGATGCAGAGGGTAGTGGGGGATGCACGGATGAGGGCGCGACGGGCGATGGGGAAAGTCATTGTCGGCTTGTTAAGGCTGGAGAAGGCGATATAGCGGCAACATCGCGGTAGCATTGAACACGATTCTTAGGTGGTGACTTTGAAAAGTCCCGGTGTGCAGTCATTCAACTATCAGTTGATGTGCATCGCGCATCACTAAGTGACTACGGCGCAAACGCGAGAAGGATCCCTGCTCCGAATCCGCCCTCGGTCCTTGAACCCTCTAATCTCCCTTGTCTACCCATCCACCGCCGATTTCCATGCAATTCTAGATCCGCCTGCGCGCCCACCCAAGCCCTGATATCTTCCTCGCCTGCTCCTCGTCGACACGATATATTCCACGCGCGTCATTCTATGATTGATTCGACAGCCATCGCAACCGTTGTCCTCCTAGCCTCCGCTTCCGCGCTCCTCCTTGCAGCAATGTTATATCCGTCGGCCATGCTCCGCTGGTTCCAGCGCAAGCGCTACCAATACGAAGTCACATTCTCCTTGTATATGTTGACGTCGACTGAGAAGTTCATCTTCAGTACGTTTGCGCGACTTGCGCTTTCCTGCTTTATGCGCTTTCTGTGGAGAGAGAAAGCGCACCCCTTTCCGCTTCTACCCTTAACTACAACATACCAATGCTACGAAGAGGGAAGATAGCTAACATGAACGGAACGAATAGACTCGGTTTTATTCCTCCTGCTTTCTCTCCTTATAATCGCCGCTTCGCTGTACCTCCCCGAACACCTTTCCATCATCGCGAACCGCATTCTCTACTACGTATCCGGCAACCAAGAGTCGCTTGCGAGCGACGCGCAGAAAATGGGTCAACCGCCAATGGCTGATTCAGATATCACGCCAAACGGGCCGTTGGGAGGCGGTTTAATGGGCAACGGAAGGGGATACATGGAGCCGTAGGAAAAGGCGGAGATGATATTGGATGATTACATGTGAATACATCTAGGCGGAATAGCCGGCTTGGTCTTGGTTATATGGATGCGGGATGTCACGGTAAATCTTGCCTAGACAGGTGCGTTCCGTAGCATACAGTGTCCATCACAAGAGCTGGAGTAGGGGAGGACATGCAGTGTGCAGTATCCCTCAATGTCTGCCATGTCACATCTATACTGCGTCCTGCCCGTCGGCGTTATTATCAGGATTTACATCATCATAGCTGCATGGGACAGCGCTGGCGTTACACAACCTTGATTAGACGGGCCTTCTCCATGTCGACGTCAATGCCGTTAGCAAATACGACTATACAGGACACCTTATTAATGTTAATATCTTGCTATAACTAATTGTCTTCTTTTCCTTGCTAGACTCCGGCTCGGCACGCTGTGAAAGGGTATCCTGGCGTGTATTTACGTCTGTCGGTGAGCCGATGCCACGTAACATGCATGTGAGGTGATTCCTTTCTCGACTTGGGGCACTCACGTGAACGATGCTGTATGCGTTGTGATATGCATTATGCACACTCTGCAGAAAGACATCACACCGACTGCATTTGTCGGCGCCTACGCTTAGCATCGAAATGCCTCGATTGAGGAAAGAGATTATCGAACCTGCAGAAGCATCTTCCGACCAGGGAAGGGGTGCAAGGTCAATTAAATTGATCGTTCAGTGTATCAACTTGTCCTACCAAGGAAGTTCACTACGCGGCTTGAAAGACTGTTATATTTCGAGAAGGAACATAGCCGCCAAAATGAACGCTATGCGAGGCGATAGACATAGTTTCCACCCAATGCCGACAATTGTAAAGAGATCATAGCCTGGAAGCGCAAGTGACAAGATTCCACACTGCACGTATTTTGTGAAGCCATAGCTCAACTCCAGAATGCCAGAAGAACAAGGCTCAACATGATAATTGCCTCTCCACTAACCAGATTTTTCATTGTCTTGTACGATAGAAGATTCTCTCGATGGGCGTGCTTTTCAACCTTCATCTTCCGAACAACACTCGTACAGCGTTGTTCAGTGCTGCCGTGGTATATTCGTTGATGGTAACAAGTGCAGGGAGATCGTATGCGGCATTGATATAGGCTTGTCTAGTAGCGTCGTCGCTGACAAGGAGTATGATGATTGGGACGCGGGCTATCGCACCGCTCCCTTTGATTTCTCCTGCTACGTCCCGAGCGAACTGTAGCTGTCTCTCGAATGCCTGAGCATGATGATTGAGAACATTCGCCGTGACGCAGATGACGCAGATGACAGCTCCACTCGAGGGCAAGAAGTCCGCGTGCATCTCCGTCATGCCGTAATCTAGGCGATATGGGACATGTCGTACTCGTCGCGGCAGTGCATGGCCCAAAGGTTCGAATGGATCCATGTCTTTCGCCAATGTTGTAGAGGGAGGATGGGGCACGAGTGGCGTGTAGAGTGTAATAATTTCGGCTTCATGGAGGCGCCGTAGCCTTTCGAGAATTTCTTTCGGACATCGTACCAACCTGGCGTCGCCGGCAGTTGAGGCTCCTTGAAATAGTTTGGTTAGGTTTGATTTGGTGGGTGCCGGATAGGTCATTTTGGAGCAACGCCTTCTGGATGTGAGAGAAGCCTGAGCTCTTCTGTCACATCAGAACGTTGCAGCGATTATAGCAGCAACCGATTAAGAGGCTTCTACGCAAAAGAGATTGGCGGTATGGTTGGAAATCGCGCAAGCATCTCCCACAGATATTGGCCGTCTTAAGAACTCTTGGTCCAGGCTCGAAACTCTTGACAATCGTGATACAGGTTTGCCTCGCCGATGGACGGAGAGATGCCGCGACCGTGAGACGGCGTTGATCCTTGAGTAGTAGACACCGGTCAGAAAGGCCGATAGAGCGTAGCAGGGTAGATTGGTCGGGTAGGGTATGGACGAGTGCCAAAGAAAACTATCCAATACCGTCTTTGGGAATGCCAGGGGTTTGTGGACGGACCGCAAGTATAGAGTGGTTGTGGATCGCCAGGCGGACCGCAACCGTGCTGTCGGTGCTTGGGGGCTTTGCAAGTTGAGTCAATCAAGAATAGGTCTCTAAAAGTGCATGTCGATATTATTGAAACTGATGCTTTGAGTATGAGATCACTCATGAAGAGTTGTACAAACCTTCGGCATGCGGCGATGGCTCATAGATAAAGCAAATAACCTAGGCCTGTGCTAGGCGGAAGTGTTGCCGACTGGATGACAAGATTTAGTCAACAGCCACTGCCGATACGAAACAAGCACTCTGGTGGCGCAACTATGTATGTGAGTAAGGAGTCCACCGGGCGTATTACCGCATAGTGAAGGTTGCATCAGGATTGTGTACCATGGATGGACACAGGTTAGCAGAATGACCAGTGCTGGAAACTGATTCTATATCGACATGTATAATCAACGGCCAAAATGATACTCGGTGAACACTCTGATGCTGGTACAAGTGAGAGACTCCATAACTGAAAGTCCCGTTGACCAGCCTAGTAGGGAATCTGTGGAAGGACGAGTCCCGCCACTCAAGACAAGGCGGGCAGCCAACAACCAGGTTATTAGGTTAGGCAGATAGCCGCGGTACATAGGCCGTCGTCTGAGAGGCGTACAGCGTGCGGGGGCATACACACTTCGAGTCGACGTTGCAGAAAGGATGCTTCAGTCCATCGCTGAGCTGCAAAGCGGCCAGCAACGCAGAGCCAGTCAGAGCGCGCAAACCGGTGAATATTACTATTAGATGCTTGCTGTGTAACACAGTTGGTTGAATTCAATGTGGCGACGGGCGAGAGCTGCGACGCATGTTCCAGTGACGGCAAGGCCATGCGGGTGACATCTGCACGATTTGATTGAACCAAGCATGAGTAGCGTGAACGACCGCCGGATGTCCCGATCGGTGACTGCAGTATCATGTCGTATCGCTGGCAATGGGCCAAAGGGCCGAATACGCAAATAATGGAGCCCGTATGGCGACACAGGGACATTGGGGCAATGTGAGTGAAAGAGGTGTGGCTCGCGTCAGTCTGGCTGACTGGCGGGGCCTGCTCGCTTGTTTGTACGCCATCAAAACGGGGAAGGCGCGGCTTGTCGTCAACAACCACCACGGTGACGCGCCCGCGTTATCACCATAAGGACCTTCAACGGCTGACTGCGGTCTTACTTTATGCATATTGCGGTGGTAGCGTGATGCCATCAGTCGCCGGTAAACCCACTTCAGCCTCGCTTCACGCCAGCTACTGATGGAATCGGTAGAAGAGCGGCCCACGCTGCAGGACACGCTAAACTTGTTGCATGAAGGTAAGTGTCGCTACGCGACTATGGATTCAGTCAGGAACAGTGCTTACAGTGGCTTGCAGCTTCGAGAACAACAGCGAAGCAGCGCACCATCAGGGTCTCTAGCATAGTCGATGTCATCTGCCGTTACGCCACAGAGGACGGTCTTGACCAGGATGCGCTGCGAGATGTCGTACAGCTCACATCGGTGAAGACGTTATTAAATCAGACAACTGTCACGACTCTGATCAAAAACCTCTATCCTGCTCAGCGGATACCACGTGATGTCATTGTCACGGTGGTTGGAGCTCTTGGACAAGGCAAGGGAAAACCCTCGCCTGGTACCCAAGATAGCCTTGTGAAATGGCTTATCTTGGTACATGAGATTGCGGAGGATTCTGGTGTCCTCTCGCGTCTATATGGTGTATTATTTGGCATGCTCGACATGATCAGCATCAGGTGTGTCACTACAGCCAGATCTCAAACACGTGGGTGCTAAGCTTAGTAGGACCTCTTTGTGTCATCTGCTGTCCCTCATCACTCGCAGAAAGCATGTCAAGCCATTCCGGATCCAGCAGCTGTACGTAGGGATATCAGACAAGAGGCAACGCTTTGTCGTCGGACACTAACTCCGCTGCAGACTGGAACTCTCTCGCGGTCTGGGCAATGAACCTGCGCTACAGGGCCTGCTTCGCGTGTACAAGGATTACTATCCAGATATAATCCTCGGAAGTACCTCCACGAGCCGGAAATCTTTCGCTCCGGTGAGTACCCGCTCTTTGTACGACCACGAATGCAACATCAGATCTCCCACGCTACTTCCCCGCAGCCCACTGTCGTACTGCTGAACGTACACTAACTTGATAGCGACCGGACCCCGAATGGAGAGCAAGGATTACGGCTGTCCACGATGCAAGCACAGCAGCGGACGAGTCTACCGCGGATGTGCGGAACGGCTTCAAGGTGCTACGAAAGGGACCAAAGGGTAGTAAAGGCTCGGCTATCCCAGACTTGCACACGTACCATGCCACAGAAGTAAGTCATTCCATCTGAAATGATCGTTACAGCTATTAACGCTCCTTGACAGAATTCAGTAACTCTCGAGGGTATCGATAGCGTTGATGACTTTGTTGAGAAGCTCGACAGAATAGAGCCCCCAGGCCAGCTAGTATCGCTGCTTGCAGATCCACTCTTACAGAAATATGTAGATCTAAAGCCGACACCAATGACCACTGCGAGAATCGGCATATGGCTTGCTGCGTGTTTGGAGGAGCAATTTGAGGCGTATCGGCAAGGAGCTGGTGATGATCAATACCTCACTGAGATTCTTGATGGCTTCTTGAAGTACGCACAATACACCAAGGTAAGTTTAGTTGACTTTGATTGACACGTTAGTTTATGCGGAGTTAACCGATCAAAGGCATTGCATCCCACGGTGCTGGCATTTTTGCGAGAGTTCCTGCCGACATGGAATGGACATCTGGGTCTTGATACCATTCTAGGATTGCTGTCCTACTTGAATATTGAAGCTTTCGAAGAGGCGCATGCGACGTACCTTTCCTCTATCGAGCAAGTTCTAGCGGGAAGAGGAGTGTCTGCGTATGCGAAGCTTATTGACTTCTACACTGCCCTTTTGCAACATCAAACATCGACTGCAGTTGCGGGGTCTGCAGCAAAGCAGATACTCAAAGATCTAACCATACACGTGGCGACGTTGTCCACATCAGCGCTTCTTTCGATACCCCCGGGAATGGGGAGCGATGTCACGTCGTCTATCCTTTGCTTTTACGAGTTCCTCAGCACCTCCTCGAGGCCACACGTTATTCCGATCATAATCCCACCGATGCATCTCATCTATCTTCTGGCCCAAGATGCTTCGCCAACAACACTTGCCCGCGTATGTGGCATCATCGGCTCCTACAAGGTCGCTTTCGACAAGCACCCGAAGCCGGTCAAGACCTACTATCCGGTCGAGGTCACGGACACATTCAACCAATGTCTACGCGACATGTACAACCTCGTCTGGGTAACTCGTGGTCTTTTGGCCCAGGAGAAGAAATCTGAAGGACTGTTCTGTGACCAGACACTTCGCGCTATACTCAACACCTACCTGAGCAGTGTAGATGGTCAGTACGTCATTGGAACTGCTTTCAATTTATCCACCAACGCGTGGTTGGCGCCGCTATCTGCTGCAGCATGGCGTGCGATCGAATTCAGGGTGATTGAGAGGGAAGGCTTTGACTCCACCAGCATGACGCTTCACCGAGGCCCTGTTAGCGAGAAGAGCTTGGGTGTTCTGAAGCGCAATGGCGGTGTGAACGTGGAATGGGAGGGTGCGAATGGGTACAAGGTCATGGTACTGCAGTGGCTGGATGAGCGGGGTCTGGGCGGTATTAAAGATCTTATGTTTGCTACCGTGATGAATCTAAAGGGCGCGGTATGAGCTATTGTAGTCCTCAAGTCCACTACGAAGCATGATGAGGGACCCTTGGAATAAGCAGTGTATTCAACAGTCTCAACAGTCTCAACGCGAAAGTCCATGCCGCGATATAACGTATGATGCAAACTAACTGTCCTTGCCAGTCCGTTCGCAAGTGGGTACACCTGTCAAAATTTTGATGTGGTCCGCATTAACGTTGCTACTCGTTGAACGGTATGTAGCATCTCGCAGAATAAGCCCTGGTATGCTCCTAGCGAAGGGCAGGCTTCGAATATACAAACAAATATGGCCGACGTTTACAATAACAACTTCGAAGACGTAAAGCAAGCAGAAGGCAGGGCCAGGCTTTGGCGTTGGACACTAATGTCGGGACGATGCAATGACATGCATGGGTATACCTGGCAAATGACTCGTACGGACCGACAACGATGGAGGACTACTCGCTGCTCGACGTAGATACCAAGGTGTAGAAAGCCATCGCGAATTACCATATCCATGGCGCATAGTAGAATTGATACGGCGAGGCCTTGAGAAATGGATATGTTCTGTCCGTCTCATTCGCAGGGGTGGAAGCAAAGTTGCGCAGCTATACGCTACGCGGCACGCGAAACACGTGCGCCCAACGTTCCTGGGCATTGGCTGAAGGAACGCTCCCCGCCAGCCAGACCCAGCTTCGAGCTCCATGCAGAGCTTTCGGTGCCGGGAATCCTTATAACTTAGCTATTGCTTCTGCAGGCCGCGATTCTTGGTGTCACGCGTTTCCTGCATTCCCATCATCACGTTCGCTAAGCCATGAAGTTCGGTACGACACTGCGCAAGAGCGTGTATGCGCCATGGAAGGATAAATACATTGACTACGACAAGCTCAAGAAGCTGCTCAAGGACAACGAGGACGACGACAACTGGACCACCGACGATGAGAGCGCGTTTGTTGACGAGCTTGCCAACGTGCAGCTCGAGAAGGTGCACAACTTCATCACGGATATCTCGCAGAAGCTCCGCGATCGTACATCGGCATGCGAAAAGAAGCTTGAGCCATTGGCGATAGGAATCCAGTCCGAAGACAACGAGGATGGCAAGGATGCAAAGGACAGCAAGGAAGGAAAGGGTGAAGGCTTGTTGGCCGACGCCAGCGATGCGTCCAAGAAGCCAGAGCTCAGTCAGCAGGAGAGAGAGAAGCTGTTGAAGGAAGTGCTGCGCGAGCTGGACAGCATCACCAAGGAGACCAAGGAACTCGAGGGATTCAGTCGCATCAACTTCACCGCCGTTATCAAGGCGACTAAGAAGCACGACAAGCTCCGAGGCAGCTCGTACCGCCTGCGACCCTTTATCGACGCGCGCATTGCCCGTCACCCGCTCCATACCGAGGATGCCTCCCCGTTGCTGTACAGGCTATCGGCCCTCTACTCTTTTGTCCGACAGAGCCTGGATGGCAAGTCCAAGGAGGCTCTATCCTTTGCCGAGGACAGCGCGAGCGGCGAGGGCTTCACCTCTCACAAGTGTAAGTTTAGTCTAGCTCGTCACATACAAGAGCTAATAGGTGACAGTCTGGGTCCACATGGACAACCTCTTCGAAGTCAAGACCGTCATCCTCCGCCGCCTCCCCGTCCTCGTCTATAACCCGCAGGCATCCAAGGTCGCCGAGGGCACCCAGCGCGATCCCACAATCACATCCATCTACTTCGACAACCCCAACTTCTCGCTGTACTCAAACAAGGTGAATGGCAAGCCGGACGCCTCCTCGCTACGTCTCAGGTGGTATGGACAGCTTGGTGAGAAGCCTGAGATCATGTTTGAGAAGAAGGTCATCAAGGAGGGCAATGCCGCCGAGGAGGTCCGCTTCCCCATCAAGGCGAAATACGTCCAGGCTTTCCTAGAGGACAAGTACCACATGGAGAAGAGTATCGACAAGATGGAATACAGGCCTAACAAGGACCAAGAGAAGCTAGACAAGTTCAAGAGCGCCGTCAAAGACATCCAGACTTTTGTCAAGGAAGAAAAGCTACAGCCCATGCTCCGCGCCAACTACACCCGCACTGCCTTCCAGATCCCCGGCGATGACCGTATTCGCATCTCACTCGATACCAACCTCGCCCTCATCCGCGAGGACTCTCTGGACGAAGACAGACCGTGCCGCGACCCCGAAGACTGGCACAGGCGCGACATCGACAATGGACAGATGGAATTCCCTTTCAAGGCTCTCAAGAAGGGCGAGCTTCACAAATTTCCCTACGCGCTGCTTGAAATTAAAGTCAAGGGTTTGAAGAAGTACGAGTGGATCGAGGACCTCATGCACTCGCATCTGGTCAAGGAGTCACCTCGCTTCTCCAAGTTCGTCCATGGTGTCGCAAAGCTGTTCGAGGACAATGTGCATACCTTCCCCTTCTGGCTCAGTGAAGTAGACAACGACATCAGGAAGGAGCCTGAAAAGGCCTTTGATGAGGAACAGGAAAAGAAGCGCAAGGCCGCAGAAGACGAGTTCGCAGTTGGCTCCCTGTTCGGCGCACGCGCGAGCCCTAGCTACCGCCCCTCCATTGCCTCACCCGTTGGATCACCAGCAGCCAATCGCTCCGTACCCAAGAGCGCCAGCGCAGCAGCTCACTCTCAGCCTGCCGTCAAGCCTCCTCTACCCACCATTGGCTCGCACCTCTCGCAACACGACCAAGATGTCAACAACAACAACACCAACGCCCGCATAGATGAAGACGCCGACTCTGATGAGGACGATGTAGGCGTTCCTGGCAAGAAGAGCGGTCTTGCCTCCCTATTCCCCTCCTTTTCCACGTCGAAGTACGCCCGCAGACAACAGCGCAAGATACAACTACCACCCGGCATCAGAGACCCCGGTGTCTGGATCAAAGACCAAGGTCCCGTCAAGGTCGAAGCCAAAGTCTGGCTTGCGAACCAGCGTACGTTTATCAAGTGGCAGCATGTTAGTGTCTTGCTCGCTTCCCTGTCTCTCGGTCTATACAACGCCGCTGGCGAAGGAAACAATATTGCACGCGCGCTCGCCGTCGTGTACACCTGCGTTGCTGCCTTCACCCTCGCCTGGGGCTACGGCATGTACGTGTACAGGGCCAGGTTGATCAGGGAGAGGAGTGGAAAGGACTTTGACGCTATTACCGGTCCGCTGGTCGTTTGTGTCGGGCTTGCGGTTGCCCTGTGTTTGAACTTTGGTTTCAAGGTATGCAATCCATGATTTGCTCTCCATGTCATAAGGCGGTACTAACGTGTGTGATTCTTAGTACAACGCTCTGGTTAAAGAGTATCAGCATCATCAACACCATCATCACCACGCCAACGCTAGTTTTGTGAGCGAGCAGATGGAGCTGAAGGTTTAAAGCTCACCAACACTCTTATCTCGTTGGGATCATTGGAGGATGTTCCGCGAAACTCGTTCTTTTGATCCGTGTACTAGAGGTACATGTCGGACACGGGGAAGGGGACTGTGACTCCAACTCGGTACTTTTTCCCCCATGCATTCTTATAGGGCGATGAATGTGCTGAGAGACGTATACATCACATATCATGTACACTACCACACGCGCATCTGACTGCAGCGCCGCACAATCAAAATTATCAAATTCCTGTCCGCAACTTGGTAGCACGGGAGCAGCCGTCAAGTTGAGTCAAGTCACACACGTAATAGTGTCAAAAAAGGGGGAGAGGCGTTCATGGTTGTACAAAGTTACACAATCACGGTCATCACAAGTGTCTTTTTTTCCCCACAACGTTGTATCATGGAACGACGACTGGGAGGAGGTTGCGCGTTGTTATTAAAATTAATTTATCGTTTCCAAATCCTTTGCATCGTTATTTCTCCTGTGAGAGTGTGAAGTGTGGAGCGTGAGATGAGAGAAGATTTCGTGTCCGGTAGTGTGGTCTTATGCATGCGTGTGAGGTCACTTTTTTTGGTGACTTGCAAAGTAGCAAACAGTAGAGTGATAGATTATTTGTGGGTGTACGGTGATGTGATTAGCACTCGTATTTGGCAGATTGGGCCATGTGTGAGATGCTGCTGGAGCCATCTCGATGGTGGATTTGATCTAGATTTCGTGCAGCTTGCTGATAATAGTACACCGGCTTCCAAGAAAGGACGACTGCGGGTTGTGTCTTGCAATTGGTATTCCAAGGAATATTGTCAGCTCTTCTGATTTCAATCCCCCCGTCTTAGAATTCGTGTTTGGAATTACAATATTCCTTCTCATCTGGAAATACGAAGAGTAATTTTGCTCACCCCTTTGGCCCATTGTTGTGGATTATTGGGTAAATGAGCGGCGTACAACTTGGACCTGTCAAAGGGGCTGCGCTTCTTGTACTCCTTGCTCCAGTCCTTGATTTTACAGAGTGATGTCTTCGATCAAGATGTCTCAAGCGACTTGCTTTGGGGGCTCATGGTATGCAGCGGTCGCAATTGGGTCCGTATTACTTTGTGTTCATACGCGCAAGCCGCGTTACCGTCCGTCAAATATCGGAGAGAAAAGAAAGGCAAAGCTCGTGGAGTAGTTGCAGAGACGGATACTCGGTCGGCTGGACTGGGGCAACTACAGGCGTACTGTTAGCGTAGTGGCTGGTGTGGCCGTGACCAGGCTGGTGGTTGGCGGTAGCATGCGTCCGTTTCTTGTTTCGGGGCCTAGGCTTGCCAAGCTTTTGAAGCTAGTACTTCCGAATCTTCCTGTGCTTGCGGTTCCGTCCGGAGTGTTGTGCCGGCATCGCTTCGGGTAGAACGTGTTTCTGCTGCTTTGGGGCAAGCCATGGCGATTCTCGATGCTCTCCAACAAAGCTGCGCCCCGCAGTATCGTCATGGTCGTCATTCAACAACGACAGCGCGGCGGTAGTGGAAAGGCGATTGCGTACTGGTAACCGACACTAATGGTAACAGTAGCCGAAGAGAGAGTGACGTCTCGAACTGGCGCAGCACGGCCCTCGTGTGAGGCGGAAAAGGAAAACGCTGAGGCTCAAAAGAGTAATGTGAAACGTGCCACACCCGACCTCGCAAGCTCGGAGATCCACTCTGAGCCACAATCTGGACGCCGAACGAGTTTTCGTGGTTGGCGTGACGTTACTACCGATGGGATGGAGATGAGTTTTATTTTGCGTGTATTGCACGCCGTTGCTACGGGGGATAGGCCAACGAGCAATGGCTGCGATGTTTCGAATCGCTGTCTATCAGACACATGCCGACAAGTAATTCTACCGGCCGTTGTCGCTTAGAGCGGAGGTGGTGAGGCAGAAAAAGATGAACAGGGATCCTGATCGTGGTCAAGGGGCGCATGACGATGCTAATCAACCGCCCATTTGCAGACCGGGTCCCAATTGACGCATGGAGGGCCGTAGACGGCCTGAATGCTGGGGGAACGGCGTGACACGGCAATGACAGGTTACCTACTGGGCCTGACAGTAGCCACAAAGGCTGTGCTGCGGCTTACCAGAGAACGATTGGCATCGAGACGGTCGGACGGCACCGCGTCGTTGAACGGACGATGAGCTGGTTGCGCAATGCGGCGCTGAGGAGTGGAGCGAGTGGCTAGGATGCTTCTTGACGATCTCCAGGCACAGACCCGCCAAGCCGCCTCTGTCAATCTTCAACCACCCATCTGTTAGCCCGCATGCACGCCTTTACGTCCTTACGAACGGCCACAGAAGAAACCCTTGAAACGACTGGAGATTTCTTATCTTCACGAACAAACATCCGATCGTATCAGTGTATGCTATATTTTACTCGGCGAAGTAACAATGCTTCACATGGCTGCCGTCCGTTCGTCGAACCCTGTGTTGAAGGCGGAGCATGTTGATATTTTACCTGCATATAGGCTGTGGCCCTAGCTTGACAGCGGCTCTTCGCTGCCATCTAGCCATGGTTGCCCTGGACCGCTGCTTCACCGGCTTGCATTCATGCAGGATAGATGTGCATGTGATTAGTGCTACTACCATCGCGAATGCACGTTTGTACTCGGGTGGTGGGTTAGTGCATACCATGTCGCTCAAACGACGTAGACGGGGCACTTAGTATTTGTACACGGGCGGATCCTTCGTGCGTCACTCCTGTATATCACCAACCTCCTAGTGGCGCGTGTCAAAATCTCTTAAGAGACCTGGAGCCCGGCAGGCCGTTCCATCGATATTGCCCGACTCTCTCAGGCTACAACCGCCCAATTCTCCGGTGTCACCTCCACCAACAACCGGAAACACAGTCTGGAGTGAATCGCACCGCTCTTTTGCACCTGCAGCTGCACGTGACGTCGTTGCTCTTGCCTCGCGCTCACCTGGACTTCCCTTCATAAGCAAGCGCACTCGGCGACCTCTCCCATCATAAAACCGGTCGCTCGCTTTCGATTCTACTCTCCCGTCTTCACAAGCTGGTAGTTCCATTCTTTCCCAGCTCCACTGCAGCCTGTCCACGGAAGATAGCCCGGCAAAGCTATTCACCCCTACCTATGAAGACCTCCACTGTTTTCGCTCTCACGGGCCTCGCCACACTGGCCGTCGCCTCCCCCGTACAACCCACCCGAACTCAACCTGTTCATATCGAAGCTCGCCAGGGCAACAGCACCACTTCGGCTCCTTGTGCCAAGGTCTCGGAGTACATCTATGGCGATGGTAAATCCCCATATGCCCTGACAGTCCCTGCCCAGATGGCGTGGGACTGCATTAACGACGTACCCTTCAACTCTTCTTCAGCGAAGCGGCTCATCACATCACTTCGACCCTACATGAACTGGCAGAGTACCCTCGAGACGCTGGAGAACCCACCTGCCGAGTATGTCGAGAAGGTTCAGCCCCCTGTCGACATCCTGGCTGGCCTCGACAGAATTGATTCCGATATCGATGCTGGCAACTTCAAGAACGAGTACGACTTTGGTTGGACACTCTATTCTCTTATCCAATCCGCTCACGATGGTCACTTCTCATACGTCACTGATTCCGTCGGCGCCATCTTCAACTGGGGTCGCCCTATTCCTCTAGTATCTGTTTCCGAGGACGGAGACCAGCTGCCTGCCATCTTCGTCTTCGCAGACGTCCTCGGCATGCAGTTCAACAACATCTCCTACACTCCCTCCCCCGTTGTTCAGATCGATGGCCAGGATGCGACTGAGTTCCTAGAAACCTTGAGTCAACTTGGTGCGCTTCAGGATCGCGACGCACTCTACAACAACGTCTTTTATGAGCTCGCTCAGATCAGTCTCGGCACCATGGGTAGCGGCACTGGCACCTTCACGGGAGGTGGTCGTGGACGATGGATCTACCCTGGAGCCACTACGACTCTTACCTTTGCCAATGGATCAAGCTACACAATGGAGAACTACGCCCGTCCCAGTATCCCATTCCGCAACATTGCTACAGGCGCGGATCTGGCGGAGAAGTGGTTCAGTTTTGGCTCCATGGGCTCCATGTCCGTCCAGGCGGAACCCAACGTCCAGGCGGCAGCTGCTGTTGAAGTCACTGGCAGTACCTCCCCTGGTTTCCCCGCTCCAGTCGCCACTGGACCAGGGAATCTCATCAACGGTTTCTACATTGACGCTGCTGGATACGAAGATGTTGCGGTACTGCAGGTGCCCAATTTCGTAGGATCCAGCTACGCTGAAGTTCCGTTCCAGCAGTTGACGCGGAACTTCCTTCCCAAGGCCCTTGCCGACGGAAAGACAAAGTTGATCATTGACTTGCAAGCAAATGGTGGCGGTACCGTCCTCCAAGGCTATGACTTGTTCAAGCAATTGTTCCCTGACATGGAACCTCTCGGTACTAACCGCCTCCGCGCGCACGAAGCCGTGGATCTCATCGGCCAATCCTTCAGCACTTTTGCTTCCAAGTTCCCCAGAGAGTACGGAAGTAACAGAAGCATTGCTTTTGCCCAAGGTTCCTACTTCGACTATCACAGCGACACGAAGGCGGACGGCACTCCCTTCACATCCTGGGACGAGAAGCTTGGGCCTCACGAGGTTAACGGGGCCCTATACACTACGGAGGCACGATGGAACCTTTCTGACGTCTACGTTCCTTACAACTCTGGCGGTATTAACGTTACCGGATACGGCCCTCTTGCCAACTTCACTGGACCCCCCAAGTTTGCTCCAGAGAACATTGTCCTCTTGACAGATGGCTACTGCGCGTCGACTTGCACTATCTTCAGCGAATTGATGACGCAACAGGCGGGTGTGAAGACCATTGCTATGGGTGGTCGCAGCAACAAGAACCCGATCCAGGCCATTGGCGGTGTCAAGGGTGTCAACAACTACCAATTTGCCTTCATTCAACAGAACGCGCAATACGCTATCCGATATGATGCCTCACTTAACAGCTCTATCTTGGAACAAGACTATCACAACGATCTTGTCTTTCTGCGTAGCGTCGGCACCGGCGTGAACTCCAGAGACGGACTCCGAGCAAATGATACCTCCGGTGTCGCTCTGCAGTTCATCTACGAGGAAGCCGATTGCCGCCTGTACTACACACCGGAGATGACTGTTGATATCAGTTCCGTATGGCAAGCAGCTGCCGACGCGCAGTGGGGCAACGGCAAGTGCGTATCTGGTGGTGATTACAGCGGCGAGAAGCGCGCCATTTCCAAGGTCACAACCAAGTTGAGCCCGCCAAAGGGACGTGTTAGGATTGCAAAGGTAGACGCCGTCAACCGCGTGCACGCATTTGAGGACAGCTTCAAGCTGGAGACCGAGTGCAAACTCAAGGGAGACGGTTTCATGGAGCCGTAGGTCTTTACCTATCGTCCGAGCCTTTTCGTTCATCTCTCCCCACCGATTTTCTTACGAGCATCATGGGTTTACGGCGCTAGCTAGGCGTTCTTAGTCATAATGTGTATTGTTCGCGCCTACCCCGTAGCTAGTACATGGTTTCATAGTAGTCACTGCGGTGCAATGGATACCCCATGTTTCAACAACCATCTTCCACTACAGTGTATTCTCTTTGTGACTAAGAAAAACTACATGCTTTCCAATGCCTCTATAGGTCGCTTCGTGGTTTTGAAACCGCTTCCCGGGAAGAAGGCAACGACACATCGTGATTCCCTGTGCAGTTTGTGATGTCGCGGCGAGTCTGACAGCGGTATGCTCCATAGACATATTTTCGGGTCTGAATGTATTTCCAGAAAAGACTGAACAGGTACGAAACAAGTCTCATAATGCCAACTTCATGGCCCCTTCCCTTTTATTTCTGTGGCTCTCCAGACTTTCAGAAACGACAGATCGCCTTCGAAACGAGGCTGGACAGATATGATCGTTCGCAATGGTGGTGTTGAATGGCTTTGCGAGTGTCAAACCCGAGGGACAAATATCGCGTTACTCTTTTCAAGTTTTACAGAAGTAGAAGGCCCTGCAGAGGCGGGAGGAAAGAGCACACATCTGAAAGTAGGGTTTACGGTTTTAAATCTTCATTTTGGGCGGAGAAGAAGAGGCAAGGACATGCGCATGACATTATGACATTTAGATAGTCTCGAAAAAAGTAGAGTATAGAGGGAAAGGGAGTGAATTTCCAACGGGGCTTTTATAAATCTCTGACAGCGGAGCGCATACAAGAGTGGTTGGAACTTTCGAATGCTTTTTCATCTGCAGGGAGGTAGAAACATAAGTGAACATGATCGTGCTTTTTTTTTCAAACTTGTAGAATGAAACAAGGAGGAGTTGTAGCGAAGGAGGGAAGATGTGAGAGGTCGAGGGATTACATGTTCCCTGGAGGAGACATGTAACGAATTGGTGGGCTTTCTGTATGTTTAATATACTTGCGCGAAAGGAAAGACATGCGTCGCTATTCTGGTCTTTCTTTTCAAACATGGGAACGGTGGGTAGATCTCGAAGTTTAGGAAGGATGGATGGTTTACGCTCGTCGCATTAAGTTGCTTTTAGGGAGACCCGAACGAGAGGCCATGAAAACCGCTTATGTCTGTTTCAAGCATCCAAGAGTATGCAATTTCCATCAAAGAACAGAGTGTTTATTCTTCGACTTGATGACTTTTTATATAGAGGTGTCGTGCAAGGCTACGCGGGTAAAGATGACCTAGCGCTGGAGGGCTCGCCCCCAAGGGCTGCCAGAAATACGAATACTCGTGTTCGCACTTTTATTTTAGAAGTTTTCGAAATTTGGTAATTGGATTTTGCAGGCATGGATAACAGCGGGCGGAGACATCGTTCTGGGTTTTTGTGAGTTTAGATCCCAGAGCCTCCCATGCACGATTCTGGAATGTATTTTATCAGCTTTATGCAAAGAGTGATGATGAGAAGTAGAGGAGTTCTGCCGAATTGAATATTCATTGTCGCAGATCGTAAATTAGCAGACGAGCAGAGAGCCAAGAAGCCATACGTAGGTTCGTTCCGGATTTCTGGAAGGGTAGCGTCCTGGAAAAAGGTCTCGATGTCATGGCGACGAGGTTTCATGCTTTTGGGTTTAAAAAGAGCAAAATGTGGGAGTAGACATGCAACCTTTCAAAAAAATAAATTTTGACATTTTTAAAAAAAAATTGACATCTCGCGCACAGCGGGGCCAGACAAAATGAAATATTGCAGCGTTGATTTTGTTTTATTTTATTTCACCAGCGTGAATGATATATGGAAGTGGAGCGAAAGGGTGAAGATCTGTAAAAAGAGAGGCCTTAAGTAGTGATACAGCTGTAGTACTAGCCGGGTTGATGGACGCACCGCACTCCGTACTTTCCTGCAATTCTCGCGATCGCATTTCCAGACACTTTTGTCGTTCAAAATATGAGAAAGCGTGTAACGTACACGCGCGGAAGAGAAAGAGAGAGACGAACGACATGTTGCTACTGTAAGTAGAGAGCAAATATGGTATGTGCGCGTGGGTAGTGGAAAGCCCGTGGATCCTGTTAGGATGTGCCGTGTAAGCTGTGACTGTCCGATCTTTGGCTCCGCCTTGGATGGGGAAGCGTTCATCGGTGGCGCAAGTCGGGACAAGGCATGCATGGTGACCATCACCTTCCTTGTTGGCAGTCAGCAAGATGGGGGCTTGCAATTGATGCTTGGCCTTGAGGTGTCTCAGGTACATCAGCGGTGTGTTCCTGGGCGAAAGAGTTTCGCAGTTGGCAAATCGGCATTGAATATTGACCGTCGTTGATACGATAGCCTTGATCGCCGACAAGTGAGTGTTCTCCATGTGCTCAAGGAGCTCCTGGAATGTATGTGATAACAGCACGCTGATACACCGAACGACCAGGCATAGATAAGGGTCTCATGTTTCGATATCGAAGGATCGCCTGGTGTAGCTTGAAGAAAGTAGAAGCCCAGGAGGTTTTTGAAAGGCTGTCTTGGAGAATACAGGGCTTAAAGGAAAAACGCTCCAAGTTCCAAGTTTCAGACTCAAATCCAGAGACTCCAGGGACGCCGGGAGGTATTCAACATTGGCTTTGGACGTTGATCTGCATCATGATAACTGCGTGTGACGTATACTAGGATGCCCTTTGTGGTCATGTACTCAATCATGAGTTCGGAAGCGATAGCATGTGTCCTTCTGAACTCAAGAGTGATCCGTCAGGGTAGCGGGTAGCGAGAGCGCCCCGCATAGCGTCGGTATAGCATAGTCTCTAGTGGTCAGCACAATGATACTACAATACCAGCCGGACAAATACAGGGACAAATGCAGAGAGGGCAGAGATCACAACGCTCTTTGGTGACTTGGGTTGAATAAGCGGAACTTCACGGACGCTGAAAGACAATCGGCCAACTACACAGGAGGAGTAGTACCTCGCGGTCGTTACCGGAGACGTTTCAAGACTGGTCAGACAGCGACACAACCATCATCGCAGTCAACGGCACGCGATGTGACCCAGCCTTACGAGGCCATCCGCGTGTCGACGCAAGACAAACGTCACCCGTCTGGCCAAAGCATCTCGACAGCCCTGGAAGCCGACCCAAAGCTTCGCGAACCACGGCACATCTTCCAATAGCGGCCAAGGCGATGGAAAAATCGCCGCTGGAGTCTGGGGCCCTTGCGCCGTTCCGCTAGATTGTTGGCCCGAGCAAGGTTCACTCCCCGAGATTTCCCGACCTAAAAATGGCGGACCCTGAAAGTGGCTGCTCGCGAAAAGGAGAGACTGGGAAACTTGCGCTGGAAAAGGCATCTGGACACTTGTACATCCCCACAGTGGGTTTTGGGTGTTGAATTGACGGTTGCGGGCTGTTTTTTGAGGCGCTTTCGCCAAAGGATATCCGCTTTGTCGCTACTATGGAAACCCTCTCAAGATTATGGCGTGCCGCGGGATTTGATACATGGGTAGTCGCCGTAATCATTATCGTAATGCAAGTTGAACGAAACAGAGTAATTCAAATGCAATGAAATTGAGTAAGAAAATGCCAGATCAAGTGGAAGCGTTATCACCAGTTGTTTTTCCCCAGTCCGCAAATCCGAGGTGTAGATGTGGAAGCGCTCGGGACAGCGGGCGAGGGCACTAGCACGTGACGGGACTAGCGCGACTTAGCGCAGCTGGCAGAATTTGTCGCAGCTTCCGCTACAAATACACCTTTCTCCCCTCAACGCAGCACCAGCATCTGCAACCTCACCTTTTTTAAACCAATCTCCCCTCTGCACGTCGATCAAGATGTCGGGCCAACAGCAGGACAAGTCCATTATGGGCATGCCGGTACGTACAGCCCTATCCGAACCCGCCATGTGTCCAGTTTCAGCGGCCGTAGATCCAGCAATCGGTGCGGGCCTATCTCAATTGCATCAATGGGACATGTTCCAACGACTCTACGATACAATGAGATGAGCCTGGCCTTGTTGGAAATCTGCGCGTTGACTGGCAGCATGGCTGGTTGTTATTTTGCCAATTACCCACAACGAGTACTAACGACACAATCAGGGTTTCGTAGTAGACTTCTTGAGTACGTTCCATCGCCATCGATAACTCCATCCATTTGAATGCCATTGGCACCCTAATGCGATGTGACGAATATCAGCACAATTCTACGACTTGTACAGATACTAACGGCTTATCAGTGGGTGGTGTCTCCGCCGCCGTCTCGAAGACTGCTGCTGCCCCCATCGAGCGTGTCAAGCTCCTTATCCAGAACCAGGTATGCTTCGCGGCAACCACGTCTAGATGACACAGATTTTAATACCCTGCAGGATGAGATGCTTAAGTCCGGTCGTCTCGACAAGAAGTACGCTGGTATCGGCGAGTGCTTCAGCCGTACCGCTAAGAACGAGGGTGTCCTCTCCCTCTGGCGTGGTAACACTGCCAACGTCATCCGTTACTTCCCTACCCAGGCGCTCAACTTCGCTTTCCGCGACACCTACAAGTCCATGTTCGCCTACAAGAAGGAGCGTGACGGTTACGCCAAGTGGATGGCCGGTAACTTGGCCTCCGGTGGTGTAAGTTTAGGCAATTCATCATGGCCGTTTTGTAAGCTAACAGTGTCAGGCTGCCGGTGCCACTTCCCTCCTCTTCGTCTACTCCCTCGACTACGCCCGTACCCGTCTCGCCAACGACGCCAAGTCGGCCAAGAAGGGAGGTGAGCGCCAGTTCAACGGTCTCGTAGACGTCTACAAGAAGACCCTCGCTTCCGACGGTATCGGCGGTCTCTACCGTGGTTTCATGCCCTCCGTTGCTGGTATCGTTGTCTACCGTGGTCTGTACTTCGGTATGTACGACTCGATCAAGCCCGTCCTCCTTACCGGTACCCTCGAGGGTAACTTCTTGGCCTCTTTCGCTCTTGGTTGGGCTGTCACCACCGGTGCCGGTATCGCCTCCTACCCTCTCGACACCATCCGTCGTCGTATGATGATGACCTCCGGTGAGGCCGTCAAGTACAAGGGTACCATGGATGCCGCCCGCCAGATCGTCGCCGCTGAGGGTGTCACCTCCCTCTTCAAGGGTGCTGGTGCCAACATCCTCCGTGGTGTTGCTGGTGCCGGTGTCCTGTCCATCTACGACCAGGCCCAGCTCATCCTCTTCGGCAAGAAGTTCAAGGGTGGATCCGGTTAAGCGCCTTTCTTCCCTCCTCGATACCCCAAACCTGCGTTTATGTGGTGGAAGCAGCTAATTGCGACGTGAGAGATGGGGATGAGGTGTCCGTGTTGGAGCAGCCGGCTGCCCTGTGGGCGGCGGGCTGCTCCTAGTAACGAAAACCCCGAAGTGGTAAAACACTTTTGTACTTTACAACATTCACACGTCATATCCGGCTTGCATTGCTTTGTCTGTTTCTGGCTGTACTTCCTCTTTTCATCGCTCGGTGCAATGGGGAAAATAGTAGTCAATAGAAAGTCATGGGTTTCTTTGTACGAAATACTGGTCTACTGCTGTGTTTGCGTGAGTGCGATGTGTGGTGAACCTCAGTGGCTCTCAAGCCTTCACACTGACCGCCTATGTATCGCTCCGATAATGGCGCCGTGCCCCCACACCCGTAGCCAAGTGTATACTGATTCAGAAGCCACCGCCATTCTTGTTGTTGACAGCTCTCCATACACTCTCCTCACCCTTCTTCAACGCTTCTCCCGCCTTGCTCAACATCTGCCATGCCTGTGTCCCTACACCCTCACCCTCACCCGCTCCACTCGGCCCACCAATGCCTCCTCCCGCAGTATATGGCGCGTTGTCAGGTGCTTGGACATAACCAGGAGGATGCTCCAAGCTCGTTTGTGTAGGCTGCGGTACTGCGTTACCAGAGTTGGAGGTTTGGAAGGGAGAGGCAGCGGGGCCGTAGTTCAAAATCGTTGGCCCTGGTTTGCTGGCCGTGGTACAAGTTGCTGTTGAGCGGCCTGCAAGCATTGAATCCGAGGGCGGCGGGTGACTGAGCTGCGGTGGTGGCGGCTGTTGGGCCGCTTGTCGCGTCTCTGTTGTTACTACAGTCGCTGTAGGACCGGGCTGTGGTGGTGCCGGTGTGCCGCCGCCATCGTATGCTGCCATGCCTCCTGCTGTGGGGGCGGCGGGCCGTGCGCCTGGTTGCGGTGCCGGAGGTGAAGACACGGACTGTGTAGTTGTAGCGGGGGCGTAGGCGGGTGTAGTGCGCGTGGGTGGTGGGTTGGCAGCGCTGCCGTTGTTGTCTGATGAGGCGGTCGACGGCGTTACGCCGTCTGCTTTCGCGGCGGTGGATGGGGCGATGGGCGCGTTCTTGTGGATTGGAATTGGTGGCATTGTAGCGTTGTGCTCGTGTGCAATGTGTGATTTCCGTGGACTTGTCGATGCTGAAGCTACAGCTACTGTTGCGTGGGGGGATGGTGAAACCGTTACTTATTGTGAGATGTTGGGTGCCAGTATAATGTGAGAGACTATTTGCTCAGATCAAATGTTGTCTCTTATGCAAGCTCAAAAATATGAACACGTTGTAGAATTGCTGGCTGCTGCCTGGCACTATGAGCGCGCATCTTTGGGAGCCATAGGTGGAAGTTGCTGCTTTGGGCGATGATGTCACTTTGGCACGTGAACATGCGTTCTCTACGATTAAGGTTTTACGATGCTTAACCTCATCGTTGAACCGACCCATGATTTCTCTCAAACTATCCGCGAGCCATTCCCCCATGTTTACTCTTCTCTGTCTTGAAGGATGCAGACCCTGGATAGGGGAGGAAGAATTTTTTGCGCGGATTTTCACGCACGGCTTCCGAGGTCTCTCCGCCTTTGATGCCTCTATGAGAATGGAAAAGGAGATGGGCACACACGCCACAATTACCCCCAAAGACTGCGCCTACCATGAACATTCAGACTGTTCAAATCTCCTGTGGCTCCATGAACGGTTGTTCGGCGCAGTCGAAACGTTGCCCAGAATTCCAAGAAAGCTTCGTATCAATCTCGCTCCTTCTCATAGCCTCTCGCCATCCAGATTCTAGATTGCAAGTCGTCATTACCGCATCAGCCTTTTGCTGGCTTGCTGAACAGAAGAGAAAATTCTTGAGATTGGACGAGAGCCCAAAGTGGGTTGCTGTGGGCAACAGTTCCGGCATATGCACTGTGCATAGAAGGAGTTCTCATATTATGTTCAGAGGGGATGTGTTGTGTATACACCTGCGATACGCTTTGACCCGTGCGGTGCCGTTACCGCGTCGGACTTTCGCGTCGCCCTCATGGCTTAAACTGGCTGGGTTTGACACCGGATTAAAACGCCCCCCAAAAGGTATAATGTTTCGTGCTTTTTTCTATTGATTGCGTGAGCTCAGGAACCATCTGGAAAGCCCCCTTACAATGGATCGGGTTATCGTTCTCGATTCATGCTGTCCCTCCGCCGCCACCATCGACGACGTCAATAAGCGCCCGCCAGGAGCCCACCGTTTCCACTGCCAAGACGTCTAACCTGTCTCGAATCCGATATCTACTGTCGCAATGTTTCGAACGAGGCCCCTTGCAATCTTGCCTCGCGAGAAGTGGAGTTTCCCGTACCTTGTTGGGTTAGCCGTTTCAAACAGAATCCTTCTGCATGAGCGCCAAGAAAGTCTTGACATGTCGCGATGTTTGCCCGCTCTGCGGACCCTGGCAGAGGAAGAGAGATCTCCCGAGTGCGAGAGCGATTGGCCCTGTTAGTCCGCTGTTGCGGGTTCTTGGGTGGCAGCGCATTGGTGCAAAAAAAGCTTGAAACCGGGTGCCCCAACCGCTTGTACCGGGCTTGACCACGACGGTGGGAATACTACGGACTACAGAAGACGGATTTGTGCTGGTATGAAATCGTATATAAAGGTCTGAGATACCGTCCGTTGAAGTTTTCGGCAGCACAGCTCTTCCATTCTTTTCAACTCCAGCAACTCCAGTCCTTCACTTTTTTCCCTTTCACATTCATTTCAGATTTGATCACCACCTTCTTTCGACAATGAAGTTCTCAATCATGTCTCTCGGCCTCATGGCCGTCTCTGCTCTGGCAGCACCCATGCCATCTATGGTCTCTCCCAAGCGCTCCGGTCTCACCAAGCGCGCCGCATCTCTGGAAGATGTCGCGACCACCGGTTTCGCTACCCAGAACGGAGGTACATCAGGAGGAAAGGGAGGCAAGACCGTCGAGGTTGCTTCTCTTGACGAGCTCGAAAGCGCCGTCAAGGGTGACGACGCCTCCATTGTTCTCATCACTGGTCCCATCTCTGGAAGCGGCGAGAACATCAAGATTGGCAGCAACAAGTCTGTCATCGGCAAGGACGCATCCGTCGTCCTCTCCGACTTCACCCTCACCGTCAAGAAGGTCTCCAACGTCATCATCCGCAACCTTGCCATGGAGAAAGTTGTTGGCGGCGATGCCATCGCCATCCAGCAAGCCCAGAACGTCTGGGTCGGTAAGTTTTGATTGTACGAAGTACCTGTGAGATAGATTCACTGACTTCGTATCTCCACTTATGCAGACCACGTCGACCTCTCCTCCGACAGGGACCACGACAAGGACTACTACGACGGTCTCCTCGACGTCACCCACGCTGCTGACTACGTCACCGTCTCCAACAGCTTCCTGCACGACCACTGGAAGTGCTCGCTCGTCGGCCACTCCGACTCCAACGGCGGCGAGGACAAGGGCCACTTGACCGTCACCTACAACAACAACTACTGGCTTAACATCAACTCCCGCGGTCCTTCTTTCCGTTTCGGAACCGGCCACCTCTACAACAACTACTACGAGAACGTCAGCGATGGCATCAACGCCCGTCAGGGCGCCCAGCTCCTCGTCCAGAACAACGTCTTCAACGGCCCCAAGAAGGCGCTTTACAGCACCGACGGCGGCTTCGCTGTCGCTAACGGCAACGACTTTGGCAAGAGCGAGAACGCTGCCCCTGAGGGTACCTTCAAGAAGGCTCCTTACGAGGTCCCCGAGCTCCTTGAGGCTAGCGCCGTCAAGGATGCCGTTGTTGGCACCGCTGGTGTTACTCTCAAGTTTTAGAGCACGCAGACATGATTTTGTGCATCAGATGAGATGATTTGTAGAGGGAAAAATCTATGAAGGGAATTTGGAAAAGGGGGTTCTTTTTGTATATATTCGAGCTGCAGTTGCTCAACTACTTCTTGTATATATGGACGCTGGGCGGACTGATAATCCTTTCTAACACGAAATGCTACCTCTTTTGCATTGTTCACTCTTGCTGTTCGCTCTCCTACTTGCTTTGTATCCCGTGTTTTGACTAATGAGAATGGGCGGCACACTCGATGTCTTATTTGGAACATCGTACAGTATCGGCCCATCACATTGCACCCAAGATTCTTGGTGATTGCTTTGAAATTTTTGTTTTGTTTTTGGTCTTTCTACTCATATGTTCCTTGCTTCCAGCAACGTGTGAAATCAGACTATTACCGCAGGGAATCATACAAATAAAACAACAAAAAACAGTCCTACTCCTTCCCAAGAGTCGAAAGTGAGATCGACGATAGACATGCCCTCATTTGTGAAAGAACGCAAATGTTCCGAGGGGGGAAGTAGTAGGAAAGAGAGATTGTAATCAAGAACAAGAACAAGAACACAAAAACCAATGATATCGTATCGGCTGTGCCGAGTTGGATCCAGAAGCCCAGAGTTGCCCGAAGATAGGACGCCGAAATGAGCTGTAGAACGCTGACAAAACTTTCCTTTCCCTTTCCGTGTCCTTTCCAACTGATTCGGCTGGGCTCAAATCCAACGCTCGCTGCTGCATCCTGAAATTGCTTCAAGCACTGTACAAGTATGCGTCTCTACATTCCATCTCCGTCTCTTCTGTATGACTGGGAAAATCTTCGCTGACATGTCTTTTCCATCTATTTCTTTTCCTTTCCTTGTATTCTCTCCTCTTCCCACTGTCATCCCTCCGACCACAGCGCGATGGGAACGCGAATGTAAACGTGGATAGAGAAAGTGAGCATGATTCCCCTTTCTAGAATGCGAATGACGCTCTCCTAGAAAGAAAAAGAAACCATGCCCCACTTGTCCGTCCCCGTCCTCATCCACATTCACAAGCTCCCTTCAAAAGTGAAAACCATACTGTACAAATGAGTACTGCACATCTAGTTCTTCCGGAGTTGCCTGCAAGCGCAGTGGTGGGTCGTGAGGGAGTAAGTGTAATGCAGTGCACAAGCGAAGCCACATCCAACCATAGAGAAAAAAAAAGAAAAAAAAAGCAATATCGAAGACGCGCTGTGTAGGGGACTTGGGATACCTGAATGGCAGCAGTGACTGGTCGATGTAAATCGAGGATCGAATCGAATCTACGATTTCTTCTGTGGACCCGCACTCTTCTTCACCGGCGACTTGGCTCGCGCGCCCCGCGCTGTGGGTACCCTGGTGGTACCCTGGGGCTTGGACGAGGTGGGTGCTGCTTGTACCTTGCGCTTTGAGGCAGATGGCGCTACGGCGATGTCGGTCTTTTGCGGCGAGATGGAACGGGAGGCAAGAGCGCGTTCTTTCAGGGATTGTGAGGCTTTGCTGGCGAGACGGGAGCTCTTGCGTTGGCTGCCGGGAACGGGGAGTAGAGACCGCCGAGGCGCGCGCTTGCTGGTTGCAGGGGCGGCTGGGGTGTTGATGGGAGGGAAGTTGTCGTTGTCGAGCATTTCCGTGTCGCTGGGTCCGGCTTCGGGCGCGAGTGAAGGCTGGAGGGATTGGGTGGCAGGCTGCTCGGGCTCAGTCATGACGACATCATCATTGGCAGGGGCTTGTTGGGCGGAGGAAGGGGGGGACTTGGAGGCTTGTTCAATGGGTGCCTCGACTGTTACGCCGGTTGTTGATATGTCGGGTTGTACGGCAGCTTCTTTGGACTCATGGCCTAGCACTGTGTTGTTGGGACCGGGAGCAGACGTATCGGCTTGATTGTCAACAACATCCTCCTTGTCTTGCTCGTTACTGATTACAGTGCTACTTTCTGGCACCCCAGCTAGCTGGATCGACACTTGTCGAACCCCCGGCATCCTCAGCTTGATAGCTGGCCCACCGCTAGGGCTAAGTACACTTGCCTTCCGAGTCTTCTCATGCAGATCTAGAGACATACCACTACTTTTTTGGACGGGTTCGGCTGGTCTGCAACTTTTTGGTCGGCCTGGGTGCCTCGAGATCGTTGTTGGAGTCTCTGGGCCGCTTCGCAAGCGGAGGTGGGAGGTCGACTCCTCTCAGCCTCGCGTGGAACTCCTCGGAAATGATTTCATGTTTTCGGTACGACTGAAAGAGAGCTCTGCCTTCGGGCTGGTAGGACGAGCTTGGTTTACAAGTGTCTGTTGGTGTGGAGACGGTTTCGTTGGTAGCGAGGTTCTTTGTTGGCGACACCACAAAGTTCGAAACATGTTCTTCAGCTGCTAGAGGCGGAGAAGAAGGTGGAGCGGTGTGTGATTGAGAACCTTCCTGTTCGACTGGCTTGTCGCGGTTCGCAAGTGGTGAAGACAGTGCAGGCGGGCTGGCGTTGATACCAGGAGAGCCCTGAGCAGATGATGGCTTGGATCGCAGCGTAGTAACCAGATTGGCAATCCTTGACAAGAAACTAGGTCTGGAATTCGAGCCTTGAAGTTCCTTCAGTTTCCGCTCTGCTCGCTGACGCCGCTTCGTTTCGCCGTCGAGCAGCTTAGTCTTTTCTTCGAGTCGCTTTTGGAGGTCTTCCCGTTCCTGGTGGCACTCTGTGATTTCTTGGGTTTGCGCAGCATCAAGATCCCGAGACTGTTGTATTGCCTGACGTAGTTCGGCTTCTGTGATCTGAGCCGCTTCTTTCTCGCGGCGTAGCTGATCCAACATGTTTTGGTCGTTTGTGCGCTCAGCCTTCTCATCCTTTAGCTGCTCACGTAAAGAGACATTTTCGGAGCTGAACCTCTCCAGTTCAGCCCCTGTATCTTCAGAATCACTATCATAAGCATGAAGGAGATCTCTGAATTGAGAGTTCTCTCCGATGTCCTCAGAGTTGCTCGCATCATCAGTCAATGTACCTCTGGCCTGGAGGTTGTCGCTTGTCTCTTCGATGAGATAGTAGATTCGGTTGCATGGGCGAGGTTAGTGGTGGTAGAGGTGACACGTGCCGTTTGGCCAATAGCTCTAAAGATAGTACTGGCGTTGTTGTGGGTTGCCATTGCGGTGTTTTCAGCAGCCAAGAAGCCTTTGCTAATCATCCCCAAGCCACTGAGGGTTTTGGTTGCAGCGGCAGACTGTGCGCTGACGTATTCGGGTAGCAGAATAGGTGTTGATTCCTGTTCGCTCATTGGCCAGTTCGCGGGCAAAAAAGTGAAAGGAGCAGTGTTGCGGCAGCATTCGACACATGACATGTTCAACCGCGATACGGTTATGGAACATTCGGAACCCGACAGCTAGAAGCCTCCTAAAATCAACAATAGGAAAGTAAAAGACCTGTAGGTGCAGGCCCAGAGCCACCCCTGGAAGGTACGATGCCATGAGAGTCTGTGCGCCGAAAAGTTGTGAGACAAATAGTCAACAAGTGAGATACCGAAATTGAGGGAAATAACCTGGCTTCATAAGACACAAGTAGCATGTGGAAATGTTATCAAATTGAGATAGTACGTACTAAGGTGACATCTGAGCTGGCTTGTTGAGCGCACGATGTTACCGAGAGATCCAAGTTCAAGCCCTCCCGCAGATTGTACAAGAGAGCAGACTTGAGACGGTGGTCATGCCCGTATCTATACTGTGAACGGCGAATCCTGAACCCGCTTGTAGGTGCCGCACTACCGATACGATGTCCAGAGTCGCATCACATATCGCAGTCCCGAGAAAGAAGAGAGGAAAAGACGAAACAAGGCAACCCGCTGTTTTGACAAGTTCCATATCCTGCATGATGGCGCCTTACTTGCTCTTCTGTCCCCACCAAGATTCCGCCTCTTCAACCTTCCATGTATCGTACTCTCCTGCAGCGCGCTCGATGACTGCTTGCTCGGCCGCAGCCTGCCAGGTCTTGGCCAAATGGCCATTTTTTAGGTCTTCTTGGAATTTGGCAACATCGGTACGGAAGCAGTCGTTCGCCAACGTGAAAGCTAATGGGCGAGTATCTTCTGTCTCGCCCGCCTTGATTTTAGTCAAGAGTGCCTGGTTGGCAGCGTCTTCTGGAAGCATGGAGACGAGGGTGCTCTGCTGCTCTGCGCTAAGACTTGTCCAAGCCGAGCCTTCGAGAAGCATGTGCTGTTTGGCGTTAGTTTAGCGGCGAATCCCAGAGCAACTGCACTTACGTAGATGTCGGCCTTCACTAGGCGACTGGTGGAATTGGTGGTAATGAAGACGGGATCGAAAACTTTGCTGGGACCCTTTTTGGCTGGGAGGGTCTTGGGCGTTGTCTTCTCTTCCAAGTCTTCGAAGCGCTCAGGAGCTTTGCGGTTGCGTGAAGGTCGCGATCTGGTAGGCGGTGGTGCAGCGACTTTCTTAGGTACAGGCTTCTCTGTACTGGGCTTCTTTGGAGAAGGTGCCTTTTTGGTAGTCGCTTTGCCATTCGCTTTGCCGTTTGCCTTGCTGACAACACGCTTTGGAGGTGGCGTACCGAAGGCAGGCTCGTCGTCATCGTCTTCTTCGCGGGCTCTCTTGGGACTTTGCCTTGCTGAGCGCTTGGCACTCATGTTGGAAGTTGGAGCGCTTGATAAGACCGACTGAGGCGCCTGCGTCTGCTGTATCTGATTGGAAGAGTCTAGAGATGTCATGGTCGAATTGTTCTCAGGCTGATCCATGGTTGGGTTTGTATCCTGGACATGAGTAGGTGAGCCAGTGAGTGAGAGGTGTCTAGGAGGAGAAGATGGAGGTGAGGAAAGAGGTGAGGAGTTTGCTCCAGTTTGTGACATTTTTGTTCTCTTGCTCGGCGGTGTCGAAAGACAGGCGTTGGTTTCTTGGTGGCTTGATATGGTTTTGTTTTTTTCAGGCGAGACGAATGCCGACTGGATGTGCTCTGGAGGGGTAGTCTTAGAATTGGAGGGAGATCTGGGCGTATATATCAGATTGAGAAAGCTGGCGCGTGCGAAGATTCTGAGGGCTAGTCTAATATTGTCGAGAATTGCTTGTAATACAGACAATAGAATACAAAATTCTTGACGTTGTTGGGCGCTTGGCATCGAGCGGAGTTGTTTCGAAAAAAACGGCCTTTGCAGATGGTGATGGAGGCCTGGACTGTGAGACGAAGGGAGGCAACATACCGTACAGGTAATGACATGATGTCAATGTGAGATAGACTTGAGTATTAAAGGCCCTGATCGACTATTGCCCAGACACGGATGCGGCAATTGATCGTGATGGTGATGTCGACAGTTGCCGTGAATAGCTGGGTCGGTGGTTGAAAGTCCGAGGGCAGCAGGTGTTGGGTCACACAGAGCGCGACAGGCAACGGGAGACGACTTGTGGCGCGCGATAGCTCGATTGGGCAGTCAAGTCTACGATTAGGAGGGTATTCTGCTACCCAAGTAACTGAAGTGGAGGAGGCGGGAAGCTGCAACTGGACGGTAACTCTTCATGTCGGTCAAGGCTTCGTGCTGGGATTATATGGGAAGCCGCGAAGGCGCTGTTGTGACTCGGTGATTCTATCTTTCCTATGTCTTCTGTGCATGAAGAAAAGATTCATCCGAGTCACAGATGCGGACGCATTCATTGGCGATGCCATGTCTGGTGCAGCTGTGATGGTTGTGGACATGTCCGTGCGCTCTCCCGCGTCCTTTCCGCATCGTCATCTTTGGACGTCTGGGTGCATCGACACCGACACGTAGCCTTTATCTGTGTCTTCTACTCCCCACCACAGCGTAATACCCAGCTTCCGGGCAAAGCACGAGATTCTGTATACCAAATAATTCTTTCATTCAACGCGCGCCGTAAAAATGATCAAGCACACGATGATATCCCGGCTTGACGGTTGGTCGCTGCTCTCCTTTTGGCAGATGCAGATATACTGACAGACTTGCAGGCCTATTATTGACCGCCTCAGTCGACGACGAACAGGTATTGCCGCCTCGATGCAGCGCCGCGCGCGTAAAACTGTCCTCCTGGCTCACCATCCCTAGACCGATGCCGAGTTCAACGAGGTCAAGAGCAAGGTGAAGCTCGTCCAGCGCCGCCTAAATCGCAACTCTGAGCAGCAAGCAAGCATAGAGAGCGGCAACTACACATACCAGTAAGCGCGCCTCCTGACTCTTCTCTCTCTCCTTCTCTGCGAAGCCAGCCATCTTGAGAAATTATATTGACCCCTCGTTAACAGCTATCTAATCGAGGGCGACCTCTGCTTCCTCTGCATTTGCGACAAATCCTACCCGCGCAAACTCGCCTTCACATACCTGTCTGACCTCTCCCGCGAATTCACAACCACCTACCAACCCCAACAATACCTCTCGCCCACGTGCCGCCCATATGCATTTGTCGAGTTCGATACCTTCATCCAGCGCACAAAGAAGACATACCAGGATTCACGAGCGACGCAAAACTTGGACAAATTGAACGATGAACTCAAGGATGTCACAAAGGTCATGACCAAGAACATTGAGGATCTTCTTTACCGTGGGGACAGCTTGGAGAGGATGGGCGACATCTCGAGCCGGTTACGGGAGGACAGTAGAAAGTACAAGAAGGCGGCTGTCCGTATCAACTGGGAGCTGTTGCTGAAGCAGGTAAGCCGTAGACACAACCATAGCGTCATCACAAGTCGAATTACTAACCACACGCAGTACGGACCAGTTGGTGGTCTGGCTTTTATCATCATCGTCTTCATCTGGTGGCGATTCTTTTAGAGCCTTCATGCAGCGACTTGGTGCTATCGGTTCCATGCTCAGTTTAACAACTCTGGGCGCTAGGCGTTGGAGGCGTATTCCTGCACCAACTTCGGGCGGTGACAGACATGCAACAATACCCACATCTAAGCTTCTTGTATACATTCATAAACAGACGCGCCATTCGCAGCGTGATAAACATCCGTTCGCAAATAATACGGCCGACGCATGCGAGCTGTGATTGGCCCATCCCATGTCGCAACCGCCCTAGTTCCCATCTCGCTAATCACGTAGTCCACATCAGTCCCCACACCACATCATATTTTCGAGCTCCCAAGTCCCCTCAATACAATACAAGCAACACATCGACGGCAGCAGACGAATCCGACGTAGGACACGAACCGTTATTCCGGAACCTGAATCCGCAATATGGAATCTGGCTATCAACAAGACATGTGAAGGATACCACGATACGCAATCTGGTCCCTGGAGAGAATGGAATGTGCTTACCACGATGTCGGAAAACTGGAGATATAGCTAGGAAACGGGCACTCCCCCCGTCGGGATGCCTACCTGCCTACCTGCCTCTGTACTATTCGCCGTCGGCTAGGCCTGCAATGAGACTATCGCCAGCTTGAACCCCTATGTCAGCCACTTGCATGGTAACAAACTGTTCGCCATGCACCACGGCTGGAATTATTCTGGACCAAATCGTATACAAGTAGACTCTACGGCCGTACTGCGTATTCGCGATGGGCAATACGGGCTTTGTCATCTCATAGATGGATTATGTTTTGGCTAGGTCAGGCATGAAGAGAAGGGTATTGTGCCAAGTTTGGTTGCGAAGGGCCGATAGGAGGATTGAATGCGCGCAAAGATATACGGACGAAGGAACGCCGGCAGGATCTAAAATACGCCAACGTACAGGGAAAGACTTGTTGTTACATGATGCAGCCGAGACAAATTTGCGCGTACGAACCCTGTCCTACCTCTCCACACTACTACCGGAGCGCGAGGGCTCCGATGCTCCGTTTTCTGCTAAACTCCGACCGAGGCGTCCTGGACTAATCTCCATACTCTAAGAATGCAAGCAATGCCTTTTTACCCTCCCCCTAGGCTCGTATGCTTCAAAAACACGGTCTTGAAGCCCAAGAGGAGTCCAATTGTAATACATGGGGATACCAGCTGCGTTGGCGACTATGAAAACTGAGCGACGGACTACCCTCCACCTACGCGGATTGGCTTTTGTAGAGCCCCGTAATACTCGTTTCATGTTAACTCTATATGGAGAAAGTTAGGACTGGTCATGATAGTCATGGGTAGACAAGGGCCGCGGGGTCTAGCTAACCATATTTATGCAAGGCTTGCCCATAGCTGGATACAGATCCATCTCTTCAGCAGATATAAATGTGTGGGTGCTTACCTTGACAGATAGGCTCAGAACGACATCGACTTCTCAGCCCCTTCACCACCGTTCGAACCATCTTCCGCCTCGTCGCTTACGTTTACCTTGCCTTGAATCTCGAGACATACCTTTCGATACATTCTAGCACGCAACGCTTCCATCATGTCCAAGCCCCAGATCGTCATCGTCCCCGGCGCAGCGCACACTCCCGCATGCATGGCCCCATTGATGGCTAAGCTGAAGACGTCTGGCTACTCAACCTACTGCCGCCAGATGGCCTCGGTCAACAATCCGAACCCACCCTCGGATCTCTCCGAAGACATTACAATCCTACGCTCCCTAGTTGACGAAGCCATTGGCGAAGGCAACGACGTCGTGGTTGTGGCCCACAGCTGGGGCGGCGTGGTAACCAGCTCTGCATTAGTTGGCTACAGCAAAAAAGAGCGGGAAGCAAGCGGCAAAAAGGGCGGAGTGATAAGGACAGGCTACATGGCGAGTTTCCTTCTTCCCGAAGGCGCCAGCCTAATGGATGCTGGATCCAGCACACCACCCCCCTGGTTAGAAGTCCGCGGCGAACAGGTGCACTGCATCCAGCCCGAAGTCTTCTACAACGACCTCCCCGAAGCGGAACAAAAACACTGGGCCTCGGTCTGCGGCACCCATGCTGCGGCTACTTTCCAGACTAAAACTACCGGCGCAGCGTGGAAGGTTATTCCCACGAGTTATCTGCTTTGCGAAGACGATATTTCGTTTTCGCCGCAGAGTCAGGAGGCTATGGTCAATGCGGTAAAGGAGGCGGGTGCGGAGATCGATGTCACGAGGTTCAAGTCTGGGCATAGTCCTTTTTTGAGCATGGTGGATGAGACGGCCCAGTGGGTGAGACGGGTTGCGGGGGAGAAGGTGTAAGAAGGACGGCGAGAAAAACACGAGGTAGCGGGTACGAATGGGATATAAGAGAGAGGTTTTTATTTGGGGGGGGG
>JARBXR010000113.1:0-97406 GCA_029100535.1 Stemphylium beticola | reverse complement strand
GGGGGGGGGGCTCTATGGTCTGCACCCGACGGTTTGTTAAAGATCCAGGGTGAAAGAACAAAAGGGTGGAAAACACGGTCGTCCCCAGGGGGAGGGGGGAAAGCTTAGAGCGGTATTGAAAAGAGAAGAATAGATAGAGGTGCAGCAGGCCCAGCATGGAAGGAAAATAAACTATAGATCCTATTCTATACACCTTCTTCACGACGAAGAATTCTCCTTGTTTTCCCCCACAACCTGCACCGCGCCCCCATCTTTAACCCCAACACCCAAATGCAGCACGTTCAACTCATCCGGCACTCTCTCGCCCACCTGCGCGGGCACGCCCCGGCCCTCATCCACCGCTCTCGGCGTGAAGCGTTCCAGATCTGGGGGATCAAGTAGTTCCCTCACATGCCGTGGCACCGTAACTTCACTCGCATTCATAAGCGCAAGATGCCTTTTCTTCTCCGCCTCCTCGTCCGCCTCCCCATCACCATCCCCAGCCCGTCCTTCCTTGGCGGCGCGGGCGTCATAGACCTCCATCTTTGCTTGACAAATCGCCGTTGTCTTGGTCAGCACGGCTTGCATCGACGCAAGCACTTTCTGACACGCCTTGGCGAGCGGGAGTTCAGTAGCTGGCACGTCGTCGGGGGAGCGCCAGCTGGGCGTGGCGGATAAATTGCAGTCGGGGGTTGATGCAGCGTGGACAGCTTCGATGAGGCGGGGGATGGTGAGCGCGGCGAACATGTCGCCGGTGCCGGAGAAGAAGAGGGGGAGTTGCGGTGTGTCGATGCGGAAGAGGCGGGGGACGTGGTCGGAGGTGGCGGTTGAGCCGATGATTGTGAGGGTTTCGACGTCTGCGAGGGTGGGTTCTGCGGCTGCGGCTGGGGAGGTTGAGGAGGACGGACTGTGGGTGCGTGTCCCGGCTTTTGAGACGGGGCGTGAGGGTATGGTTTGGTTGTCGCGGGTGAGTCGGAGTGAAGTGATGATTACGTGCGGCACTTGGTAGGTTTTGTGGAGGACTTGGATGGCGGCGGCCAGGGACTTTAGGTCGGTGATGGGTGTGTCGGAGAGTAGTCTGTGGGATGTTAGTTGAACTGACAGATTCAAGCTGGGCGTGCATCCAACTGAACATACTCTGCTTCGAATTGGTTGGGCAGGATGAGATCCGCCTCGCGTAGCAGTCCTTTGTACTCTGGCACTTCATCTTCTGGTATATAGAGCTTGCCGTTGTCTCCCATGACGGGGTCGAGTACTGCCTTCGTCAGTCCATCATCTGCGCAGTCGCTTCGCATCTAGCTCACCCCAGAAGAAACTGCCGGGTTTTGTGCCCGCATTGAACTTGACGTCTCTTCCTATTGTTCCTATCGCTTGCACCGCCTCTGCGCTGGGCATGTATCCTGTGAGCAGTACGTCGAAGTTGCTTAGGTTCGATTGACGGAGGCCTTCGTAGAGTTCGAGGATCTCGGCGGCAGACGTCTTTGTGCCTTTGATCTGCTTGTACGCGGTATGGTTGCCTGCTCATCAGTCGTCGTATACTCATGGTTAGCAACAATTCTTACTATAGTGTACCGTGTTGATCGCAGAGACGTCGCAACCTAGCGATTGCATGACAAAGGTTGCCATTTTGTTGCCGACATAGCTCAGCTCAAAGTCAGTCACTTGCGCAGACTACCATGGCACGCGACTCACCCATGGACTACCTGTCGCATGTTAGCTCAAAGTACCTCGTCTCTACCAGATGAGTCTTACATGACTGGCAATTGCAAGGACTCGCGTGTCCGGAATCAGCGTGTCAGAAGCCATACTTGCGCGTGTAAAGTATTCAAAGAGAATGCGGAAACAAGTGCGAATATGCAGGCGGGGTACTTTGTTGATGTACTGTGTTGATTTCCTTATCTGAAATTCCGCGGGATATGACGCGGATCTCTTGGTGGGGCGGTAACTTTCCTTTTGTACCCAAGGCGCGGAACACGACTTGCAGACGGGCCTTCTTGCTAATGTCACACGCCAAAACCATGAAGCTAACAGACGCTCGATACATAGCAAAGCCATTGCGCCACAAATCCCCCACATCTATCCTGAAAACATATCGCTCGAGTGTTGATGACATCATGCTTCGCTTATTCCTCGTCGCCAATCTGTGCATATCAGCGTCATGATTACTGCAGGTGGTTTGAAGTCGTACCTTGGGCGCGAGGTAGAACCTTAGATAGCTAGAACCTTGAAGGTTGTATTCGACAAGCAGAGGAACCTCGCTCGACAGGCAGAGCTTGACTTGATCTGAAAGACCGCTTGCTTTGCAAAAGTTCATCAGGTACTTCAAAGAAAACGTAAGCGCAACAGGCTCGCTCATGTCAATTTCGACACTCTCGGTGGGCTTCTCAACGTCGGTTCTTTGCTTGAGAACGACAGAGCCAGAGCCAATGTCACCCGCGCAGGAGAATTTGACGCCTTCTTTCGAGCACTCAATTGCGACTGTTCAAAAATTAGCCACATGAATGATGGTACCGCGCGGCAAGTATAATGCGAGTCGTACCTGACTCTGACAGTGCGCTCAGATCTCTGCAGATGCGCTGGAACTCTGCAGTGGGCATCTTAATGGTCGATGCGTAGTCTGTCTCGGGGATACCAAGATGTTCCTGGTCAATATCCATGAGCTTGATATCATACTCGCTGATGCGAGCGCTGTTGCTGGACTCGAAGACCAGGTTGACGACGTCGGGCGCGTCCTCGGCCTTGATGGTGAGAATGTCGTCGCTTCCAGCAGCGCGAAGCACCTTTGTGAGCGAGCCAAGGTTGATACCGAGGGCAATGTTGCGGTCGCAGCGGAAAGGGTCGAAGGCTTCGGACTTGAGCATCATGGAGACGAGGGCGACGTGAGAATTGTCCATAGCTTGCAGGGCGATGCCGGAGTCATTGCAGTCGAAGTTGCAGTCCTGAACGAGGTCTTTGATAGCATCGACAACCTAGTATGTTGTCAGAAGCGTTCGCTATTATTTGCGGGAGAAGTCTACCTTCTTCAGGACGTTGGCCTGGGGCAAGCGTGCTTCAAGCACTGAAAATGTTAGCTTGGATGGTTTCTCATAGACAACGGCGCTTACTTTTGACCGAGATTTGTGATTAAGAGGAGTAATGCGGTAGGGTATAGGGAAGGCGGTTGTGGGAGAAAACAATTGCAGTTGGCGGTGGAGAGGCAACAATGAATGGAGGGGACCTCAACGCGGGTGCGCGTTGGACACGCGCTAAAAGTGCACAGATCACCGTACGTTAACGTGCTGCCAAGAGTGCAGACATTATGAAAGAATTGGGAGTAAAGTGAAAGAGAGCATTTCTGGGTTTTCTACAAACATCTGGTTGTCGGTTTTGAGGGGGTTTGGCGTCATATTCATAGCCTTACTGCACATCGCCTGCTATTGACCGAGAAAACATCGCTCTGTGGAATTGAGAGTAAAACGGCGGTAGGCTTTGATGCTCGATTGAAGGGGTATCATGCTGGAAGGGCAAGGGTGCAGCTACTGCTGCCGCAAACTCTGCTCCCCATGTCGCTGCTTCTGGTGGTGCGACTATTCTCATGTCTGAAATGTAGCTCTTCCTCAGAAACGGAGAGCCGCCCTACTGGTCCTATGGCGTCGTATATGACCCGAGAATTCGCGAGGCCAGATGAGCTTTCTCAGGCGATTTCACTTCGTAGCGTCCAATCGTCTCCGCTGTATGAAGTCCGCCACATCTCATATCCCACCCTACGCCCTCACCAGTCCATAAAACAGCGTCCAAGTAAGCACAAACCCACTCAACCCACCAAACACATCACCAAGCCACAAATCGCTCAACGGGCGATAAAAGTACCTCCCCGGATTCCCATCCGTCTTGAGTGCGAAGAGCAGCGCGGACACCACCAGCGACCCCAGTATGTAGAAGATGAAGCCCGTGTATGATTCGAGGCCTAATGTGCCGGCGGCGACGCCGAAGAGTGATGCGGTGAGGCTGCGGATGTTGGATATCACCTATGGTAGTGGGTTAGACAGGGTTTGTTTGGGGGAGCTGCGGTATGGATCTGGTATTGGCTTGGGCTGATAGTGGTGGGGAGGCGTACCTGGGTGTTGTGTTGGACGCTGCTTGCAACGATTGGGCTGATGGCGATTTGTCGCTCTTCTTGTAACGCTGACGCGGCCATGATGACGGTGATACGAGGATTGCAGCGAGAGGTATCGAAGCCGGGTTTGGTGCTCTACCGATGTATACGGTCGAGATGCTGGCGTGTTCGGGGTTCTGGTTGCTTCGTCTGGTGGGCCTGAACGTGGGCGCACGGGCGACGATGAGGGTGTACGGAGAATCTTGAAGGCGATTGGGAGCGACAGATTGGCAGACTTGCGATGACACTATATCTGGCGTTCTGGAATGGCGATGGGGATCAGTTCCCGGAGTGGAGAGCTGGTAACGCCGATGGCTCCACTTTCTACTGGTTGGCCCGTGCATGGACCCTTGATGAGGGTGGAAGGAATCACAGAACTTGAGTTGAGAACTTTTTAGACTGCTGATAGTGTATTCTAATTCTATAATTGGGGGAGACTGGCTGTTTATAGCTTTTCATCTATGCTAAGCATGACATTGTCTTTATTGCAATTTCGATATCAATCTTCATAAAGAAGACCATAATTGTCGAGATATCTTCTTCCGTTAGATAGAGCATCGATTTTGATCTTTGATAATGGCTACTTACTGTTGGAGATGTAGCGGTAATGAGTAATCACCAAGCGCTGCAGCTGCTCGAAGGTGAGCCATAGCTTGTCGATAGTAACAGTCATGAGTCCTCGTCGAAGTGACATTGCCAAGGCTCATGAAAGCTTCAGCAGCCTTTATGCACTTAGCCTTGGCACTTCTCGTAGAGTAGTGATACCTACTGACGATAGCAGAGACCCGGTCGAGTACCCCTGTGCTCTTGCTGTGTTAACTGTGCGCTGGAGATGTTCAGTGGCCGGTAGCAGCATTCCTCGCGCCTCGACATAGTCTGCTCCATCTAGGCGCTTTTGCGCTTCGATAAAAGTTTCCCTTGCTGATTCTGTTTGACCAAAGTCACTAGCATCACTGCTAGAGGAACCAGAGTCTGCTCGTGCGATGCTCGCTAGTGCCCTTTGAGCTCGTAACAGCCAGTTTCGACCCACCACTGTAACTTTTAGTCATGGTAAGGGAACTGACAGCTTGACTTACAGTTCAGAACTTCAAGATTGTCAGGATACGCTCGAAGCAGAGTCAATGACTGTCGTAGACTCCAGTCCGCCAGGTCCTGGATAGCGCCGTTGTCAGCATCGAAAAATGCGACACGCTGAACGAGGTCGATGAAGGGCATCTGCCAGTGTCGGCGTGCTTCGTCGGGAGTGGTATCCGTCAGCTCAAACGAGGCGGTCGTATCGCGGATCGCTTGCAGTTGGCTGCGCCAGGAGCCGGGTGATGTGTCGAGGTTTGAATTTACTAGCTCAATAGTGGCCATGAGCGTCTGAACCATTTGGTCGTTCATGTTGGGAAGATCGTTGCGTTATGAATCTCTTCCGGAAATAGGGAGAGTCGTCTATGTGTTGGTAACCATCATAGCATGGAGACGATATAGAAATGATTATCATTAAATGTTGTAATGTACGTTTGCTCACGACTTCAGAGGCGATGCACCATAGCTCACTGCTTGGTCTGTAGCCTTGGATGTGATGTCAGAGCACATAGTGGTGACCTTGTTGGAATGCGGTCACTCGGTGAGACTTCTAATCCGAATCTTTGTTAAGCATGGTAATCACTCTTCGAAGTTTCCAGTCATAATGCCATGTACCATGATGTCGGTCGCGTCTCAATAACAGCAGCTATCCCGCAGTGTTATTTCCAGCAATTTGATCCGAGCATTGTAATAAGAAGTGGCAGGTGATTATGTAAAGACGCTGACGTTCCTCTGGCGATACAGTCAGCATGGAGTCTGCCTGGATGGATGAGTCGTACTCAAGTTCTTCGCGATACTCAGTCTCAAGCAGCAGTGAGTCTTCCAGGTATGAATGTATGGTTTGTCAGCTGGCAGCTTACACATGACGTGTAATTCGACAAGGCTCCTCACTAGCCGGTTCGAAGGAACTAGTGTGAAAAGCAAAAGTTTCTCGCTCTGTACCTGCATGTTGCGCTGTTGATATGCAGCCCTATCTTATCGATTGTGTTATCGATTGAGACAAGCGGAGCATGTGCACGTCATCTGCGAGGACCTTGGGTGTTGAGTGACCGAGTCTCAAAAGCAACAGTGAACGGCCTCTCCGGAGAGCCGAGCAGCTCATCGGAGGTCCAAGTGAGGCCTTCCGAGGGGGATGCACGGATGTTTGCAGCTTCCATTGACCGGAGAGCGGCGCTACGGACGGACGAAACGAGCTATGGTATAACTTCAAGGGGTAGTGTTGTGAAACCAGGTGGAGACAAGAGGTTACGAGCGAGACTACGAGTCGCATCTGTCTCTCTCGCTGCCTGCGCCTCGTTGTAACGCGCGCCTGGGTGGTCCAGGCCAGGTACAAGGGGGGAAAACGGTTAAACGAACGCCCCGTGAACGCACTGAACGGTTGACGCCGCCGTGTCTCACCAATCACAAGGGGTTCGTCTCCGCAGCCTGCCTCATTTCCCATGACCCGGGACCCTGCCTCGAACCATTGATTGAGTGTGTGTGCGTATGTGCACTGTCTGCTCTCCTTTTGATGTTTGTGTTTGTGTCCGTTCTGTTCTGTTCTACAAACCTTACAAGTTGACCGCAGTCACGATTGGATCCCACACTACAGACGCCGCGCCATCGTCAGCGCCCGCGCCCGCGCCCGCACAAGCCGTACCAGCCGTACCAGCCATATCCATATCACCTGCCCACCCCGGGTTAGAGCAACCGCTGCCGCCCACGTGCAACTCTCCAGACCACACGACGACGACATCCACATCATGCGGTAGCAGCATGGAGAGTATTATTCCCGACGACTCGCCTCTTGCGCAGTACCTTGAAGGTGCGCCCATTCCGCTGTTATGACGATGCGACCACAGCCGCTAACCGCTGCCGTAGGCCAAGGTAGAGGGGACTCGCGCCCACCTTCACCGGACGCATCCACCTTTGCAGACACACAGGGCTTCGCGCCTCGGGGACCCTCCACACTGCAGTCAAGAATAAGAGACAAGCTCCCGCAGCCCCTACGGATACATGCACGCAATGGCTCTATTGCCCGCATCCACACAGCATGCTCGGTACGCTCATCTGGCTGTCTCACCACACCATGACTCAATATACTGACGGCAGCGCAGAAGGCAGTCAACTCGAGAATCGGGCGCGCTGACAATGAACGATTCCTGGAACAGTTCCGCTACCTCATCGTCGCCTCTCAGCTTCTGGGCGAGCAGGGAGGCCTGCGCGCATCCGCCATACCCACCTTCGCAATCCACGGCCACCCCGGCCCGCACGAGTTCAAGGTCGCCACGATAAGTCCGACGGGCGCAGCTTTGACGGGTGCGACGGCCTTCGCTCTGGTGTGGCTGGTCCACTGGTCCCGCCGCCAGCCGACGTTTAGCAAGAGCCGGACGCTGTTTGTGCTTCTGGTCTTCGCCGCTGCTGCCACGGCCGTCTACGGGTACATGCGCCGCCAATGGCTGCAGTATCTACGACAAGAGGCAGTGGCCGGCGCTTCTGCCTTGGTTGCCAATCTGCAAGCATTCGAGGCATCAACATCGTCTGCCCTCGCCTTGATCCAGGAAGTCGAGCTCGTTTCTCGAGGCTATAGGCTGTATGTCTTCTTGTCACGCTCTACCACGCCAGATACTAACCCCGCGTAGAAGTAGCCCCCTCCCGCCAATCTCGCGCATCGAGGAGAGAGGACAAGCCCGTCGTTGCCAACGCCTCCGTCGCAGTCTCCGAGCCGCATACGCCGACGTCATCCCCGTCCTCTCCCAGCAGTGCGACATCCTGAAGCCGTTGATCCAGGAAGATGACTTGGAGAAATACCTCGACGTCTACGAAATCAGCAACCCCGACCTGCAAGAGGCCGCCCTGAGCTATAGCGCATCCGAGTTCGACGACCCCGAGACGCTCAAGGCCCTCCGTACTTTCCAATATCGCCTATCCATCCTCCGACGTGTCTACCTCTGCTCTCTATTGGCCATGGAAGCAGATGGTGGCAAGCCCGATTTCCCGCGATGGTCGACTGTGGTGGATTCCATGCTGAACACGGCTAGCCCCGTAGGACAATGGAGCGAGAAATTTAACCGTGTGCTAGCGGAAGAGGAGCAGTTCGTGCTGCCTTCGCCGGCCAAGGTAGCGCCGACACCAGGCCGAGAGAAGATCCGGAACTCTGTGCGCAAATTGTCAGGACTATCGAGTGGTATCCGCGGCTTACAGGCCAAGATGCAAGTACTCCGTGAAGAGACGAACAAGAGCTTGGAAGACACGGAGGATGTCAGCGAACTGGGCCACTCTCTCCTGGCGCAGTATGATTCCATTGGTGCCGACCTCAAGAGTTTGGTGCAGGCTTGGGAAGCAGGCAAGAATGCCCTTGCGCTGAACATCGATCGACAAGAGCGTAGGATTTCGCAGGCATCAAGCGGGCTGCGCTCGCCAGTCCCAAGTCTAGGCGGCCTGACGGCTGTAGACGAAGGCAGTCCGTCTGATGCTCTACGCGCGCTTAATGGTGACTTGCTGAGTCCTCAGCAGAGTGCCCCGTCGAGCGATCAGGGCAGCGCGTCCGACGACGAAGTCTTCGAAGCCATCGCGATACCCAAAACCCGCGCCACCATGTCGAGAGAGGAGCGGATGCAAAAGATCCAGGATGACCGTATTCGTCAGGCTTCGCTGCGTGAGCAACGGGATTCCAACACCAACATGCTGAGAGAACTCGAGTCGGTCATCAACCTGAGGCCACATCGCGCATCTGCGCCGCCCGGTGGACGAGTCACAAGTCTCTGAGGCGCTTTTCATTGTGTTTATTTCCCAACTAATGACTGCCACCAGATACCGCTTTTCCTTTTCAATTTCATTTCTTCGCTTCGTCATGGCGTGCATTCCGTCTCAGCTTGATCTTGGGCATTTATGCGATACCATTGCCGCGGTCTCATTCGCTATTTCATAACACAGTTCCTGGAGTCGGAGGCATAATGTCTATAACGCATACCTTGTGGTCAAAAGACACACACAGAATAGTAATGACACATATCACCAAAACGATGACGTCTCTTGAATTCGGCCCTGGCACTGCGCTGTGTCGTGTTTTTGGCACATGTAATATAGGGGCATGCGCACGCGACGACGTGGCTGATGAAGGCTGGACTCGGAGGATTCATTATCCCCAGAGCTTGGCCGGACGAGACAGGGCGGTCATGGAGCTACAACATAGCTGGTGCAGGCAGCCAATAACATTCCTCGCTCTTGATGGCACATGTAAAAGTCAGTCAGGCAAATTTTGTTTAGGGTTGGACATCACACAGATGAAGAAGAGAATGCTACCCTCTATCCCAACAGCCATCCAATCACTACTACAGCATACATTTCACCAAAGCAGTGGCTGTGCAAATGAGTCGTGTAGCATGCTCCTGTCCACCCTCGTGCTTCTCATGCGTACCCATGCCATACGTGTCAGATCACGGTATGGCAATAACCATTTCAAGAGACACTTCATCTATCACGCAGAAATAGATTCGCCACAGGTGCCACCACACTGCTGTCACTAAACATACAGTATGGTTGGTCAACCGCTCTTGCCCCGAGACGACCGGGTGGCCCTTTCCGTTGGGCTAAAAACGACTCATTGGTACCAGAGCCCCTGCACGCCTTCGCCTTCGATCTCGATCTTTGTTGATACTCCGTCCTCAACACTGCTCACCCTCTCCAGTTCGCTCACAATTCAGTGCGAAACAATCTTTCTATAGTTGTACCTGTCTCTTCCAAGCCCATGGCTTCCCATGTGGGTTCGCTCTTCGGGCCTTTATGACACGCGAAGCTAACCATCCTAAGCTTCTGCCGACGTCCGACCCACCATGACAACTTTCTTTCTCCCCCACTGGGCGCTTCATTTAAACGGAACCTCTCCAAACGCCTGCAAAATGACAAAAATTGACTCGACGTAGAGAAAACGAGCTACTGAACACCGAAACACCCTCAATGAAATCGCCAGCGAACCAAGCAGAGACACTTCACTTTGTTAGATACCCAGCTGAGTACCTCCACCTTCGTACAAGGAGGTCTGAACCAAACCCTCCTAGTCTTCCTCTTCGTCAGCAACCCCATCAGTTCTTGGCACAGCTGGAGGGGCGCCGTGCCGTCTCCTCATATGCACTCGCAATCCATCGGAGCGTGCATATTGTCTTTCACATCCTTCAATGGGACATGGGTATCGAATCTTGGCTCGGCTTGATCCTGCGCAAGCCTGTGTCTTGAGATGGCGAGTCAGGTTTCCAAGTGCATGTACTCCTGTCAGGACCGTTCCGCACCGATACGGACAGGGAACACTATACTCAGCATCGATCTGGGCTTTCTCGGGGGCGGCAGCTAATGGTATAGTTTGAGCGGTGACCGGAGACGATAGCCGGGCGTTCGATATTGGAGTATGATACGGCGATATAGGGGAGCTTCGCAAGAGTATCAGTATCCGTATCCGTACTTGGACTGTAGAGGCACCACCCACTGGACTGGCTCATCCGACGCAAGCTGCGGGATGAACTCGGCCGTCGTAACGACACTGTACGCCTGACTCATGTTGTGACCTCCCGCGTGGTAGGCTGGCACATACCCATACTCCAGTCAGCGCTGATGGACTATGCTCCGGATATACATACTGAGGCTGGCCGAGATAGGGCTGCAACGGCGCGTAATGTCCCACGGTGCTACGCGTAGAATCCATCGCTGGATCGTTTCCATCATGAATTGTGCTAATCCTTATCATTTGCTGGCCTGGCATGGGCTGTTCGTTGTTGTTGTGGGGATAATACGTTCCGTAAATAGGGGCGTACGTCAAAGGTTGGAAGTCCCAGCGTTGGGTGTTTGCTACACCCCCAAAAGAGGTAGGACTTGCTCCATGAGATTGTTCAGCCTCACCGGTGTCTGCTATGGGCTGGGGAAACGAATTGCTGCGTTGGTTTCGCGGATCTTCTCGTGACCAGGAAGGCTCATTGCTTCCTTGAGCATGGTTGTACGCCATGCAGAGTTTCCCCAACTTTCGGTACCTCGTTCTCTGCACGATGCTCCTCTTCGGAAGTCACCCCGTGTGAAGGTTTATTTCGTGTCGATTCTTTCTTTTCTCCTCCCACCATTCGAAATTGGCAAACGCGTTGCGATCTTGGAAACAAAAGGCAGTTTAGAGACGTCGCCGAGGACTTCGCTAGAAAAAATCGATGATGAGATGCACTGCAACTGTCGCAACTGTTGTCGGCGCGAAAGCGGTACACCACCGCAATGATCGTCTCACTGGGGTGATCAGCTGAAATTTGGCCAAAAGGGATATACTAGCGCCTCTGGTCCTCCTCGCCAGCATGCAGAATAAGAGAGAGATCTTACGGAAGTTGATGGTCAATCGAACCGGAGAATTGAACGGCAAGTGCTGTAAAGGCAAAAGACAAGTGCCGATGTCAGCTGGGCCGCGCTAAGAGTTATACTGATACGCGCGGTCAATAGCGAATCGATTCGGGTGCAAGGCAAGACGCGCTGCAGCCGGTGAGCAACACGAATGAGGGCTCGACTACATACCGCACGTGTAGGCCGGAAAAGCAGTACCAGGCTATCCAAGCCTCCTCTGCGCTCCATTATTATCCTGGGATGCGAACAAACCCTATCCACGTAGTTGCATCCCAACTCAAAGGGCAAGGAATTGTGCAACGATCGTTTAGCTTGACCCCATGCCAATCGGGCACGTACCAGCAACACCACATGTGGCACGGCGCATGAAACGCTTCGTTGGCTTCCATGCGATAGCTTCCACTGCCTAAACTATGTTGCGAATCCTGGAAACCTGTAAAGCGGCTACTGCAATCGCCATGGAGCGCAGCCTTGCTCTTGACTCGAGGCAAGAAAGCAGGCAACCGTTGCCAGCAAGGCATCGAGCGACAATCATACATGCCTCCAGGATGTTCCAAGATCATGTGTATGGTCTTTTACATCACTTCATGGTTTCTACTCCGACTTCTTCCTCTGGTCCCTGGCTGGCGTTGGTCCACTGTTTGAAGCCATATAAGTTGTCTTCTCAGCTATCTAGGAGTTTTTTCGTATAATTTTCCGATCATCATCAAGCTGCCTTGATAGTGCTCGAGTGGCAACAAAGCAGCGAACAAGATCGCCCCAAGGCTTGTCATCGATACTGGTAGCACATTTCATGCAGTCAACCGGCCGACAGGCCCAGATAGCCTATGCCTTAGTCTCATTCTTCTACACCACGTCTTGTATTCCCTGCACGTCTTACTTGCAGCGGCAGCGCGTCTCATGTGAAGCCATGAGGCGCTACGTCAACATTCCTGCGTTGACCAAGGGCTATCCTGATCAGGACTCGGAGCCCTCGTGTTGAGAGTGCTATCTGTGAAGGAAATTGAGTTGGCGGGACGGCTTGTGATGGCGCAGCACCGGTTATGAGTGGAACTCGGTCTCGCCATCGATGGCCTACCGATCAGCCCGACCGGCCCGAACCCTGGCTCATTGGCGCGGGAAGACATGGCACATGACGGAAGACATCCCGAATGGAACAATGACAGTCGGACCCATGACATGAGCTCTCAACTCGAACTCCCGCGTATCCACAAGTCTATCGATGTCTTCTTTGCGATCGTAGCACGGCTTCTGCGCAATCCTGCTGGATAGATCTGGCCCATGCGATGTATTCAAGAACAAAACAAGAGGGGCACCTTGCTCACAGGAAATATGCATACTCCGTGATTCTAATGGCGACTATTTAGACACATCCGGCGGTTCGGTTTCGAAGTGGAGTCATCCCAGCTCCGCGGAACAAAGGAAGTTAGCTCTACGTCGGACCGTTCCAGGCACGACTACAGAGTAGCGCGATTTGACACAAGATGTGAAGGCACGAAATACATCCCGCGTTTTTAAGCGTCTAAGCGGCGGAAGCATGGCTCGTTCGGCGAAAGCTCGTGCATCATGAAGAAGAAGGCTGAGGTTGCCCGTGAGAGGAAAAGCGGTGAATGATCGACTTCGTGTAAAGGCAACGTTTGCCTTGTCTGCAGGCTGCACGAGCAGATTCGAAAAAGAGCTCTCTGGGATTGCAACATGCGGAACACTCAGAAGCTGAAGAGACAAGTTCCAACTAAGCGCGCTCACCGATGATTTCCCAATCCTAGTTTAGCGCGGCGGGGCGTTGGAATGCGTAGTCAACCCGCGACTAGACAGCCTCGGAGTTAGCAGCAGCTGCACGATGCAGAAAGGTGAACCAGCTCAAGCTCGACTTTTTAAATTTTGTGGGTGTTGGGCTTGGTTGTTCTGTGACGATGCTCATGTATGAGCTTATTTCACGTGGACTTGACGAGCGAGAGGAAACGTTACGCTAACCCTAATATGACTTCATGTGATACACATGACTATCTATCATCTATACAAGGAAAACTATAAAGGGGCATTGTCATGGCTAATTCCGGCATGAAGCAGCAGCCAGACGACTAAAGAAATATCTAGCAACAGCCAGGTTGTGATGACATCCGCGGCGTCTGAAACGAAGTGACTGATACCCGTACTTGAATCGACATTCGCACATATCCTTCACGGCTTCCGCTTTTTCGCTGGTGGTATATCCAAGTTAGGATGGCTTCGTCTCAGATGGACGAGCAGCGCGTCATCACGGCGGAACGTCGATGTGCATCCAGGCTGACGGCATGGAATATGCCCGATGCCATCTGAACCAGCAGTGTTCTCTTGTCTATGCTTCTCCATATGACGAGAAAGGTTACGCTGTGCATAATGGCCAGTGAATGGCGGCTTTCCCACACAGATAGGGCAACGTGGTTCTGGTCCGTTACTGGAAATGTGGTCAAGAAACATCACTAACATCGATGTTACGGGCATCTTACCCGCTCATGCTGGTGCCATATGCTTTGGGCTCGGTGTATTTGCTCAAACTACTGGCTGGAGTCCTGTTCGCTGTTGGACTCCCTCCAGTAAGCTGCCCTTGCGCGGTGACTATGTTTCCATGTCGGACCCAGAGGCTGTCAGCGGACTGCGGTACCGCGCAATTGAAGCCGATTTCCTGGTTTGATGGCTCGTCATTCATATCTTTCCATACGCCCATATCGATCTCGTCGAATATGGCATATTCGCTCGTGGTGGAGTCGTTTGGCAGCTGCGATAGACCGGGCACTAAGTCTGAAGATCGCGTCGCCTGGTAAACGGAAGGGGGCCAAACGTATTCGGCGAGGTCTTGAGTAGGCCAGGATACATGAGGAGGAGCGTGTGTCAACGTGTGGTCGTCGACCCCGATTGGCATTTGCCATGCGCCGCCTTGCATCAAACAACGAGGATCGCTCTACATCAACATCAGAAGCGAAGCAATATGGAACAGAGGATAGGCTAAATACCTCGCTACTGTTTCCACCAGATTCGAAGAGTTCGTCTTGCCAAGTGGGCGTCATGACTGCATCGTTGATCAAAGCAGTGTTAAATCGTATCAAATCGAAGGAGGTTCAAGCTGCAGAAGGAGCCGCGTGATGATGGATTTATTTCGAGACCATCAGTTGAAAAAGGAGCTGTTTTTACTAGTCAAATCAGGACCGTGGACACGCTGGCACGTGAACGATCGGTGCCCACAGCGGCTGTGCGGCGACGAGTAATTGAACAGTTCGATTTCGTCGCTTCGCTTCGACAGAGCATCGCTACACACCATTCCAGGCGAAGACGAAATGTCATGTCGATAGGAATCCTACCCAGCCGGGAGGGTATAGCTCCTTCCCCGGTCGCTACGGTGAGCTGGCGAGCAGCTGCCTTCGCCCTCACCGGCTCTGCCGCATACGTGGGCGAATACTCACCCTGGACTACGTTCCGGGAAGGCTAGAGTTTCGGGGTGCAGCCTCAGGAAAGTAGGCAAATGTGCCAATACACTTGCGGCACTGACGACAATGGATTGCAACAAAATCAACTGGGGAGCAGAGTGAGGCCATCGAGGGTCATCCTGGTCTCGTGCTGCTTACTGCGCCTGCCTTCCTATGCGAACAAGGTACAACCGGGGAAGCGGGTTCTGAGTACACAAGGCGCTTTTCGACGATGTCGAATGCAAGACCATCGTGCATCCTTCGTTGCCCCGACCAATCATCGCAAAGGCGCGATATAGCCACCAAAGGCAGCAACCTCGCGAAGACCCGGGCCGAGAAGGCAGAGCGATCACAAAGCGGCTGGAATTGTGGCTGAGCCGGAACAAACTTCGGCGTGATGGAGGACCTCAACTCACCTGTGACATTTCCCTTTGACAGCGACCCGACTTCGTACAGCATGATGACACAAAAGAACCCGTGCCCCACAGCGCACAACATGGATGGAGAAACTACAAAACACGAGGTAAGAAGACTTCGCTTCCACAGCTTCTTCTTGTTATACCACCCAGATTGGGCATCGCTGCATGTCCTTCCTCCCATTCACCCTCGAGCCCAAACAGTGAAGCGAACAACCGAATCCGCAGCTTCGTCGAAACGCGCTTCGCTATTTGCCTTCGATGGTGGGCTGACTGACTGATGCGGTATCGAGATTAAGTCTCCCCGCTAACGCCGCAGCCGCAGATGGGGCGAAACGGTTCAGCCTGATAGTGCTGAGACACGCGTGCCATTGCTGGGCTGCCACGTTTTTTTTTTCTTTTTTTCTTTAAGGCGAGAATGAGCCTGATACCTAGGTTCATGCGTTGGCAGAGATGGATGCGCTGCAGAGCATTTCATGTGAAGGCATCTACACTCTGCGTCGTCGTTGTCGACGCGCTTGGCTTGGCGTGGTTGCCTTGATGCATATACCTGCGTGGGGGCGTGGCGATGACATGGGGGCGGATTGGGGGTTCAGTTGTTGCCTTGTTCATGATAATGTGGCGCGGAACTCCTGCTTAGAGATGGTAGAGAATAAGGCGACCTCTTGTGTTTCGGTAGCCTTGTGCGGCGCTACATGTCGTTCTTTCTAGCTGAGATTTGCTACTACAGGGATCGAGGAATGCATGCCGCGATTTGTGATTTTACCGATTCAGCCTTGCGTAAAGTAGCAGCACCAGCTCAGGAACTAAAACAGAACAATGAACAGTTGGGTATATTTGATGCTTCGTACGTGCTGAGCCTACTCGCGTTCTAGTGGGGACGCGGGGGAAAAGTGGGGTTTAGCTCGCCATCCCATTTGGACTGCATCGCGACATGTTTTGTCTCTCAACACTGAATAGTGATCTTAGCACTACTCCCCCTCTCTTTCTTATAACTTGAAGCTTAGAGTATAGGCCTCTACATACAGTTATGCTCTTAAATGTCTACTGTTGCAGCGTTGGTTCGTAAGCTTAGCGCTTGCAATGCGGGATCGAGGCGATGACGTCATTCGTCTATCACAGTTAATAACTACCCTCTTTCCTTCCTCTACAACATCGACATAGCATTCTTAAGACCTGCATATAGCATTGAGTTACATTTATGCCCCCGCGACATCGGTTGCAACGCGTCGTTCCTCGCCTTATGTTATTGACTAGATAACGTCGCTAGCATTCTTGCACAGCGACGGGCATGAAAGAAGGTGTGGACATGGGACTTAGTGGCCGAAAGATGGAACCTTACAACAACTGTCGAGTTTCACTTAATAGAGTAGGTCTTACTGACTACTGCATAGATGTCGCGGCCGGTCGATCAGAAGCTAGCACAGTGCGGCTCCGGAGCCCGCGGCCCCCGCGTCTCCCAACCTAGACCCTGCGATGTGGGCTTTTGCCTCGTGGACACAGGTTCGCTGTGACACTCATTGGTAGAGCGATATGCCTTCGGCAATCCACAACAGAGTCTTACTTTTTCCGAGGGTGGGGTGAAACTCGTCCTCTGGTATCTTTGTACACGATCGTACGAAAATATCGTCCCCGTACCTAAGATCTTTGTCTACAGCGGCATGATTGGACTAAAGAGAGTGGAACTATGCTTTTCGATTACTTTGGTTTTGTTTTAGCTTTGCCTCCGTCTAGTGTGACTGGGTGTCCACGGTCGGAGTGAAAGCACCAGCTAAGAGGCCGAGTTTCCCCACTTCCCGACTGTTTCAGTGTATATAGATGCAGAGCATACGTAGCTGACGGGTTCTCAACCCCCGTGATCTATTCACCTCCATCATCTCACAATGTCGTTTCAGCCATGGATGTCAGCACTATTATTCGCCGTGGGTGCTTATCTGATTAAGGTAGACGAAGCCAGCCCTCGACCTTTAGTGCGATGCTAAATGCCAAAAGATGCTATGGACGGCAAACACATGCCCCCTCTCCAAGCTGCCAGGCCCCTCGTATTCTAAATACACAAACCTAGTTCTCCGGTACCACGTCCTCTTGGGCAGGCGCATATTCTACGTTGACGCTCTGCACAAACGATATGGCGGCATCGTACGCATCGCGCCCAATGAAGTCGCAGTCTCGGACCTAGCGGGCGTATCTCAGATCCACAAGATCGGGTCTGGATTTCTCAAGTCGGAATTCTATGCGAATCTTACGCCAGACCAAAACCCAGGCATCTTTGCCACGCGGGACCCGCGCGCTCATGCTGCGAGGAGGAGGTTGTTTGCGCGCGCCTTCAGCAATTCCAGCCTGCGGACTAATTGGGACGCGGAAGTTAGGCGCAAGGTCACCTTGGCTGTGCAGAGGATAAGTCGAGATGCTGCGGGCGCGGACAAGGGGGCGGATGTACTGAAGTGGTGGACGCTTATGACGACAGATGTGATTGCACATCTCTGTTTTGGAGAGAGTTTCAACATGCTTGAGTTGGGCAAGGTTAGTCGTGTACTCCTGATCTGCTTTGAATGTTTGGAAGACGTTGACTGTCGAGATAGCAAACACCGTACATCGATGCGCTTCAAAACACTCTCCTTGACGGTGTACTCCAGGCTGAGATGCCACTCGTCTACGCCATTCTCCGCTATACGCCTACCCAGTGGGCGAGGCGACTTACAACCTCCAGCAAGTTTGTCATGAAACATGGTGCGCTTGCAGTCCAGAACATGCGCAGTAGTGGCGGCAACGCAACGAATCTCTTTTCTCAGATGCTCGCTGCAACCGACAGCGGGGAAAAGACAGTAACCCTGACAGACCAAGACATCACAGAAGAAGCCGGAAACCTCATCGTCGCCGGATCGGACACCACTGCAGTCACCCTGACCTACCTCGTCTGGGCCGTGCTTAAACACCCCGAATTGCAGTCTCAACTCGAGCACGAAATAGCTCAGTTGAGCGATGATTTAACCACGGCGGAGCTCGAGTCTGCGCCGATACTAAACAGCGTGATTGACGAGACTTTGAGATTGTACGGTGCTGCGCCTGGTGGTCTGCCTCGAACGGTTCCTAGCCAGGGCGCGGATATCGGGGGATACTATATCCCAGGCGGCGTTGAAGTCAGTACGCAAGCCTACACGAACCATCGTGACCCTTCTGTATTTGCTGATCCTCTCCGGTAAGCTCCGTCACTCTACTGCATTCCAGTTTTATCATGTTGAGAGAATCTAACACCACCTGTAACAGATTCGACGCATCTCGTTTCTTGAACAAGAGCAACATGACGGCGGAGCAAAAAGCGGCATATATGCCGTGGGGCGGCGGCTCTAGAGCCTGTCTCGGTATTCATCTCGCGTATATGGAACTTCGTCTCGGCGCGGCACTTTTCTTTCGCGAGTGTCGCGGCGCGAAATTGGGGGAGTGTATGCGTGATGAGATGATGGAGATGGAGAATCTGTTTTTGATCTCGCCGAAGGGGCATTGCTGCTACGTTACACTGCAGTGATTAGCTTGCAACGAAACGAAAAGAAAAGTCTGGCATGCATGACTTGTATAGTTTAAGATTTCATGGGACGGTATTGGTAGGAGTCAACATCACAAGCCCCAAAAGCGCTAAAACTGCAAATAAGACGTCGGGAAGAATAAAACAGACACAGAATATCGCACATTACACACTAACCTCAATTATTCCACTCATCCTCCGACTTAAATTCCACCTTCGCCATCGCATCCATCCAAGTCTCCACCACATCATCTTCTGGATACATTTCCCCCGACGAATCGACCACCTCCCTCGCCACACTCTTCGCAACCTCACTGCCCAACCCCTCACTCACCAACCGCCACACCTTCCTCGCAAAAACCGCCTCCGCACTAAGCCCAAACGCCTGATACTGGCTCGACGCCGCCTCTAGTAACGCCTTCTTCAGCGCCATCCGCTCCTCCCCCACCGCAGGCGCCCGCGCAACATCTTCATCCTGCTCAGCGGCCACAGCCCCCTTCCACGCCCAGAACGGCGCGCGGAAGTTGACGGCTAAGGAGGCTAAGGAGGCGAGGGTGGCCATGTCCCGATCCACAATACCGGTTATGCGCACGCTGGTCGGGCTGATTATTTCCGCGAAGATGTTGCGCGGGAAGAGGTCGTTGTGCGCGAGGTGGAATGAGGTACCGAGCCAGCCTCGGTTGTGCAGGGAGTGAATTATGACTTTCAGCGCTGTCCAGAGGGGTTTTGTGCGAGGGCTGTAGTATGGGAGAGACGTTTCATACACCATCCATGTATCGCAGTGATCTATCAGAAAAGTCAGAGTGGTCTGGTGCTGTGCCGGGCGGGCATCTGGATACAGTGCCGCCCGCGGCTCCTTCTCCGCTTGATACTTTGTCGGCACCGGGAACGCATCGAGCTGGATCTCCGCCGCCCCGGGGGCTGCTAAATTGCCGCACGAAACGGTGCCTACAGCTGGTGTAGTAAGCGCAGCGATCTTCTCCACTGTCCTCGTCAGCTTCATTATCACACACACTTTCTGCGCTAGATTCAGTGCCTTCCACAGGAAAATCAGATTCTTCCTCCAACTCGCCGTGCGTGTCGAGTGGCAGCCGCAAAGCGAAATCCCGCGTTTTCGGTGGTATGCCTAGCAACGCCTAGAGCGATCTGTACTAGATCGACAAATTTATGAGGAAGCTAGTCGTTTACTTGACATGGGCACCATCACTAGGGAAGCAGAGTAGTGGTGGTGCTAGGAAGTCACAGTTGGCAAGGGCCGAAAAAATCTATGGGGTCATCGAAGCACAGGCTGTTACTACTGAAGGAGACCCACGCACAAGGAAGCGACACATGTTCTGGTTGCAGTAAGACATACCTCGAAGCGCAGGCCTAAAAGAAGTACATAATAGTCAGGATAATTAGTATATAGCCTCAGTAGCTTTAACTGTTCTCGCAGCTGAATGCGCGAAACATTTTGGTAAAATAATATCAGGGTCCATGATTAGCCTATCATAATCCGGGTAGTCCTCATGTTCTTCGAGCTCTCTTCCCCCTTCCATTACACACCACACCCATCCACGCTCAACCTCCGTTCAAAACCTAAGCAACAGCAGAAGTCACATCAATAACAACATGCCCCTCAGTCGGCACCTCACCCTCCCCAAATACGACCTGCTCCGTCGGCTTCTCAAGCGTCTGCTGAAGTTTGATAGCTGCAAAAATGCCTCGTCAGCAAATCCCATTCCATCCCCCCAAACACCACACCAGTAAACAAAGAACACATAAACAAAACACTTACTCCCATTAGCTAACGGCTCAATCGAGAAACTAGCCGGCTGGCAGTCTATCCCTACAACGGGGAAATCCTTCTGCAACCAAGTGCACTTGGACTCGAGGCCGTCGGGATACGCGTCAGACACAAAGACGGCAGTCAGCTTGTACGACGTCGTTTGCTGGCTGATGATGTGGTAGGAGCGGGTTACGTTCCAGGCCGGGGTGAAAGAGAGGGCGGTCGCGGCGGCGGCGAAGAGGGGGAGGGAGAGGGTTGTGAAGCGCATTTTGGCGGGTTCGGGTTGGGTTTGCGTTTAGATGGAGGTTGAAAGTGCAGGTTGGGAGTGCAGGTTGGTGGGATGGAGTGTGCTTGTCAAGGCATTTTTGTATCAGATGTTGAGCTCGTATTTTTCTCGTGGCATATGCGTGGTCCACTCACTTCACGGTGTATCCTAGTCGTGGTGTCTATTTAGGGCTTACTGCCACGGAATCATCCCGGACGGTCGCGGTTTAAGGAGGCAGTAGGGGGAGCGGGTTCAACGCGCGTTGGATACGAGGATAGCGTGGGAAAACGAGGTGCACACGCTGCGTGACTGGCACATGTGATGAGGGTAGTATGTGGTATAGTACTACGTGTCCGCAACAAAGACGGTATTTAAAAGTCTAGTCTATTAATGTGTGCAGTCATGAAACTTGGCGTAGTAAGTTACTATGCAAGTAGATAACTTGCGCCTTATCTTTCGTCTAAACCCTCCGAATACGATGCTTGCAGTTTGCAGCGCAATGCTCTGTTGGCGGAAGAACAGAAGCTAGATAAGCATTTTCCCATCGTTGCTAGTACCCGTGTTAAGCTTTCGACGTCAAACGCGGATCAGGAGACTCGGCCTGGGCGCATTTGCTAAAAATGGCCAGGATTCGGGCCGGTGGAACCACAAGCACGTCCCCCACATTACTCATCTTACTCATCTTACTCAAGCAACTGTCCCGACCTATAGACTCAGACGTAGCCTTCGTATCGAGTGGCTGTGCGGTGTGGTACTCGGTGGAATTCCTTAATCAACGCGGCATTGACTTCCCAATACGTTGCTATACCGAACCACGAAAGGCGGTGAAAGCGGCGGTGGGGGATTTCCGGTAGAAAAAAAGAGTGAAAACCAAGATGTTTTAATTTCTGGTATCTCGAATGCCATTTTGTTTTCTTGGGGCGGTGGGGGAAATGTCGCTGTTTGATAGTAGGCTTGCATCAGCCATCTTTTTCCGCATCCAATTTGAGACCGCTATGCTCACCTCTACCACTTGAACCTCAGTCCGTCAAAATGATCAGGTTTGGGCGAGAAATCAGCAATGAAGCCATCGGAATCTATATAATGTTCTCGCAGAAGAAAGCAAGGCGCGCAGAGGAGCTCATCGGCTTCGTAGTGTCCTAGCCAGGCCCTGCCGTGGGCGCGGTACAATAGTGCGGCTACCTCGGTGAACATCCCTGATGCGGTGCTATGGTGGGAGGCGATGAAGTTGGGCGGGAGGTGGGACTCTGCGTCGAAAAATATGTCTTCAGTGGCGGTTTCGTCGCTATCCTTGGTGCTATTAACGTGGTATCTTCCAGTGTATTCTGGAGGTTCGGCTTGCTGTGTTGAGGAATGTAGACTGTCGAGTTTGTGACACACACATCCGAAGCGATGGTTGGCGTTAATACATTCGGTGACAGCGATTGGAATGGGTGCGACTAGAGCACTTGGAACAGAGCTGTAATCATTTGCGCACCGAGTGCAGTTGTAGTGTCCAGTTCGTACATCTCCGCTTTTAGACATCGTCTTTTGGTATGAAATTGCGTCGAGGAATTCTGCTCTCGAACGTCCCGTCTGCTGCAGATATTGTTCGAGCTCCAGCCGGAGATAACACTCTAGGTTCTCAGTAGAGTCAAGCACCGCACGACACCATGCTGCGTATATGGAAGGCAGGGCCTGCAAATACTGCCTATGGGTCAGATCGTTGTTGATCCATTCGAATCCTCCTATCTGACAAAGTGACCCGGCGGTGAGCGCCATTGGCAACAGGACCCTTCCCACGACTCTGAGAGCCAGCCACAGGGCTACAGCACCGACGTGGTTTCGATTAGTTGACTTGGATTCTACATCGGAGAAAGTCAGGATTCGTTCCAGGAAGCGGCCATGTCGCTCGTGGCAAAGGACAGTTCTAACGGCATGTTGCAAACCACACCATAGGCTGGAAGCGTTGAATTCGACGTACTCCTCTGTCGCGGTACTATGCAAGAGCCATGTGATGCTGTTATGCGAGATAGGCACGCTTTCCCGGGCGTATGTCCGTTTCAGCCATTCGTGTACGGTCCAGCCGTCGCTCTTCGCATCTGTCAGCTCGATGCAGTCGGAAAACAATCTTAGCATTGCGATTTTGACTTCAGCGTGCAGGTCATGAGCTGAGGCGACAAAGAGGGAGATTGGGGTGCTAGAACAGTCAGTGTGAGATCCCCTTGAGCGTAGTGCACTGATCTTACAGGATGTTTGAGGATGGCCCTTCGTAGAGAAGTGCGGTCTTGTCGGCGCCTGCCTCGATTAACATAGCGCACAAATCCACGTGACCATTAGCTGCAGCGAACTAGGTCTCCAGTCAGTGCATGCGTTGCTAGGGGGTATTTCTTCCCACCAAGATTCTATTAGACTTACGTGGAGCGGCTTCCAACCCTTGGGGCTTGTGTCGACGACACTTCCAAGCCCCTTGCTGAGGAGAATCTCCACGGCTCGAGTTTGGCCTGTTCTACAAAGCTCAAAGAGCAGAGAGTCTTCTGGAATTGCACGAGTGACTGTCAGTCTGCAGTTGAAAAGCCAACTTCGGCCAGCGGAGGCCACAATCGCTTCCAGCCCATTTTGTACACCTAGCCATTGGATCCATGCATTGGGATAGAAGATGAAGGATGTGAAGCATTGCGTGTTTTCATCGGTATCTTCCGCCTTGGCCGGGAGGTGAAGAGTGGTTTTGCGTATCCACATACAGCCAAAAGCGGTCCGGTAGCTTGTTGCGTGATGGCTAACGCAATATCGCAAGTTCTCTGAGTAGACGAATGTCCTTGCACGAAGAGTGCCGTTGCGATCCATTGTATACCCATCTTGGGCTAAGATCTCAAGCGAACTCGACTCGAAACTTGTAACCGCTGTTTGCCCAATTGCATGAAGCATTAACTCATGGATTGTCATGTTGGCAATGGCCTGGTCAGGAATGTTCTTCTCGAAGCCCGTCAACACAGTTTTTGCTACGTCGGTTTCCCATATCGAAAGACCGGGAAGACTGTCTTCCTCCGTGTATGTTGGGAGGGCGCCCGGGTGTTGCCTTGTGGAAGACAGTGAATGTATAGACCGACTGGAAAGCAAGCTTGAATCTGATTTGACGAGTCTGACATGATGCAGTGAGCCTTGACGTATGTTCACATTCGCTGATATGGCGTGGTGGTGCGACTGAGATTGTACTACACTTGGTGAAAGTTAATGACAACCCCGTGTACCATATTACAAACATACCATTGATGTACCAGGGCAAGGGTCAAAGTCGATTTTGTCTCGCTCAACGAGTCGCGAAACCTTTGGACATGTTTGCTATGCGTGGCCGCTTTGAAAGCCGCCCATTTGCGTTTTTTGCGTGAAGAGGATCGGAACCCGTCTTCGAACTTTTCGACAATATTGGTAAGTTCCTGGATAGTTAGACTACGATGAGGCTGAGATTTGAGGTGTTGTACCAGAAGTTTGCCTCGACAGTGCCCTATGCCCTCCGCTATACAATCGCCAACCGGCTCTGTGTTGGACTCAATCCTCCTGAAGATCGATATGAGGTACTGGAGATCGTCGTTAATGGCTGCAATTTCCTGCGGTGCATCTTCTACAGATTCCCAAAATCTGTACAGTTTAACGCATGCCTCGGTAAGTTGAAAGGCAACGGAGACAACAGCTAGGCCTGATTATTGTCAGCAGGAAAGATGACAAGTGCGATCGTGTCTTACCGTTGGCTGCAATGGAAAGTCCTTCCATGATGATGGTGAATTTCGGTGCCAGCGTGATGGGCTCCAGCCTTCCCCATATCAAGATATAACGATCTTAAAGGATGGCCAGGGGCCAACAGCACAATCCACAGCCTTGGGCGGCCTTGAAACATTGCATGCAGAACGGCATCTCGCTTTGTTCGTTGCATGCTTGACACCAAGAATTGGCTGAGATCAGCCTTGTGCACGGTGGCGAAGTTTGCGCAAAAGCAATTCTTGGGGTCCAAAAGACTGTATGTAGGCTAAAGAGCGAACCGAGCCCAAAGCCACCTCGTCAAACATCGACGAATGGTCGAGAAACCCATGACGGGAGGCACGTGGCTGTGGCAGTTATCGAATGGCATTCTGTCGCGCCCCACTAGACCGTCGAAGACGTCTTATCGGCAACATATCGAGATTAGCTTCCAAACAAGTGAGCAGTGCAGAGCAAGATAACCCGTGAGGCGCGCAGTATTCGCGTACCTTGTCCAATCCCAGTAGGAGCCGATTGACGCTAAGAGCGTACCAAAAGCGGCTGGGACGGGCGGATGCAGGCCTCAGGGGAGCGGCAATGCGACTTTCCGTGCTGCGCACTATTTCCGGATGCGACTTGTCCTGAACATGCGGTATAAAGCCGTCCAATATACACGTCGCGTGTGGTAAAGTCCAGCTGCGATATCAAACGTCCCGAAAGATATCTGTGTATATTTATTTAGCTTGGTCAGCGATGGTCAAATAAGAACTTTTTTGAGCGCAGGATTCTGATGGCAAGTGTGTGCTTGGGTGCTTCACTGGCGGAAGGCCAGGCTGAAAGGATAGGATTGCAGGGGTATCTTGGATATTATTGTTGGTCTAAGCTCGTTGGCGCTTGCTTCGTCGCGTAGCTTCCTGCTTTACTTGTACGACTGACTGCTCGTCGTCGTGCGGTTCCTTCTTCACGCGCTTTCGTTTGGTGGTCTCTTTCTTGATAGTATCCTTAACGACCGTCTCATCTTCTTCATTCTTTATGGTTAGCTCTTCTTCCTTGATTTCCACCTTGGCCACGACTCTTTCTGAAAATGCCTTGAGATCTGCAGTGAATAACACAGAGTGCGCCCAGCCCGCCTCTTTACCCCATAGCTTGCGGAACAGATTTCCTATAGCAATGTATGTCGCTGCGGTCAAACTACTGTGCTTTCCTTTGCCGAATCTGTAGTCGCGCTGTGCGATTTGCCAAACATGTGTGTCGACGGGTACTGATTCTAACCAGCCAAGACCGAAGAGGCATACGCAATCGGCAACCTTTGGGCCCACACCATGAAGTGCCAGCAGCTCCTCATGTGCTTTCCGGTACCCTTCACGTCCACCCTCGAGCATATCCCCAGCTGGCTTCTCTGCGATACCGAATTGAGGGTATTCCGGGTTACTCAACTCTTCCAGCCATTTCAGACCCTTGCCCTCTGAGACCATGCGCGCAGTCTTCGCAATGTATTTCGCCCGATAGCCGAATCCAAGCTTCATTAGATGCGCCTCGACATCCGGACCGGAGAGTGCAACGGGCGTAGGGAAATCATGATAGGGTACGTCATTGATGTGTCCAACGAGGGGTCCGTAGTGTAAGCAGAGGTTGTGCACCATGCCCGATATGCGACTGATGTTGTTGTTGCTGCTGCAGATGAAGCCAATGAGAGCCTCCCAAGCATCTTGTCGCAATATCCTTATGCCAGTGAACTTGGGTGCCCTCTTCCTGAAATTGGCGTCTGAGGCCGCCCATTGATCGTAGAATTGGCCAAGATTGGGCGTGAGATTGAAGTAGTGCTTGATAAGGGCGAGAGTGTCGTCTCCTTCGGGGGCGACTGAGGGCGCATTAGAGGGAGGCGGAGTGGGTAGTGTGGTGGTGAGGGGCGGGTATGTGACCCGGTAGTGGAGGAATTCGGCGTCCTGATGGAGGGACAGAATGCGACCGTGGAGGGCCATTGACCACTCGTCTTCAGTAGACTTACGCCATCTAATAATGTGTTAGCATCAATTGCGATGAATACGACATGTAAAATGGCATACCGAAAAGACTGTCCGCATCGCAGAGTGGTATTGATACACAGTTCAGTCAAACTCGTAGGCAGCTTGTGCCATTCGGCCCCGCGCAAAGCCATTATAGGTACTGTTCGTATGGCGTGGAATGTAGAAGTGAATGTCTCTTGACTACATAGGGGCCTGGATCTCGCCTCGGTGACAGGGGTAGTCGGCGCCAAGGTAGCGCTAAATCCAGCCCCGACTTTCTCTCACACGTTTTCCGCGACGACATCCACAACCACGGCCTCAGCATCGCGTCCTAAAGTTCGGACCCGTGTGACAAGTCGATTCATCCATTGCGCCTTGATCCAGCTCTGCTAATCGCAGCTTGTCGCGCCACCTCACTTTCCGTGGCAGCAGAATCTTACGCGGCTGTACGTTACCACGGCGCGATAGCTCCCATCAACACTACCACCACCACCAACACCACCCAGCATGAACGGCGATAGCTATTCCCGAGGTAAGCGACTTCTATCAGTACACGTACTGACTAGTGTACAGTTTCAAGAATGAAAAGATACTAACAAAAGCAGACGGTGGCCGATCGAGCGCATCTCGCAACTACGTGAGTGCAAAAGCAAGTCGCGACACTGCAAAACACCAACTGACTGAACAGTCCTCGAGAGATGACCATCGCGATCGCGGCGACCGTGGTGACCGTGGTGACAGGCGGCGACGCCGTTCCCGTTCGCCTCGCCACGGTGGAGGCTCCCGCCGTGATTACGAAGTAGACACCTACTCTTCCAGCCGCGACTACCGTGAGCGCGAGCGCGAAGACACATACGCACGCCGCGAGAGGCGCGATGACCGGGGCGAGCGTGGAGAGCGCGGCGGCGAACGTGGCGGATGGGGGGATTCCTACTCGAGGCGCGACCGTCCTCGAGGAGACCGCGACCGTGACGATGACCGTGGCCACCGACGAGAGAGGGGAGACCGCAACGAGAGAGGCGGCGACAGATTCGGCGATGACCGACGGGGCGGTCGAGGTGGACGTGACGGGGGCTTTGGTGGTGGACGCGATAGGATGCGCCAACAAAAGGAAGACTCTCCGCCGTTTAACAAGCCGCGTGAGGCAACCCCCGATCTCGCGAGCTTCACAAACATCCAGAACCGCCCGCGTCGTATGACACAATGGGACATCAAGCCCGCCGGCTACGAGAACATTACCGCCGAACAGGCCAAGCTGTCGGGCATGTTCCCACTCCCTGGAGCTCCCCGCGCTGCACCCATGGACCCGTCCAAGTTGGCCGCCTTCATCTCGCCCTCTACCGGAACCGCCACAGCTGCAGCTCTCGCCACATCCGCCGCCAAGCAGTCGAAGCGTCTCTATGTCCATAACCTGCCTTCTGGCTGCACTTCTCAGGAAATCATGGAATTTTTCAATAACCAGCTCAATGGCCTCAATGTCGTCTCTGGCAACGACCCCTGTTTGTCCGCTCACATTGCGACCAGCAAGGAGTACGCAGCGCTTGAGTTCAAGGCTCCCGAGGACGCTACTCTTGCACTGGCTATGAACGGCATCACCATGCGCGATGATGGCGGAGCACCTGACAGGTCAGGTCTCTCCATTCGCCGACCCAAGGACTACATCACTCCCACTGCCGACGAGAACGCATACCCGCCCGGCGACGAGGTGTCTTCTGTCGTTAAGGACAGCCCCAACAAGCTCAGCATTGTCAACATCCCGACATACATCGAAGAAGAGCAAATCCGAGAACTTGTCGAGACAATGGGCAAGCTCAAGGCCTTTATTCTGGTCAAGGACACTGGTACCGAGCAACATCGGGTGAGTTGTGCAGTCATATTGGTCCCTCCAGTTTGCTAACTATTCACAGGGTATCGCATTCTGCGAGTACGCCGACAACGAAATCATCGACGCTGTTATCGAAGGCTTGAACGACATCCCGCTCGGTGACGGCAACCTCAAAGTCTCACGCGCAACCGTCGGTCTCCAACAGACTACTGGTCTCGACGGTGGTGTAGGTGCCATTTCAATGTTGGCTGGAGCCAGCGCCGCCGAGAACCATGAGCACAGCCGCGTTGTCTGCCTTATGAACATGGTTACTTCGGACGAATTGCTCAACGATGAGGAATATGAAGGTAAGGCTGCACGCATGCACATTATCTTGCTATCATACTAACATGAACCAGAAATCAAGGAAGACATCGAAGAAGAGTGCGGCAAATACGGGCCCATTGTCGAGACGAAGATCCCCCGTCCTGCAGGAGCCCGCGTCAACCTCGGTGTTGGCAAGATCTACATCAAGTACCAAGATACAGAGTCTGCGCAAAAGGCTATCAAGGCTCTCGCTGGACGTCAATTCTCGCGGAGAACAGTCGTTGCCACTGAGTTTTCCGAAGAGGGTTTCGATGTCGAGGCTTGGTAAAGGCCGCGCTTTTGCATTGCACATTCAGCATTTCGTTCATCTTGTGCATTTGGCACGTTGTTACCGCGGGGTCGGGGTGTACCAAAAAATGGCGAGTCGGTTCAGCAACTGTACACTAATTTGATCATAGGAGAAGCCAGTATGCACAAGAGCTTGGTGATGCTGGTATTTACTCGTGTCTTGAATATTTGGACCGCATTAGCGGGTTTGCGCTCCATGGCCTGACCTGAAATATGATATCGCATTCGTATTGCTGAGACCTGGACATGGTTACATAATGTTGTGACAGTTTGTTTGACATGTGATTATCCAGATAGAGTGCTGACGCCCGCGATTTTGCCGCTCTTTCCTGGTTCTCGATGTCAGTTTCAGGAAAGCATAACGACGACTCCAGCGACTACTTACAATGTAATGGTCGAATAGGCAAAGAAACATTACGCAAACCTGACCGCAAAGCGACACGAAATATGGAGCGGCTGCACGCCTCGCAAGTGGAGCTAACTCCGGCTAAGTCCGCAGCAGCTAGGCAACATCTAGACCACTACTATTTCCGGAGGATGCAAGCCCTCCAACACCAATCGCTTATGACGCACTTCATCAGATCAGGCAAAATCTATAGTCATCGAACGGGTCCAGCCAGTGTCGTCCGCTCGGACGAGCCTGATACTGCCAAGTAGCATCAGGCAGCCTGTGTATCCGCATGTTGATGGAACCATTTTCTAGTTCGAGCTACCGTAGCAGTTCTAAACTCCGGTCGGCGGATACATTCAGGCGCTTCGGCCCTATGCTAACAGCGACCTAGATGTGCAGCCATGATGACACCAACATTTAAGAAGGAGCGAAAGTGGTAGCAGCAGATAAGAACTCCAATCAATCACATTTGTGAATACCTCCCACCACCCACATATCTTTGGCCCGCAGCCCCCTCACTACCCCAAATCAACCCCTCGCACCGCGAGCATGCCACCTGGACTCGGCCGCTTCTTCTACTCCCAATTCTTCGTCACACCACCTAAGCCGACCGGCGACCTCAGCGGCAAAACTGTCATCGTAACTGGGTCCAATGTTGGCCTAGGAAAAGAAGCAGCGCGCCACTTTACTGCCCTCAATGCCTCAACCGTCATCCTCGCCGTGCGTTCCCTCGAGAAAGGCGAAGCAGCACGCAAAGACATCGAAGCCAGCACGTCCCGCGAAAATGTAGTTAAAGTCATGCAACTCGACATGTCGTCGTATGCGTCGGTGTTGGACTTCGCTTCCCGCGCGAGTAAAGAGCTATCCAGAATCGACATCGCAGTACTAAACGCCGGCGTAAACCGCGGGGTATGGGAAGTTTTTGAGCAAGACGAATCCACAATCACAGTCAACGTCGTGTCAACATTTCTCCTCGCCTTCGCCCTCTTACCCAAACTCAAGGAGACGGCGGCCAAGTTCAACACCAGACCCACACTTACGGTTGTTAGCTCCGAGGTTCATGAGTGGGCGACGTTTGACGAGCGGAAGGCACCCGATGGCGAGATCTTCAAGCGCCTAAATGAAAAGATTGTAGATGGTAAGGAAGTCGGTTTGAGCAACCGATATCAGGTGAGTAAATTGATGGAAGTGCTTTCCATCCGCGCGTTTTGCGAGAGGAATACTGTTGAAAGGGTGCCGGTTACGGTTAATACCGTTAACCCCGGATTCTGCCATTCGTAAGTCCTGCTCTTTTACACATCTTTTGGCACTCGTTCCCATTTCTCAACAGACTTCCTTCCTCGCACACTTCCCTCCCACTCATCTCGTCCATCTCATCTTCTCTCTCACACGTACCCAGGGAATTCGGCCGCGAAGGTCCCGCCATCCTAGCCTTCTTCCGCCTCCTTCTCGCCCGCACAACAGAAGTCGGTTCCCGTACCCTCGTCCACGCCGGTATGAGCGGCGCAGAATCCCACGGCAAGTTCCTGAGCGACAGCCAGATCACAGAGCCCAGCGCGTATGTGCGCAGCGACGAGGGGAGGCGGGATGGAGAAAGAGTCTCGAAGGAGTTGCTGGACAAGTTGGAGGGGATTCAAGGTGGGATTACGGAGGGGTGGGCGTAAAGTGGTGAGGCAGTACGAAGTGGGATTTACATGGGACGGCGCATACCTAGGTACCGAAACCACAGAAACGAATTACTCTACTACCTGCGTAACCGAAGCTGGTGATTCCCGTGGAATCTTGAGTACCTCAAGCGAGTGCTACCAGTAGAAAGACGAGGAATAATGACCGCCATTAGGCTCGCATATTGCATCAAACGCAGCGGTAGGTGCAGTTGTAAGCGCGGAACTCGCTGATTTCCCCGGGCCATGACGCCCGGCCGACGACCGACCGCCGCGTAATGCCGTTTTCTCCTTCTCAACATTTGACGGACGAAACGCAAACAAGTCAGCTTGCTTCCATGTTAAAACGCGGATTTCGGGGGGTCGCGGGGTTTGCTCGTTGCTTTGATCCACGTGGTACGCTGGCGAGTTAACGCCGAGTATGCAGCTAAGTATAATAGCGAATTATCAGCGCTTGAGGCTACACTACAATCTCTCCTTTCACATTTACAACTCAGACCACAGGTTTGAAGAAGAGAAGACTACTACTACTACTACTACTACTACTACTACTACTACGTCTATTCCAGCCCGAACTGATCCCAAAATGAGCATGAGAAGAGAAGACGAGTTACCGCTACTAAGCTCTTAGTGTCGTCGTACAAAACGTCTAAGCAGCTGCGTTGCACTTTGACATTGCGCTTATTCTGAACGGATATATTGCGCGGACAGAGAGGCATACTCTGAAAGTGTTTTTCTCACCACTGTGATCGAATTAAGCTTTGCTTGCGGTGGGGCGGTAGAGTTGGTTAGCGGGGGGGCGTAACGGGAAGTACGAAGAAGCTAATGCACAAAACAACGTCTCAGCAATAGCTACTCGCCCTTAGACGAAGCTAGAACAGAATTACGGATGATCTGAGCGCGCACGCTACGTTCGACCGCGCGTTGAGCGGTCTGGCTGCGCGCCAAGGGTAGTCAAGCATTGCTAAGCGTATGCTAATATCGGGTTTCTGTGCTATGCTTAGATTGAGACGATGTCTCGGATGGCCGCTTTGGGCTGTGGAAACATCAGGATAGGGTATCTAGATCGACACGACGAGTTACGTCACAGGCGAGATCAACTCGTTAGCGAAGCCATTCGAGCAGAGACTCAATTCACATCCAGCCAACTGCAGTCCTTGACTGCATTTGTCCCAAGCTTTCCGAACTTTTCCACCCTTCTGAGTCCCTTACGGGTTCCATTTGAACGCTGAGCCTTTTACCAAGATCTGAACACCCAGAAGCCTATAATGCTTGGCGCATTTACGCCCTCCTGCTCCGCAGCCAAAGTTTAACGTATCTATATTAGGAACAAGTGAGAAAAACTGCTCCTTTCGTACCCGGCTTCTCCCTCTCGTACGAACTTTGAGAAACTTAAACGTGGGATTTGGGTGCTCCTGAAATTCAACGCTTACATTGAGGTTCTAGGTGACTACCGAACGTCTGAGTAAGCCCAGAAAACGTGTGCAGATGGTACAAATGGATTAGAGTTTCGTACAACACATGTCGCTATTGAACACCTAGGTACTATTCCAACGACACCAAGGTGCAGAATTCATCGCTACGGCATGGAAGTCATTTACGTAGCTGGGTAAGCGGTGTTGTATAGAATCCGAGATAATCCTTTCAACTTTGTACCAGGAAATAATTACTATAGTACGAGATCAACAAGCCGCAGTCTTGTACAATAGAGTCTCGAGACTGTAGTTTCTAAAAGCACAATTTAGTAGGCTAAGCTGACAGTGTGCGCGTCTCGGAGTCCGCCGCTGTCACTGTGATTCGTCCAATCGATGTTCCACCGCTAGACCACACAACGATCTAGCTATATCCTGGGAACCCAAGACTATACGCAACACACCACGTACTTGGTGGGCATGACGCTCATGGAATAGCCATAGGGTCGAGCTTCATATTGTTACTGGCACGGGCTTATTCGTCACGTCTCGTTGAAAACAACCTTTCGAACGTGTACGAGCATTCACAGCCCCATGTATGCATCATTCTACTGGTAAGAAGACGGCACTTGACGCGGCAGACATCCAGTCATCTCAGCAGGTATAAAGCGCGAGCTGTCTCGCTGGTATCATTCGACATCGCTCTCATCATCGTCATTCACTTCAACCTTCAGTCGCTTCGACAATCATTCACTTCCACACCTGGGTCGTCAATCGCTTGAACAGCCACCACACGATCAAACCCTTGTATCTGCCTACCTAGGTATTCAAGATGCTCTCCTCCAACACCAGTACCAAGACGTGGATGTCGGTCTTCCTCGCCTGTAGTGCAATCCCCGCGGGTTTGTGCGCTCCGACTTCCAAGCCCAGCGACGGCCGCAATCCCGCTCCACCAGCTCTCCTCGACGTGGACGTTGATCTTCTTAACGGGATCTTAGCCCGAGATCTTCCAGGCCATAAGCCCGCTCCGCCAGCTCTCCTCGACGTGGACGTTGATGCCCTCAACGGGATCTTAGCCCGAGATCTTCCAGGCCATAAGCCCGCTCCGCCAGCTCTCCTCGACGTGGACGTTGATGCCCTCAACGGGATCTTAGCCCGAGATCTTCCAGGCCGCAATGCCCCTCCGCCAGCTCTTCCTCCGCCAGTTCTTCCTCCGCCAGTTCTTCCTCCGCCAGTTCTTCCTCGTGCAGACGTCGGCATGTCCCTCGCTATCACCGAGCGCGACGCTGCCACTGATGTCCACCTGGCCAAACGCTACCTCATTGGCTCTCCATACCAGAAGCGAACGATTGAAGTCGCCTTGAAGAAGGCTGTACACGGTCTTGCCGCAGGTACGACGTGGATCTGGGAGATCAGCTACAAATACACCTCGCCCACTGGAGGCAAAGACGGCACAGTGACGGGAAATCTTGTCAAAGGCGACGGCTCGTTCAGTTTTACCAATTACCACAACGAAATGAGTTTTGTTAGTCACGTCGACGGCGTCGTGTCTGCAGTTTTCGATGCAGTTATCGCAAGGACGAATGAGAAGATTGAGCTGGCACTGAGTTGGGCTGAGGATTTCACCTCCACCGGTGCAACACTGCAGGACCATGGTAGAACGAGCGCATTTACTTACTTTACTGCTGGTGGTCGCCAGGAACGTCTAAGCCAGGAGTTCTTTGAGTACGCCCTGAAGCAGAGCTAGATATTTGGAGAAATGTTACCTAGGTACTCATACCTCATGACGGGAAAGGTGGCAGCTCTCGAACCCCCACACTCATTTGGCGGCGGTCTGTGAGACACGCAATTACACTCCTTTGTTAGCGGTTGATTTTAACTCCAAGATAAGAATAAAAACAAATACTATTGTGTAATATATCTGCACATGTCTTCATAAGCCTATAGAGAGACAACGCAGGGATAATTATACGTCCAATTCCTATTAACGAAATTCAGATTAAGTTGTATCTACCTTGTGCACTGGTATCCTTTCGTACGACCGAGTAGTTTTGTTCATGTTCTCAAAGGGAAGATCTCTCGTCCAATCGCTTAACAAACCGCAGATGCAACGTCGGGCCGAAAATACCGACAATGTTGGTAGGCCTTGTACGATCGTACGGGTGATAACAACAACGAGGTTCTTCTGGTGACTTGGTATTGGTATGATTCATCTATGAACGTGGGTGCTACGAAGGTATACCTGAGCTCGGCGCGAGCCGGACCGAAGTAGGATCGAGTCGGCTCGTGGGCGAGTATTGAGCAGCCAACGTCTCTACCGATACTCACAATCCGACAGACAACTCATAGCTTTGCGGTAGCAATCGTCGATCACTCGCAGCCCTCTCACGACACGACCGTAATGTTGAGCGCCTTTGACTGAAAACTACTCGCCAAGTCCCAACAGCAAAGAATCTCAGCGAGCGAAAACAGGGCCTCTGGCGGGTACCCCAATGCCTCGAGGAAATGGCTTCTCCAATGGAGCGAGTGTCTGCTGATTTCTTCGCGTGTATAGCCAAGTTTCTTAATGTGGAAGATCTATGCGCGCTTGCCCGTGTCAACAAAGCTTATTACGCTGTTGTGCAACCTGTTCTCTGGACCGTGATCGAAATGCACCGCCCTGGCTTCCATGTTATGAGTGCGCAACAGTCGATCCTCGTGGATGAAGCTACACGGCGCCTGGCCCCACCTTACAGCATGATCGAGCCATATATACCGAGATATTTTTGGTCCGCGCTATAATTGACGGAGATGGAGTGCCAGAGTTGCTTTAGGTATCATGCGCGTTGCGCCCGAGGGTGATGCGAGATGAGGTCTCTGAAGTAAGGTACTTCGGATGGGGATAGAAACAGAGGGTCGCAATCTCTAAGAGCGCTTGGTGATGCCTCGGCATGACGCACTCGATCTGCACGGCCCACTATCACGTGCTCGTCAATGAGCGGGCAGCACGCCCATCATACGGTTGCGGCCTCATCACATCAAACAACGTCTATTTCGTCTCAAAGACCCTCAACATCGCATTCAAGTCAATCTCTATCAGGTAAGGCGGCTATCATGGGATACTTTTTTCCGCTGAAGAAGAAGTACCGCCGGTCCCTGATTTAACACTCTACCATATTTCAAGCAGTACTACCTGATCACCCATCCAGTCCTCTCTGCTATCAACGCAGCGAATTCGCTCAGCGCAGGCGTCTGCAAAATCTCGAAGATGCTGACCTTAGCCTTGACGACGCTGCCCAACCAGTTCCTGAAGTCTACGGCAACCAGAGAGTCGACACCGATGCTTGTCAAAGCATCACCAGTATCGATGTCGCTTTTCTCTAGGTTAAATAGGTCCGAGACCTTGGCCACCAAAAGCTCTGTCACGACTTCTTTCAATTTATTCTCCTCAGAAGCCGTCATTGCCGACAGCTGGGATACTAGCCCATCGATGCCCTTGGAGGATTCGGAGTGTCCCTGAGCAGAGGCTTCTGTCGCGATGGCATCGCCCAGCCTGAGAGTCCCAACCGACGATCATTCTTCACTGCTGGATCATGGACCAAGGTGCGGTATCCAGAGATGCAAGTGATGATTTGGCTGTTCTCCGGGTGTCGGCGGTACGGATTTCTGATCGCATCCTCGAACAATCGCAGTACGTGTGCGATAGGAAGGCACTTCATACCAAGGGCCTTTTCAACGCGGTTTTTGACCATATCTCCACCCTGCGCAACGTATCCGACATCATCGATTGGCCCAAGGTCAATCGTCACGGCTGGCAGACCAAGAGAGGTGCGGTACCGTGCAAACGCGTCCTGGAACGTGCCTCCTGCAGTGTAATTACTCTGTGACACGTTTCCGAGAACTCCAGTGGCGGAAGAAGTGGTGATGAAGAAGTCGAGATCGGGAAGGTTACAGTGGAGGGCCCATGTGCCGGCGACCTTGGGCCCGATCGTGTTCTGCCATTGCTCGAAAGTCATGCGTTCGAAGACCGTATCCTGCGACCAGTCAGCATTCGTCATTAACTTATTAGTCAATCGTTACTTACGTCAAGTACTGCAGCAATCTGGAGCACACCGCGAATAGGTGGCAGCTCGTCCTTCGCCTTCGCGAGGAGTCTGACAACAGCATCCTCGTCGGATATGTCGCAGTTGCGCAGATGAATGTTGCAACCAAACTCTTTCCCGTTTTCAGCCAGCGCCAACCCTTTAGGATGTCCAACGGCATTGCGGGAGACTACCAAAAAATTCTTAGCCCCCTGCTCCATCATCCACTTGGCGGCAGCCAGTCCAATACCTCCGAGACCACCAATGATCACATAGGTAGAGTCCGGAGAGTCAAGCCCAAGCGATGCTTCTGTCTTGGGGATGACATAAACCTCGTCACCTGGACGTGGAAGGACCACAGCTCCGCCGGCATAGCTCCCACCTCGAACATGCTGGAGCGCTTTGTCAACCTCAACAAGCTTGAAGACCGTGAGAGGGGCTGGGTGCCTCGTTTCTCGGTGTCGCAAAAATTTCATGACGTTCTCCAACGCCCTGTGCATCATGGCACCCCTCATCTCGCTGTACTGCAGGGTGTCAAGGCCGGTCATGGAGACTCCTCGGGCAAAGGGCGACATGTCCAGTTGCTTTGATTTCTCCGCATCAGCCTTGCCGATTTGTACGAAACGACCAAATGGAGCTGTGCACTCCCATGATGCTTTGAGCAGCGGCCCGTTGACTGAGCTCAGCGTCAAATCAACTCCTTGGCCGTTTGTTTCGGACGTCATAGCAGCGATAAAAGAAGCGGCCTCACTTGGCAGGATGTGACCGGGAGAGAGGTTAAAGTCGTCTTGCCGGAGGTGTGGTACCGCTCGCTTTGGCCGAAATACAGCCTTTGCAGTGCTGGATCCAAGAATGTCTCGCGCTGACCGACCACAACTCGAATTCGTACCAGTCCGCATCATTAAGGTCTTTATCACTGCAAGGACGAAGCGAGAAATGCATTTCGGCCCCTCTATTCGATGAGCTCGACATGTGCGGTATGATAAGAGTGTTCACAATGTCTACGTCGCGCAGTTGGTACTGCAAGCCGCATACGTCGTGGCCGGAGCTGCCTTTGAAGAGGCGCATTGCTTCAATAGCCATGGAAACATACCCAGCACCTGGAAGTACTACGCTGGACTCCAGCTGGTGGTCAACCAACCAAGGGATATCGCTGGTGCGGAGGAAATTGCGCCAGGTCGGCGTCAGTGGATTTGTGCTGGGTACAGGTCTACCGAGCAATTCGTGTGGCTTAAAGCGTTTGAGTCGATGTTCTTCGGAAGCTCTCGGTTCAAGCTTGTATGCCGTCTGATGATTCCAAGGGTACTCTGGGAGGTCATGGGTATACGTAGACCGCCGAGAAGCGTCTGATCGCGACTTATTCACCGCTGCCAGATGAACAGGGTAACCTCGTGCCACAAGCGCGCATGCGACATCCTGGATTGTATCGATCGCGTTCAGAGGCTGTTTCAGACACGTCAAATACGGCACGCGCGTCTCACGCAGTGTCTGTCTGACAGGGCCCGACAAGGTATCGTGCGCTCCAATCTCGAGGAAGACGGAAACCCGATGACCCGGCGCCGACAATGCGCGCGCTCCGTCATGAGAATCAGCTGATCCGAACACCATTGACTCCAACGCACTCGAGAAAAGGACCGGACTTGTGAGATTGCGCACCCAATGAGCAGCGCCAAAGGTCGAGCGCGAAGTAACAATGTCGCCGGTCACCGGAGATGCAAAAGTGATATCCAAGTCGCCTTCTTGGACAGGCCCGAGAAGTTCCTCGAGACAGCTCTGGTATTCTTCGGCCATGAACTCCATGTGATGTGAATGGTAGGCCAACGGAACCTTCAGTTTCCGCGCGAAAACGTCATCCGCTTCCAAACGAGTCGCCACTTCTTCCAGCGAATCCAAGTCGCCAGATATCGTAACGCTAGCCGGGCTATTGACGCAAGCAACCACTACTTGTCCGGTAGAAGAGAGATTACTGATGTACTCTTGGGCTTCTTCCGCACCAAGACCAACAGCCATCATGCCGCCTGAAAGTGCTGCTATCTTTTGGTACTTCTTGGCTAGTCGCCCTCGATGATATACGACTCCGACAGCTTCCTTGAACGAAAGGACGCCCGCTGCGTATGCCGCCGCAATTTCACCACTGGAATGACTGACTACGGCTGTCGGCATAATGTTCCAGGATCGTAGCAGGTCGACCAAGCACAGCTGGACAACTACGCTGAGTGGCTGGCTCAGCTCAATCTCATGGACTCTGGAACTTCGCGCATCTCGGGAGAGCTCTTCCCTCAACGACCAAACTGCGCCAAATGCTTGCAAACGAGCTTCTGCTTGGTCGATGGACGAGCTGAAGACCTCTCATGTAGCCATGAGTTCGCGACCCATAGCATGCCACTGCGCGCCTTGGCCATTAAAGACGTACCCTATCCGGACCGGTGAAGAGGATGCGCGAAACGGCTGCTGGCGCGGGTCTTCCAGGAACTCCGCCAGCTGCTCCAGACTGCGAGCCTTAACTGCGAGCGTCCAAGGAAACCGCGAACGGCGCTCAGCAAGTGTGTACGCGAGGTCGTCAGGGTCTGGGGCATTTCCATCTTTCAGTACTTTCTGGATGTACTCTGCCAAGTCCTTGCTTCTTTTCAGCGCCCCAGCCTCTTCTTTGGCGGTCAACATGTAGACCAGAGAAGTGGCTTCAGCAACTGATTGAGAAGATTGGCCAACATCGTTGCTCTTATAGCCTCCATTGGCGCATACGCCATTGCCATCTGAGGATGCGTGACGACTGTATGCGTCCGGGGGTGCATCGAGGATGAGATGTGCATTGGTTCCACCGTAGCCAAAGTTGTTGACAGATATTCGCAGTTGTTTGTCTTGAGGCCATGGTATCAGAGACGTTGGTACCTGTAGCTTCCAGTCCTGTAGTGGGATGTTTGGATTAGCTTTCTCGAAGGTAACGTTCGCGGGGATTTGCTTGTGGCGTAGCATAAGAGCTGCTTTGACGACGGCCGCTAATCCGCTAACAGGCTCGGTATGTCCGATGTTGCTCTTGACAGACCCAACCCATATCGAATCGGATGCTTCTCTTGCGTGTCCAAAGGTTCTCGCTAAAACCTCCGCCTCAATCGCGTCACCCCCGGTTCCTGTCAGATGAGCCTCCACGTAACCTGTGGATGCGAGATCGATTCCCGCTCGGCTGTAGCACTGCTGAATGAGTGACCGCTGAGCCTCCATGGATGGAGAAGTTATCGTACCCGTCCTGCCGTCCTGGTTGACAGCTGACTCGCGTATTGCGGCGTGGATGTAGTCGCCATCCTTCACTGCTGCTGACAGCTTCTTCAAAACCAACACTGCCATACCCTCGCCTCTACCATAGCCGCCCCATCGATGGTCCATGGAATAACACTTCCCATCTTGATGTAGTAGACCAAGATTTGAGATGGCGATGAAGAAGTCCTGGTTCAATATCGCATTGGACGCTCCAAAAATGGAAATGTCTGATTCTTGATTGCGAATGCTGTTGACGTCATGTACAGGGCCACGAGGCCGCCCGAACATCCTGTATCGACGGTGACACTAGGTCCTTGAAGGTTGTAGAAATGGGAAACTCTGTTTGCGAACATTGCTGGGCCGTTCCCGGTCACCAACGACGTGGGAAGTGCATCCACGTCCTTCATCAACATCTCGGTGTAGTCTCTGCCGAAACTTGCAGAGAATACGGATGTGTTTGTTCCGGAAAGCTTCTCGGTCGGGATTCCCGCTATGATCACATTAGTTTTTGCAAGGCAATTTGTCGGCAAGATGATTGTTAGCTTACCACTTTCTGTCGCCTGGTATACACCTTCTAGAAGAAGCCTCAGTTGAGGATCCATGGCCTTGGCTGCCTCAGCCGTGAGGTTGAAGAAAGGCGCATCAAGTTCAGTTAAATCATCTTCGATAAAGAAACCACCCTTCACATGGAGCTAAAAATTGCGGTCGATCAGTTACTGAAGATCCTTGCAAGAGGTAGAGCACTTACGCTATCTGTCCGCAATGGATCCGGATGGTATGGGGAGGCAATATCAAAGCGGCTCTTAGGGACGGGCGACCAGCAACTGGCCCCGCTCGCCAAAGTTTGCCATAGCCCATCTAAATTCGACGCTGCACCACCAAATTTGCAGCTGATTCCAATTATGGCTATCGAATTCGACATGTCATCCGAGGCTGTATGCGGCACGCCGTTGGAGCGCCTGCCGTTCATGTCATGGTTGCCGTTAATGCCGTTAACGCCGTTGGTAGTGCTGTGCGGCATCGTAATGGCGGGATGGGTATCTTGAAAGACGAATGTATCTTTGAAAACGCAAGGAAAGACTTCACGAAGAACGCCTGAACAAGAATTGCTACTCTTACTAACAAGCTATTTGGCGCGGATGGACGACTATGTATGCTCCCGGCTGAATCATCACCTACCCGCCACTCTTATCTCGAATTAAACTCATACAACCCCCGAAAGCACGGCCAATGTATTGCGCATCCGACCCTGATGGGATGGCCCGTTGTTGCTAATAGCCATCCGGATCACGTGACGAAGCGGGCATTCGGGATATATGGCAATCGATTACAAAGTGGGTCCGGCCGCTATCGGGTCATACGGGGCATTGGCGACTAGTAACTTCGCGCAGGGACCGACGCTCATCATCTGGGTGATCTTTGGCATCTTTTGATCATCATAGGGACTCTCGGTCTTATTTCTTCTAATCTTAGTGGCCAGTTCGCATTACTCTGCTCAGCTTTTGTCATACGCAAAATGAAGGTCGAAATCATCAAAGTACACGAAGTCTTGCCTCTAGACCACCAGAAGACAGCACCGCAATCTGCAAATCTTCCCATTTTGGACGCCTGGTATGCCTACCGTCGTACAGTACCTACCATTTACCTCTTCAAATAAAAGACTCAGCGAGGGTACGGGAAAGGCTTTCGATAAGTTGCGCAACTAGTTGTCGTGGCTATCTTTCCGCGCTTTGTTGGGACTCTGGAAACCACCACCCAAAGAAATTCAAAAGGCGCGACGCATACCGCTCAGCGAACCATTGTAAAATGGGGAGGCTCTAGCAATAGAGCAGTGAAGTTTATTGAGGCTCGCACCAAGTCACGCATCCAAAGTCTGCTTCCACCTACTGTGTTGAATGAGTCGACATTCTTATGGGACTACTCCCCGTCATCTCTACGCGGATTGTTTCCGACACCATGTGCCGAGCCCCCCAGCATTCGCATCCAGATCACGACATTTGCACGCGGTGGTTTCAGTTTCGGTATCGACTTCGAACACGGCTTGGCTGATGGTTATGCTGCTGGATAGTTTCTAGATCACTGGTCAATGGTCTACGGGCAGCGTTTCCACGGTGGAGACGGCGCGTTCCCAAATCCGCCCTCATGGCAGTCGGATATCTTCAACGATCAACTTGCTGATATCGATCTTGAAGAACACGGCCCTGCACTGCGTGAGAAAGCTCACGCGCTTCCCACACGTGGCCCATACCGTCGCACTCTCAAACCAATTGGTCCGGACACCGCGCGAATTCAGAGACCTACAACGATATACAACTATCTATTGCATGTACCCGCCAAAGAAGTCGAGCACAAACTCGGAGAGCTGCAGTCAAAGAGCCGTATGCGCCTGACTGACCAAGCAGCGCTTATTGGTTTCTTTTGGGCATGCCTCAATCGAGCTCGTAGCTAAGTCCAACGACCGCCCATCGACCTTCACCTGGCGAGCAGCTTCCGTTGGCTTCTGGGGGTGCGCAATGGGCTACTCGGATCACCGTTCGTCGTCCTCATGATCTCCCCAAATGCTGAGAGCAACCCTGCCAATGCCACCGATCCGACCAATCTCGCAGTCAGATTTACAGAGACGCTGAGCCAGTACGATGATGACGCGATGCACGCAATCACTTACGATGCGACATTCAGCGACAGCCCTTCGAGTACCTTCAAGCCAAAAGGAGGCGACGAACATGTCGAGTTCAGCTCTGTTGCTCACTTGGGATATGAAAAGTTCCATCTGGGGCCTCTAAAGCCCTCGTTCTACGTCCCATCGTCGTCGATACCGAATCTTTTCGTCTTGACCGAGGCCGTGCCCACTGGTGAAGCAATTGGGAATACATGGTACAAGAACGGGCTCAACCTGTTTTTTAACGTCACTGAAGACGTATTTGAGGCGTTTACTTCTGATCCGGCATTAGCGCAGTGCGAAGTATACCAGGATGTTTGAAGGAGAGGAGGGTTGTCTTGTCACATGACTGCCCTTGACAGCGATATTTACCCTGGCCAACTTTGTGTCTAGATCCTTAGCCCTAGCTTAAGTATACATGATATAATCACCCATTTTGATACATTTAGTATTGACGGGGAAAGTTGCGTATATATTCTACCTTGCACATATCAGAACTCTCGTATGCTCCAGCACCAGCTTGGACGACTTACCCAAATTGCGTCCATCTTCGATGTGCAGTTGCCTTTCCATATGTATATCAACTGATGTTGATTCATTTAGACGTCTAACAATTTTGCACCCTTGTTGAAGGGTCCTTTTCCGCCCCTCGAACGGTTGTCTAACGCAGTCGCGATCCGATTGCCGCATTCCCGCGCGTCCCCACATGCATCCGTGCTGTTCAGTGGGCACGGCGATCATACACGATCTTGGGGAAGCATAGGAACAAAAGCACTCATTGAGTAGTGGCGTTGCAAGTGCACAAAGAGAATTGCCAACTGGATGGGGTGGCTACTCCTGATATGACGTCATCCAGCGCTAACCTGATGCCATTCAGGGTAGGTGACGATGAGAAGGTACTTTTGGTCTGCCACTATTAACACAGAATTTGATTTAGAAATTCTACTCAAAACAAATGACAATCTTTGCTTCACGGTTGCTATCAGACTCAACCCACCAAACCAAGCCATCAGAACCAGACCAGTCAACGCAGCCAACAGCATCACAAAGATATCAAAAATCCTCCTCAACCAATGTAAAAACCAACGTCTCTGCGATAGTCATATAGCTTGCGCGAAACTAGAACAGACAATCTTTGCTTTACGTTGCGACAATTTCCGCATACCACGCCAAGTCCTCGTCTCCCGCCCCGCCCATTTCAGTTTCCGCGCTTTGATCCTCCCACAACTCCATGCATTCTTCCATGCAATCCAAACAACAGCAACATCCGTCAAAATATTCAAGTCCGCACATTTTTCCTTCTCTTGGTGAGCCCAGAGGTGAAGGCTGAGGAGCGATGGAAGAGGTGGCTCTCATCTCACTTATACGGATGGTCTCGGCAGCCTCCGGAAAGCTTCTGGCCATGCGCTTAAGTACAGTTTCGGTGTAAGCACCCCAACCTTGTTGGCACCCTGCGCAAAGAGCGACTCCGCCGAAAGTATGAGCCTGTGGCGCTCCGTAGTTGTCACGGTAGACGCATTTAGAACATAAGCCCTCGTCAGCCCTTTCCAACATTGCCCCGAGGCCGTTAAACAGCAAAACCTTCTCTTGCAAGAGGACGTGACGGTACTGTTCTAGGCTCTCCAGCTCTTGGCTCTCCAGCTCTTGCTGCTTGGTATGCTTCTGTTCGTCCAGGCGGTTCCAGAGCTTGACGTTGTTCCGTGTCTGTGCGATGACGCACTGTGTTTCAGGTCTGCTCAAGGTGAGGCCTTATTCCACGAACCGGTATCGTCGCATAATCATATGGATTGGGCCGCCAAAGTAACGCAGGAAATTGATTACGCACTTCATCTCGGGCTGCCTGGCCCATGCGACATCCAAAGCCCAGAGTGCCTCGCGGCACTTGTGGTAAGCCAACACGCGCTTATCTTCCGGGACATATGCGAAAGTGCTGTTGATCTCTCCCTCGGAACGATGCTTCCAGTACGAGATTCCGTCGTACATGGTGTTACCAATTCCAGCCATAACGTCAAATTGATCTTCGGTGAACCAGATGTGGTCGAGATCGTTGCAGACTAGCGCAACGCCAATGGTGAAGCGAGCAAGCGCATCGGTATCGCGCATGCGGAAGAATTGCCATGGACTCTTGGAAAGCGCAATACTGTAACGGCTGAAGAGTTTTGTATTTGTCTGGTGGCGCGATTTTTGCGACGACATCAACAGGAAACAGCGGTATTCGCGACACATTTCCTGACTAAAGCCAGGAACATGTTAGCAAAGTGACTGAAGTTTAGAGGCGGTTATTGGAAAATACATACTGGCCGGCTGCTCCTTCACACAGTGTGTTCAACACTTCTGTGAGACTGTATCCGACTACATTATCGTCGTTGGCCACGTCCATGAGACTGCCGCGAAACTCTGCAATGATGCCCATGACGATGATACGCATGAAGGCAACATAGCGCGACCAGTTTGTGTATTCGGGGATAACGCAGCGTGTGTATTCCCAAGCTGTTGCGAAGATTTCTTGCTTGACCCGGAAAGGAAGATCGATACCGTCCAAGTCATTCGCAATGTCGGGTGGGTAGTACCAGCGCTCGTGAACGACGACGGACTTCTCTTTCACCGGCTCGTTGGTCTGCATGATAACTTTCTCGTCATCTTCGGGGATCTCAGACTTCATTGGTTGGGTCCGGATATGCTGCAACTGCATTAGACTTGTAGTAGGTGATTAAACATCGTGAACGTACATGGAAAATCAGGACTCCTGTCCAAACAACCCCGAAGCCAATGGCATTTGCCAAGACCTTAGTCAGGAAGGCAGACATGATGTTGTGGAAGAGTTGTTCAATAAGACAATGAGACAATGTAGGCAGACAATGTAGGCGTCTGGAAGTCGTGTCCACGTTATTCAACTGACGTCTTACCAAAGCTGTGACTGGTCGTCTTTATATTAGGCCAGGACTTCACCAATGCCAATGTCATGGTGACATATGAGCCTCTCGATGTACAACTCAATCCAAGACTCAGCGTTTCATGCAATAATCCTCCGCGACTTAGGCGTGCAAACAGCCAGACTGCAAATGACCCGAAACCAAGGTATCCCCAAGCGCGATCAGCGGGGCATTGCTTCAACCTGCATCACCGGCACGGAAGTCAGTTTCGATCGTTATATCCGCCAAGCTCGGCTGGATTGGTTTCGGTTCATTGCAATACTCCAAGCTGACGATCCTTCGCAGCCAGCAGCACGACCTGGTCGATATAGCCAGCTCTGACGCTCTTTAGTGAACATACACTTGGCATTTTCAGGTCTCAAACACGTTCCTAATTCCCAGCAAGAGCAATTCTGGGCTCTCTTCCTCTCTGCTTGCTTATGGCGTCAATATAGAACTTCTCTTCTCCCATGCACCTTTCGCAGGATGGACAATTTTGCTAGTCGTAAGCTAAACGCTCCGCGATACTAAACATGCGCTAAACTATACCTCAAGGTGTTCGTGTCCCTTCTTGGGCAAGTGGTGTATCGCCGGTGGATGCATCGCCTGAGTAGATACCCAGGGTCATGGGTAAACAGCGTGTCGAGCATTCCAAGCGCGGTCGCAGCATATCGTGGCATGCAGCACTTGTACAATTACAAGCTGCACGAGAAGTACGGACCAGTCGTTCGCATCTCTCCTGATGAACTCAGCTTTACTGATGCATATGCTTAGGAGCAAATCTACGGCAACCGTGTATGTCCTTCCACAGACGCCCGTAAATCAGGCGTATACCCAGGCAACTAACATGTTTCCACTAGCATGGCGATGTCATGGAGAAAGCGCCACTTTTCATCGGTGTGGTGAAACCAATTAATGGCTGGGTCGGTATTGGCCTCGCGAAAGGTTCGGAACATACTCGTCAGCGACGCGCAATGGCAGTCGGCTTTACAAAGTCCGCCCTCATGGCGCAACAAGAGATCCTCGAAACCCATGCTTACAAGCTGGTGCATGTGATCAAAACGCGCGGAAAGGGTGGTCAAGCTCTAAACATGAGTGATTGGAGTATGGATGCTCTCATTCTACTTTCTCGTTGAGGATTGTAGCAGATTCTAACCGAATGTAGTATCATACACAACGTTCGATATCATCGGTGATCTATGCTTTGGAGAATCGTTTCATTGTCTGGATGAAGGAGTGGCGACTGAGTGGGCCCAGGCAACGACAAACGTTCTCATCGCTTCAACATTGGATATGGCCGTTCGGAGAGTTACGGGGGTTGGTACATGGCTCAACCGCATGGCACTCAAGCTCATGCCAAAGGAGGCGATGAAATGGCGACATATTTCTTTCCTGAATACCCGCAAGGAGACTTTCGAGCGTAAGTCCTCCCGAGTTTTCTGCAGTGGGTTATCAGCTAACACTTTCAAGGTCTTGCCGACGAGACGTCCTCGCATAAAGACGTCATATACCACATTCAACGCAACAAAGATGCCCGGAAATCTCTCGACCCCACCGAGCTTCTCCTCAACATGACCCTCCTCATCACCGCCGGCTCCGAAACCACATCTACTCTTCTCGTCACCTTCTTGTACAACCTCTGCATCAACCGCGAGGTCTACCACCGCCTCGCTACTCTTGTCCGCAATACCTTTGCTGATCCGAGTGACATTACGTTGCAAAGGTTGGAAGAGCTAGTCTACCTCAACGCATGCATCAAAGAAGCGCTGCGCATCTTTCCACCTGTCAGCTCGAACCTACCACGATTAGTGCCAGCAAAGGGTGCACAAATTGGCTCGCATATACTGCCGAGTGGGTCGACAGTCTCAGTAGCGCCATGGGCAGCAGTGCGCTCTGAACGGAACTTTCATTTGCCAAATGAATTTCATCCAGAGCGATGGCTACGCAATTACCCCGATCAGGACTGGGATCCAGCGTTCGAGGACGACAAGTTATCCGCGTCGACGCCGTTTGGAGCTGGACCAAAGCAATGCATGGGCCAGAGCTTGTCGTACTCCCGTAGTGATGACTTTATGTGTCGCTGTGGTAGGCGCAGATGACGAATTTGTTAGCTCCAGCTGAGACCGCTCAGACCCGAAGCAAGTTGCTAGGGCCTTCGTTCTCACGTCGTGGACCAAGGCTTGTCTAGTGACATACGTTCCCTTGCAGTGGTGGTGCTTGCTGCTCCATTGAGGATATGATAATAGTATTGACAAAGTGACATGTGAGTTGTGTTGGAGGCTACGTAGAGACATTCATTGTGGGGCTGTGGTATGAAAAATGCGCAACGCTGTATACGTCATCACTGCTAAAGAAAATCTACTTGGCTGAGCCGGCCTGTGGGTCCTTCATACTAATCAAGACGGTCTTGGACTGCAGGTACTCTTCCAGACCAGCCAGACCTCCCTCGCGGCCGTAGCCACTCTCCTTGCACCCACCTCACGGCAACTGGGTCAGGGGCATGACGGGGCTGTTGACGCCGACCATGCCAACTTGGAGGGCGCGGGTCACACGCAGGGCGCACGGCGTGCTAGAGGCGAAGACGGCAGCGGCGAGCCCCTAGGACGAATCGTTGGCGAGCGCGATGGCCTCTTCTTCCGTGGAAAACGTCTTCACAGCCAGGACAGGACCGAAAATCTCCTCGCGGTATGCGCGACTGTTTGTAGGGGGATCAATCAGAAATGTGGGCGGCATGAACAACGCGGTTGGGTGTTGCGGCACCTCGCCTGCGACAACACGAACTCCCCCGTCGCGGGCAGCATCGACAAAAGCCTGCACTCGTTCGCGGTGCTCCTCGTCAATCAAGGGTCCGAAGAACGCTTTGGATGGCGCGCCGTGAGCTGCAGCAAGTTGCTTGAAAGCAGCACTGATGCCCGCAATGAAGGCATCGGCGACGTTGCGTTGGACGAGCACGCGAGATGCTGCAGAGCACACCTGGGCGCCGTTGAGGGCAAATGTCTGCGAGCACTGCGCAATGGCGGTATCCAAGTGAGCATCGTCAAAGACGAGCGCGGCGGATTTGCCTCCTAGTTCAAGCGTCACGGGCTTTAGGTTGCTCTTCGCGGCCGCAATCTGCACGGCGCGGCCGCCGCTAACAGCCCGTATAGGCCACTTTCCGGATGCCCATGTGCGCGGCGAGAAGAGCGCCCATTGACGGCCCACCAGATACAAAATTCACTACGCCTGGCGGAAAGCCAGCTTCGCGAAAGAGCTGTCCTAGGTACAACGCGCCGAGTGGTGACTTCTCCGACGCTTTGAATACGAAGGTGTTTCCTGCTGCGATGGCAGGCGCAATCTGTCGGATGTCAGTCAGCTTGGAAAGAGCTAGGTGGAGGGCATCCTCACCTTCCATCCAGCAAAAATGGGCGTCGCGTTCCATGCCCCAATACCTGAGCATACGCCAATCGCCTCCTGCAACGTCATCTTGAAGAAGCCGTCTCCATCTTCGGTATACGTCGTTCCCGCAATCTTATCTGTCAAACCTGCGTAGTACCGGAAAACAGCGGAGTGACTTCCTACAACCCTTCGCGTCAGCAGCATAGGACATCCCATGCATTCCGACTCCAGTTGCGCTATCTTTGCCGTGTTTATATCGACCAGGTCGGCGTACTTCAGCATCAGGGCACTGCGCTGTGCACCCGTCTTTGCCTGCCAAACTGACAAAGCCGCCTGCGCCGCCGACATAGCCAAGTCTACATCTTCTTCCAGCGCTATTTCGATCTTGTTCGAAACAAGAGTCCCATCGTAGGGGTTATGCACTGTCAGCTTCTCGCTGGTATGCGATGCTACGTACTACGTCCAATTTCGTTAGCCGCCATCGCGCAATGTACGTTCTAAGTTTCTTTGCTCGTACCTCGTTATTGATGAACAGTTTTTCTTGTGTCTCCATCATATTTACGACGTGTAGTTTGGTTCAGTAAAGCGGAAGGTAAGGAAATTTGCGAATGGGCGCTCAGCAAACAATGAGTTCAATGATGAGAAGAGATCAGACTGCCCGACTGCAACTTCGTCTTCAATTGTTGACACCGCCATTCCAATACCGAAACGTGCTACGGTAGGCGGATGACGCCTGGTGCATACAGACTCGGAATTCTTTGTCCCGATGAGGAAAGACTACGATTGCGCTCTGTCGGGTCATTGCCTGAGATCCATCGGGCCTTTGGTGTAGTTGGTTCGGGTTGATTGCATACTACCCGCATTTGACCCGGCCAGCCTCGTCAGATATCGAAAGTCGGCCAACAATTGCATTCTGCTTTTTTCGCGAGTTGTTTGAACCTAGGTCTCGTCTTTAAGCTTGTACGAGAAGAGGATAGCTAATTTAGACCAACGGAAGTGGGTCGTGGTTCCGAGAAGACGTCACCCCGATTCCGAATCGCAGACCTTGTGGGCGCGCACATCCTAACACTTGGAGTGGAAAAGCCTTCTTTCTCGACACCTGCAATTGTCATGTATACGCTATTGCTTCAGTTTCATCCTTGGTTGGGCTCGTGGTCTTTGCCAGCGCTTTGCGCGACGCTCACTGGGCTTTACATTATCTACCTGCTGTACAGGATCGTAATCCACCCACGCCTGTTCAACAAGTTCCGGCATCTCCCAACAGCAAAGATAAGGCATTTTTGTAACATACGTTGATGCATGAGAGATTGATCTGCTATAGGGTGGACTGCCGATCCTCGGTCATGGACTCCTTCAGTTCACCAACCCTCGTGGGCAGGCGTACTTGGATATGGCCAACTCCATACCTAACCAGGGATTGATTCACTTCCGCGGATTCATGAACGTAGATCATATTCTGCTGGTCAGCAACGAGGCTCTCTCCGAGGTGCTAGTCCGTCGCGCATACGCCTTCACCAAACCAGCAGTAGCTCGTCGACTGCTCAGCAGCATTCTGGGACAATCTCTCCTCATATTGGAGGGCGATAAGCACAGATATCTTCGGAAGCGTATTCAGCCTGCCTTCAATCATCGAAACGTCCAAGATCTTTGCCCGCTCTTCTGGTCAAAGGCCATTGACATGGTCGATACAATGGAGGAATCTGCGGCCTCGGCGGATACGAAGGAGTTTGAAGTGGACGTCTTGCCTTGGGGTAACAAAGGTACCCTCGATGCCATAGGTCTAGCTGCATTGGGAAAGGATCTCAACACCTTGCAGGAACCCAATGAGCTCACTGACCTGTATGAGCTTTTGACTGGAAGCAAAGAAGTTGTACGTCTGCTGTTCATTGCCAACGCTTTCCTCCCGGCTTGGCTGTTACGACTTCTACCGCGGAGGTTCAACGATGACATTAGCCTTGCTCGCACGAGGCTGCGACAGCTTTGTAGCGCTTTTGTGGCAGAGAGGAAGAAAGAAGCTACCAGAGACTGCCCCCAAAAGGCGCTCTTGATGCAGCTTATTCAGGGTAGTACGCTGACGGATGACGAACTCGTTGACCAGCTTCTCACCATCATTGGAGCGGGGTATGTTTTAAAGCCTGGCTAAAAGCCGCTCTGATATCTTTGCTGACTGTCAGGCAGATACGAGCCCACCTCGGCGACATTTGCGTGGATTCTATGGCTGCTTGCCACTCACCCCGTCTGGCAAGACCGTCTCTGCGCCGAACTTCGAGACCACATTCCATACCGTTTTTTCGCCAACGATGCCGAGATGTTTGCCGAATCTGCTACACTCGATAGTCTTCCCGTCCTCAGCGCCGTCGTCAACGAGACCCTGCGCCTAATGCCGACTTCGCCCATCATTTCACGTGTCGCCACAGAAGACACCACCGTTCTAGGCAACTACATCCCAGCCGGAACGCAATTATGGATTGTGCCCGCTGCTATGAACCGGTTCGAGTCTTTCTACGGCCCCACTGCCGATGCTTTCGACCTCGCGCGCTGGATCGATGAAGACAATGGCCGAGCGAACAACCACGGTAACGCGCATACCAATTACGCTTTCCTCACCTTCTTACATGGACCACGCAAGTGCATTGGGGCGGGGTATGCAAAGGTTGAGCTACGGGCTTTCATCGCCGCTTTTGTCGGCAGCTTTGAGTTCGAGTTGGCTGACAAGAATTACGTACCTCAGCCGGCGGGTATGACGGCTGTCAAGCCAAAAGATGGCCTGCCGCTGAGATTAAGGCGCACTGCTGCATGGTAGAAAGAGGGATTGCGATGATCATCTGGGGGGTTTTTTGGTCTTTGAATCTAGCGAGATGTAGCAGCGTCAGTATATCCTTGACAATGCAATGATCTTTTTCTTCTTGCGCAGCAGACAACTACATATTGATTTCGCTCAGCTTTTCTACCTTCCTCAGCGCACTTGTAGCTAACCATTCCTTCGACGCGATTACAACCATCTACACCCTTGATCACAAACGCAAACACGAAAATTTAGACGGTGATCTAACGAGCCGACACTATAGGGCCGTAGGCTGTAGCAACGCTAATTTTGTGATTGCTTTTCCCTAGGTTCAAGCATCCACTTGTAGCAATTTCGCGAGATCCGCATGCTACTTTTGAGAATACTTGTTGTTGCTATGCTATAGATGGTTCCCGCGATGAGGAAACTCGCGATGCCTACATCTTCCATCATGGAGTGCCATTCCAACCTCAATGGCAGACAATGGCGCAAGCAACTAGCTAGGGAAAGTTTGTCTATCATGAACAATCACAGACATCTAGATTAAGATCTTGACAAGCAAAATGCTAGTTCCATCTATAGTGGTGGAAGATTACGGCCGTAGTACTGATTCTAAGCCCGATAGTGCGGAGGTGCGAAGTTCCGCAATGAAGTTCAGTAATCAAGACCCTGTTCGGCAGCCACTATGACGCTTCGACCCTGGAGCCCCAGCCAGCATAAAAAAGTCCAGTTTCCTCACGCCTTTGCCGATACCCTCACCATCAATCCTTTGTCGAGAAAGACGCCATAACTCGTCGTATCGCATGGCCCAAACGGACGCACAAGCTGCAAATCGAACACACGAAACATCTACTCATCATTAGCGACCATCACGTAAAGAAACATCGCTCAAACGTGAAACGTACCTCAAAGACCACCTTTAGCATATCCATCATCGCAATAGTCTTTCCGGTGCATACCCAACCTCCGTAGCCAAACACCATTTCCACGTCTAGCTCCATCTGCCTCCGCCTTTCGTTATCTACCTCCAAGAAGCGCTCTGGACGAAATACGGTAGGTTCGGCGCCAAATAACGCTGTCGACTGTAGCATGGACGACATATTTATGCATACAACTGTGCCTGGAGGTAGTATCTTTCCGTGGAAGATTGGCGATTCCGTTGCAAGTACGATTTTGGGGAAAAGACCCAGGATGGGTGGCCGCATACGAAGACTTCGTATATGATAGCCTAGAAAGAGAGGGGAAAGAGTTAGTGATCGGCCACTGAAGTTGGAGGCTGTGTCAAAAGAGACATACCTGTAGATACGGCAATTTCTGTGCCTGTTCCAGGGTGATGGGGTATGAAACCTTCTCCGTTCGCACAGCATCTTGGATCTCCGCGACGAGCCGGCTATATACGGCAGGCGAGCTGATAGTATGTACGACAATGGATCGCAACGCGTTGGCGGTGCTCTCGCTTCCGGCGAGTAGGAGGAAAAGGCCTTCGGACTGGCATTCTTCTTCCGTAAAGCCGCGAGACATCAACGAAGCCTATATGGGAATTGTTAGGCAAAAGTTCTCCAGTTTCTGCGTTTGATTGCAAGGATAAAAGGCAGAACCTACCAAGAAATCTTTTTTACCGCTATTGGGTGATGCGAATCGACGGTTCACTTGATCTGCAGCAAATCTGATTAATAGTCAGCGGAACTGCTCGACAAGAAGCAGAACGAGTAAGAAATCCAAACAGAGCCAGCCATGTACTTACCCCATCAGCGCCCCAAAACCCTTCTTATCGCTGCTCGTTGGCCCCACCAAGCTGAGCACAAACGGCGAGAACAAGATTTTCCGGATCCAAGGTACGTCTGCCACCGTCGGCATTCTTGGCCAGAGCTCATATACAGTCTCCAGAAACTTGTAGTGATCCTTTTCGTCCTCAAGATAGCCAACTGCCTTGCCGAATCCGATCCTCGTGATGACGTCCATGGTAAAGTAGCACGTGATGGCTCCCAAATCCAGCAGTGACTGGCTTGTACCTGGAGAAGGGACGACATAGCGGTTTCGAATGGCGTTAATGAGCGTTACGACCTGGTCGTCAATGGCAGCCTCTAGCCCGACGGTGTCGCTCCCGTTGAAGAGATGGTGCGCAAGACATTGGGATCGTCGGTGAGGACTTCGTTGGGACCAACGCGCACGAGCGGACCATGCTTAGCATGTAGGTCGCGGAGTACCCAGTATTGACGACCGCTGTAGGTGGTGCGCCCGACCCAGAAGTAGGAAAATGCTGCTGTGATATGCGCGCTGGGGATGTGGCGCAGGCACCACCACGTGCGGATGAGATTCTGCGTCACCCAGAGTGCGCAGATGGTAAGCGCGATGAGGCCCAACGACTGCCTGCTTAGGAGAATGCTGGATACCCCGTACCGAGCCTCTAGCTATCACAGCTGATCAGTCTTCATTCTCGTCGCAGGTTCAGTTCAAGAAAGTCGACATACCTCGGGCAATTGTTCTCCCATCGTACTTGAGCTCTGGATTTCCTCACACCTAGATGTTTTCTATAGTCCCGAAGAGTCCTTCTTCCAGGAGAGCAGGAAACCGGCTTGGTTATTCTCGCAATCTAGTGCTGTATAATTAACTTCGGGTGGATACGGTGCATCCGCGGTGCTCTGCCAAGCAGAGAAGAATAAGCATGACAATTGCCCCGAGACTTGGTCGTAATCGGTATATAGTAAACTATATGCGCTTCGGACAGAATGTCGGGACACATTGTATTTACGCACGGGTTACCCAAAAAGGCCTGTCATCTCGGGGAAGGCCAGATCTTTTGTAACGTTTTTCACCAAACGGCGATTGATGAGCCGGAGACCGGCTGTGAAACTCATTCGCAAATAGTATAGCACAATCTTCACATAAATCCCTCTAGTCGTTGTTTTACTCTGCCTTTGCTACTATATAACACAGTCATTGCATAGAATATCGTTAATTTATAGATATCTAAATACATCGGGTGATATTTGAATGAGTTCGAGCAACTTCCTCCTTTGAACTCCCCACTGTAGATTGAAACGCTTTGTTTCTCGGCCAATCAAAAGCGTAGTTTCGTAAGCCCGCGCAGTCATGAATGACTGTTTCCATTATTTGAAGACCTGCTTCTCACCCTTTGCTAGATTCCAGTATTTACGTCCTGTCGAACTGGGTTCTTGTCGTGGTATTGCGTGCAGGAAGAATTGAAGGATTGAACTGAGGTTGTATTGTGTGAGGCTACAAACCGTATATGTAGGTGGGCGACAGCAAACATTGCTAGTCCTAGATAGGCATAGCTCGCTAAGGTGAGTAGCCGCGAGGAGGTGAAGAGGAGGAGCAGTAGAGACCCCAAACCGTGACAGTTCTTCTGATCTCAAAAGATACCTCGCATCTCTAACATCCCGAATGTTTGCTGTGCTGCTGCACCGGTCTCGGTCGCCGCGGTCCGCACCCCGTCCAAGAGCGTACTCTTCGTCTCGATGTTGAGCATGGTCAACTCTCGTGCTGTTTGGACGACTCGTCTAAGACGGAGCTTAACGAGTGCTTCCGAACACGTTTGAGACATTTCCTTGCTCAAGGTTAAGCCCCCGATGGTTAAATAGGTGGTCTGACATCGCTGCACACTGCCTGCAGTCGCATACCGAATGTAAATTTCCAGATGCTCAATCACCCAGCTGATGGAAGTGCAGAACATCATGCTCATGTATGGTGAGCTGAGGCAGTACTTTGCGCATGTGGAAACAGTCTCTTTGGTGTGATTCAAATGTTGTTCCACAGCAAAAACGACGTCTAATGGTGTTGTTGTCGCACGTCGCAGACTAATCAAGTACATAAACTGGCTGAGTTGTGAAGAGCATTTGCAATCCACGTCTTTTGATAGATCGAGGACGATGTTGGAAGCCGCCAGGTTGGAAGAATTTGCATCTTTGAGAGATTTTGTCGCGGGTTGGAGGAAGATGCGGTTGTCTTGACTTGTGGTTTGCTGGCTAGTGTAGCTTGAAGGCGGCGACGGTTCCTGGATTGGCTCGCCCATACTAACACCAAACTTCGTACCGCTGAACATGTCCTGGCCCGTTGGAATATCCCACATCTGCGCCACTGAACCTGAGTGGTGGATATTCGTGGCACCGAAGTCGATTCCATTCTCGCCCCATTCCCATAGCGAAAGAGTGTTGATAGTCTCAAAGTCGACTGTGCTGTCATCATGTGGGGCTTCGATCGGTATGTCCGTGAATGATTTTACCATTGTTGCGCTCGGAGATTTTGTTCTCATGAGTTCGTCTTCTCCGCCTCTTGAGTTAGTTTGTTGAGGAGTGTTTCGAGTGGAATCATGGCGGGTTTTCGTAGAAGGTAGTGAATCCACATAGATCGAAGAGGGTGTCAGTGGTGCTGTTGTATGCCCCACACTCTTTCCGTTGACGCCGCTCTCCGGGCCGTCCAATCCGCCCTCGTCTGAGATCACAGAAGTTTGACGCCGCCTGCCTGGACGGCATGCTACGCTGTAATTGCAATGTTGCTGGCAGCCGCGGTCAACGCAACGTTGACAGACTGGTTTTTCTCGACTGCACTTCAGCTTCGATAAAGTGCAGATGTCGCACGAGTTACGCAGCCGGCGGAATCCTGAGCGCGATGGTTTCATGTTAGCCCTCGTGAATCTTTGTTCTTCTGAAGTGACTCAAGATTGGTGAGGTGTTATTTGTAGGATGTGTGAAAGCTGAGAGTTGGCTTCGGAAAGGTCGACTTGGAAAGGTGGTTACATAAGGGTGAAATCACATTCAGCACGCGATATCCATGAGCTTATGTGATGAAATCTGATTAGGGAGTATATTTCCATCCACTTCGTAGACTAGCAGGGGTCATCAAATGGTATGTTGCGTCATGGACTCCTAGGGATCCGGGGCATCGGATGTAAATACAAAACTTTGTACGCAATTGCCAGGGCTGACGATACCAAATTGAGTTTCGTACTCGTACTCCTGAATGTCAAGACCTCACGTTTTACGACAAGACATTCTGGGAAGCTATCTTGAATTTTCTCCCACGTGCTGTGGCTTCCGCTACTGGCCAGCAAATGATGCGAGTGAACCTGCTGGCCGGATATGTCTCCTAGGACGCAAGATACGCGCGTCAAAATGGCCGGTTCGCCAGTCAGATCGCACCCCTGCTGCTGGAACGACCAAGTTATGCTGTTAGAAATCTGGACCTTTTGTTGCGAGGAAGTTTCAGCCCTACGCGTTCTCAGACTCGACTCCCTAGGCCTGAATTCTAGCTAGCATTTCGCAAAGCACTACTGCGGCAACGGTTGAGCTTGCTAGTGATCGTACTGGTGCCCCGTACAAGACCTTGCTTGGGCAAGGGGAAGGACGGTGGCCGATGGAAGACGTATTAGGACCAGACCGATTCGCTGCCATCAAACATGCAGACCCGTTTGCGAATGTGTACCAATTAACAGTATTTTCGAATGTGTATGCGTCATGGCACCCTTCTAAACGTTTGAGACCGCATAAAAGTCCGCTCAAGAGATGCGGTGTAAAGCTTGAGTTTATTGGCGGATACTCTTTGACGCAACCAAGGTGCTCTAAGTTCAATTTGGACTCGATGGGCTTAGCGACAGCTCCTTCGAGACCATGCGCAATCGCGGCATGAGAGCCGGAGTTGAGTAGCTAAGGACTGAGCCGTCTCCGCGTATCTGTGATACTAATACACAAGGTTATCATGGTCGACGGAAACACCCGGAACTCAGGTCTAAGCGTAACTCTCATCCCACCGGGCAGCCTACGTCTGTGGTTCTTTAGTCTGTGTGACGAAAAGCTATACATAAACCAGTGCCACATTGTGGCAACAAAACAGCCCGCTGTAACGGGCATTCCATCTAAATCAAGGCAGAGTAAACAAGGTAACAACTTGTCCACCTTAATTACGAGGCCGCGCATGGATCTTGTCACTATCTCCTCTTGATCACCGGTAGCGACGCCGGTCTACATGGGTGGTACGCATGCTCTTTTGGGAGCGTTGAAAGCGACGAGTCACGCATTTGGCTGCACGAGACATGTTCTCTCTTAGAACGTAAATTCAAGTGTAGCTGTTTGGATTGATCTTCGCGACAGCGGTCGTGGGGCAGATTCCAATGTGGCGTGTCGGATTCGCTAGGTGTCTTGCTTATTGTTGTGATCTGCTTAGGGAACCCTTGTAGTAGTCCAGTATATCGCTTCTCAACCATGTCCCAGATATTCGTCATTATTCCCACTGCGAGCAGCGTCGGGCATTAACAACAGTCGGATCGACTTTCCCAATATCCGGACAGCGGGAAAATGAACCGACTGATGTGCATCCGCGAAGACGATCTGTTTCATGAATTAGCCAACGCTTCTCGCTTGTGTTCACGCGTCACTCCGTGATATATCGTGGCTAAGATCGCAGCTATCGCGTGGAGAACAGAGCGAGATAAGGTTTGTTCGATCGCAGTCAGCAATGCGGTTCAGCCATCTCCCCACATCAGGCAAAGCAGCACCAGTACAAGAGTGTCGAGCTTAGTTGATGTCGCCACATCACTATTTTCAAGTCTCTCTCCTTTTCCAAAATAACCTCACAGCTTCCAAGTTAGCAATGAACATTCAAGTATGATATGCGCGGCCGGATGCTGCTTCACGTCTGCTGACTAGATACACAGGGCCCTTTGTCAAGCAACCAAACAAGGCAGTGCCTGTGTCGGGGATCCTCAATAAACGCTGAGGGCCTCCAAGAGAACCAAGGCTGCATCGGAGCCCAGCATCTGGCTGCAGCATACGACATTCTGGAAAAGGTGTTGGAACTCGACCAGAGACTTTCAAACCTGCATAGTGCTATAATGGACTGCAGCACGTGTTCTTCAGACTCAAAGCGCACCATGGCCCTGCTTCATGAGCTAGACATCCTTTGTACTCTCTACGTGGCAGGTCAGACAAATTTCACCGCATCGGACAATCACATTGGCAAAGGAAACAACGAAGAGTGTGCTGGGCTGAGCAACAGCATATTCCAGATAGGGCGATTTGAATTGGACAGCGAAGAGTGTCAAGTTGTTGGTCGTGTCGTTGTAAAACAAGGACTAGATAATCTTCAGAAGAAGCTGCAGGCGGTGCAAAGGGAACAAAGGCGAGCCAACTGTGGCGAAATGCAAGAGGAGATTGGGTTAAAGGTGCGGGGACTGCTGTCCAAAGTCTGGGGTACTTCCGTGTACAGATGCCTATTGTTTCGCACGAGGTAATCAGAATGCATGACTGTAGTGGTATGACTATCGCAAATAGAAAGGTTCACATGGGTGAAGGTCTCGATGATGAGTCTAAAAAGAGCGTACTGAAAGCTTAAATACGTTCTCGTCGGCGTGGCGCGCCGATGGATACCCGCCGAGCCTTGTGGCCTGGGGGAACAATGGACCGACGGCCCCATGGACTTCCGTAAATAAGAAAAAGGGACAGAAAGATGATTAATGTATGTTATCGGAGTATAATAAGTGTTGCCAGATCTCCGCAGTGACAGTTCTCGGGCCTTTGTATCGGGGAGATGCGGGATAATTCACAAGTCGGCGAGCATTTCTCCTCATCGGTAAAGCCCTTAAGTCTCCCCACGTTGTCATAGAGAATGAACATAACACAGTCTACAGTAGACGAAATCATGAAATCCTCCGTAGTTACTTACGAACTATGCGTACCGGTGCTCCGGAAGGCTGTGCAAAATCACCTCATAGTTCTGAAGAAGGGCGAAGAATCGTGCAACCAGAACGGGTATCCACACTCTAAGCTCCTCAGTGCTAGGCTCTTTCCGGATATGCATGTACATATGCGTCTTCTACTGGCTTGAATAATGGCCAAGACTAATGATACGTCCATCGTAGCCGCTCGCCCTCCAAATCTTTTTCCAAGTTACCACGGCCACAAGGGCTCTGCAGCGCCTTGCTGACATGGAATTGCCCACGTTCAACTTCGACGCGGCCTCTTTCCAGGATCTATACGCGCAGATTGGGCAAGCCTTGGACTGTTTTGAGAAGGCGCGCCCGGAAGCTTTCGGCGGAAAGGATAACATGCCTATCATGATCGATGTTCCCGCGATGTGGCATTTTGAATTGAACGGCTTGAGCTACCTGCAGGAGTTTGTGCTGCCAAATTTGTAAGTTCCTCTCCATCTTTGCTGAAATGGAACTGTTTCTCTAATTCCTCGTCGTTGATAGCTTCTTCCACAATGTGACGGCATATTCGATCATTAGGAACGCTGGGGTACCTATAGGAAAGCTGCATTATCTGTCTGGAGAAGATCGACTTATTGGGGCGTAACACTCTATTCAACGTTTGTTGGATACTGGTACAACTATAGTTGGCCAAGCACGACAGCTGGTTAGTATGTAGTCATACTCTCAATGGAGTTATCATTTTAGCCGCGATTGAGTTCATGACGCCTGACTATGACATTCCCCACGATGCCCATATCACAGCTCAAAGAACCCAACTAAGGAATCCGACTGCCATCGTAATTACCACCCCTACGATCGCTCATGGCGATTGATTTAATCTACCTGTAGCAGTTCCTGTTCTCTAGTTAGCTTACCATTCTCGCGACCGTGATTATCACATACCTTCGTCATCATCCTCATTTCCATCCTGACCACTGGTCCCAGTTTCCTCCGCCTGAACACCAGTCTCAGTAGCCGAAGTACCCGTCTCTTCTACCGTTGAAGTACCCACCTCTTCAGTAGTCGACACACCGGTCTCTTGGGCCGTTTCTCCCGTCGAAGACCAACCTGATGTTGATGCATCTTCACCGACGACTACACATGGGCCTCCGATCCATTCGTGCGACTCTCCAATCATGACATCAACGCACTTAAAAAATTCCGATGCGCTTTTGGCCTCACACCACTGCGTGCATTTGTTCAAGATGCGTGGCTCGGCGTCGTTGTTACAGCATGATGAGACGTTCACACCGGTCGGGCGGACGTTGACCTGGCAGACTTGTCCGGAAAGACCACTCATGTTGAGGCCATGTGTTGCTACATTGTGTCGACATGCTTTATAAGTGGGGAGTGGTTGAGTGATTTCCACGAAAGGGGGACCGCTGGTAGGACTGACGAAACTGAATTCAGATGTCATGTTGTTTGGCTAGAGTGGTGCGACGGAATTAATTGTAGTGTAGAAGGGAATGGGAAGGGATGGGTAGGGAACATGCTGGATGTCTGTCTCCCTTTTCTACAAGAGCCGCAGCTTCCTTTGTGCCAATAACGTGATTTTGAGAAAGCCTAAAATAACAATTTCAGCCAACACAGGGCAGACGTCGTCTCATCGAGCATGAGCCGTTCAAGCCGAAACCCCTATTATCGAAATACCTATAAAGTGTTATAAGTGTACGACCAAGATTCTTCGGTTTCAGTTTTGGGTAGTCTTGTCTGTCGATCATGTATGTGGCAGGGTCTCGCAGTTGCTTGGATTGGCGAGCACGGCTAGCGGCAGCTTGCCGACCCCGTGACATGCAGCTCTATCCGACATTCCGAACAACACCGCCATTCTTTCTCGCCTCGTTACTCGGGTCAGAGCTGTTGGTGACTGCAATCCCCAAAAGACGGAGCCGGCGGCAGAATTGCATATGGGTCACTCTGGGAATACCATCTCTCTCCCTTTCGTTGCTTCTTCTTTACTCAGGTCCGACCGGATGCTCTTTCTGCAGACACAAGGCAAACTTCGCTAACCGGTTTGCAATCGTCGCTTGAAAGTCCTGTCCAAGTAGTCGAGCGTAAGAGTTGGATAGGATGAGGCGGGAATTTTGCATTTTATCCATCGCGTGAAAGTTTGGGAGGATCGTAATTAGGAGTTGGATTTCTTGAAGCTGTTCTGGATGCCCCATCTACTTGTTGAACGTGCTAAATCTGTACTTGGTCTCGCGCTCATACTTGGCAAGATCCTGAAGCGCCTGCTCACCCTCTCTCACGATAGTCTGTCTAATCTCTTCGTTTCTCGGAACGAACTTGACTTGGAAAGGCTTCGGGCGCCAATTCGATCCACTTCTACTTTCAGTCAGCATATGGGGTCTTTCTCAGCTGGAGCAAGAGAAGGGATGCGTTAGCAGGACTACTTACGTATAGTTGAAGATATCCACGGGTACCTCTTTACCTGTCTTTTCGTCAATTGCAGGTAGCACCTTGTACGCCCACAGCAAACGTGCAACACTCAAATGCGTCCCCTGTTCCGCGAGTGCCTGGCCAGCACAACTTCTCCTTCCCCATCCAAACGTCATATACCCTCTTTCCCCCGGGAACGGTCTCTTATCATCAGTATCGAGAAACCTCCTCGGATTGAAGCGATCAGGCTCCGGAAACTCGCGCTCGTTGTGGTGAATAGCCCAGACATTTCCTTGCATCCAAGTGCCCTTGGGAATATGATAGCCGTTCCAGTAGTCGTCTTGAGTTGGCGCATGAGCAGTTCCCCCAATTATCGCAACGGAACGCCAGCGGAAAACTTCCTTGGCAAAGGCGCGGACGTACGGTAAATCGTCGTCGAGTGTAGGGCTTCTTGCGCAGCCTACTATGCGGTCGAGTTCATCCCATGCGGGCTCTAGGGTCTCCGGGAAAGCGCGCATGGCCAATACAGCAGTGACGAGAGTACTGCTAGATGTGTCTGCGCCTGCGCCAAGCAGATTGGAAGCAAGATTGGAAATCTCGAGAGGGTGAAGGTTGTATTCTGGCGCCTTTTCGAAGATGAATTTAGCGTAATTGTCTTCTGGGCTTTGCTTTGCTTCTTCGGCTAGAGAGTAGAAGAAGTCTTCGCGGCCAAATTTTGGTTTGGGGGCCTTTTTGATGCCGTGTTTCCAGGGTGCCATCCAGTCGGGGAACTTCGCGAGCCCTAAAGCTCTGTTAGGAATCAGTATTGAAGAGCCTGGGAATACATACACGGAAAGGTCTCCATGAGCCGCGGGAAGTCTCTCGCCACGACAGCCCTATGGGCTGCATTCTGCATCTGAGCCAACACTTCGGTGATCAACGGGTCTTCTGCATTCACGAGCCGTCGCCCAAAACCGATGATAGATACAACGCTCGTCGCATACCGATCGAAGTGGGCTGCGAATTGCTCAGGTGTTTTCAGTAAATCATATACCACCAACTTATTTTCGTCGTCCTGGAAGCCTCGGTAGCGTTGTACCTGAATCAGTCAGCCCTGAATCGTTACACATCAAACACGAGCTACCTGTTGTATTCCAACCCCATGATGTGTGATCTTCCGGAGATCCCGGAATCGCTCGCGCTGTTCCCTGGTGTACGTATATTTGTGTATCAGGTTGTATTGGCCACCCATCAACTCGGCAAACATAAGCAGGCGTGGCCTAGAATTGTATATGCCGGTACGCTTGACCAATATCTCATCCGCTGCCCATGCATCGTTAATCCATATTGTAGGTCGCCTACACTATATTAGCTTCATCATCCGATTGGACGAGCACAACCGCGACGGACCTTCCAATCCAGAATGTGATGAGCGAGGACTTGTAATCTTTGGAGAGCTGCTCAATCAAGTACCAAGGCTTTTCCTCTGGGAGACTAAACGTGTTTCCAACAACCGGCCATGGTAAAGGGCCGGGCGGCTACCAGGCTGTCAGCCGCGGTCACTCTCTGGGACGAGAAAGATGGCAAAGCGCTTTTACCATTAGATGTCGCAAGTACAGCATGCGACCGTAGTCAACGACCAGGGCAACTACGACCAAGGATACGGTGTAGATAGCCCATGAGCCCCAAGACTCAATTGGCGACACATTTATTGCTCGATTATCGTCCATAGTTGTGCGAATTGAACGTGCGTCGGTGATAGCTAGATACAGAACACCCGGAAAATAGCAGGATTACGGAGAAGTGATGACACAAAATTCTTTAGTATCAAACCCTCTGTAAACAAGAAGACTAAGACTACAGTCTGTGGCTGAAGGCGCTGACAACCAGTTATCATGAACACCTCCATGGTGACGCGTCTTCGGAAACGTACGTCCACTCGTCGGCTCCACATGGACTTTGGTGGGGCAGCTCGTTGCGGAGACAACTTGTAGACCCGAGGACATGGGTCCGCGGAATACTCAATGTCAGGCGCGTGACAAATCCGAACTTTGAGTTAAACTTTCCTGTCGAGATGCTTTGCTTACGTCGTTTCGAGATGTCTTGCTTACGTCGCGCTGAGCGTGCATTAGTAAATAATCGCCGGCGTCGAGATCGGAGGTTCGACCTTGAGTCAGCGCGTCCAGCTTCTGGTAACATCCTTGACCTAAATATGCTGCCCAGCCAGGAATGCCTGTCATTTCACAATACTTGAACTGATCGCGTGTTATTGTTCGTGTTGGCGCCAGAGCGTTGTGCATCCCGAAATTCCATGGAGTTGTGTCGCGACCATCAGACGACAATGGCATTGTTTGGAAAACAAAAGGTCTTTTGATGTTGGATGTCGAATAGCACTGTGTCGAATAGTATACATAGGGCTGTATATTTAAAATGCATGAAGTAGAGCTGATAGAAGATCATATTCACTGAATTGCGCAAACCCGATAGCAGGGTAAAGAATTTGACTTACTGAATCAGAAATTATGGCGACGCCTTACCAGCCCGCTCCATATACTGCTGGAGACGGGCCGTTCGAATTCATCAAAGACGATGGTGTCGTCTATGAAATGTCAAGGGAAGTCTATGATGCCCTATGGCAACGAGGTTGTGTTGAGGTTAATAATATACCGCGCGAGAATCTATCCAACGTCATTCATCCGATTTTCCGAAAGGCAGCCATGATAAGTTTGAACGCAGAAGAATACGCTGCAATAGAGCCCGCGTTGAAATTAGCCTCTAGATTTATTACCGAACGTCATTACCTGGAATTCTGGGTTCGTTTAGCGACAGCCAGAACTAGGAACGATAGGGATGACGGATCTTTTCTCGTTGAAGACGAGACCGCCAACGCTGCGCAAGCGGCCATCGATGTAGACAATGCGTTTGCAGAAATCGCTGGCAATCTTCAATTCTCTATAATGTCGGAACGACTGACTGACAATCTTACCACTGGCTGCCAGGCCGCTGAGAGTTGGACTGACCGCCATCACCTTGGACACCGCTATTGGCAAGAAGCTGAAGCCATCGAGGGACAATGTCCCGCAGACAACAATTGCGCTAAATGTGTTGGTATACGTCTTAACCGATGTTATAGTTGCGGCGACCACTATTACCGGGATCCTGACGCAGATCTCCCAGACACGTTTAGGAGGGGTGGCATAGCGTCCCGTAATCTGGAAACGGCAGAAAGAGAGGAGCTCATCGAAGAGCTCGAGGACCTGGATGAGGCCGAGGACGGTATTCGCCCGCAGCCTGTATCAGGACGCAGGCGTAATAATGACAATCTGAACAACATGTACGTAGGCCTGAGACATGATGTATTTAGGCATATACGTCAAAGAGTTGCAGGGCGTGCTTGGAGTGAAAGCCAAGAGGTTCGATTCCAATTCGCGGTCGCCTCTACTCTTGTTCACGAGCTTGCACACATCTTCTGGTGGTGGACGAGACGCGTTTGCATGCATTGCGAAGGGGATGAGCCACGTTGGTCTCGAAGGTCGAACGATGAGCCTGAATTAGGAAAGGCCTGGGAGTTGTGGGCTCTCGGGTCTCATGTACCAACAGTAGGTAAGACCAGGGCAGCTGGGGCGGTAGATGCGACACCGAACATTTTCTCCCGAAGCGATTGGAGCTACACTCAGCGCACTGAGCAGGGTGGTACAAGCAGCAAGATCGTATGCGTGAAACATGACTTTATATTTCCTGTTGAGTGGATTAACGCATGGTTCAGGGAAGAGACATGGGACAACATTGCCACAAATGGTAGGCTGCAGGGTCGGCCAAGTCACGACAATCTTGTGCTACTCCACGAGCAAGGAACTAGAATGGGAAATGATGGTCGTGGGAGGCGCGATCATATCACCAGGTATGAGTGCGAGCTAGAGGACTATTCTCATGTTCAACTGGTGGAAAGAAGAGGTTTCGATAGAGGAGCAAAGATCAACCTCTATGCGAAAAGCGGATTAGCAAAAGCGTTTTCGGAGGGAAACTACATGCAACGTTTGCGTGATGAGAGGGACGAAAGGAGACGTCAACGGGCAGAAGAACGGAGAAGGGCAAAAAGGGCACATCGTAGCAGAAGACGGTCTGTTCATTGATGAGAAGAAAGATAGTCACTAGCAGAAATCTGAGGTTGTGAAGAAACGGTGGCGTAGTGTAATAATGTTGGGTGAAAAAACAGCTTCTCGGCCCGAGTTTGGGTGACGTAATGTAGACTGCGGATGCATCTCCGCTTTGGGTCTAGCATCATCTCATCTCGTCGCAACATGGGCCCATACGCGGCCGCAATATAACGTTCATCCAGTGCATGAGCATGCCTCGGAAATATCTCACCTCCACTGTACGAGTGCATCAAAAGCAATCGCCAAGATGAGTGCCATTCAGATATCTGGCGAAGCCTGTTACGTTCCCAATGGCACCAATGGCACCAATGGCATCAACGGCGCGAAGCGTGAGTCGTCTCCACCTGCACTATGCAATGCAGGACACAGTCTAGTCCAAGCGCTGATACTACCAATGGTGGTAGACCGACGAAGCTCGACTGTGCTCAACCCAAGGACCCATGTCAAAGAAGAGCTCTGGACCCAGGCCCCAGTATTCACTGGCAGCACCAAGTTTGAGCCGCTCCAGGATGCGAAGAATATTCTAATCACTGGTGGAGCTGGCTTCATGTACGTCGCAACGAGACCACGGGAACCTGTGAGCTGTGCGTCTCTTGAACCCCGACGCGAACCCAAGGCTGACCGTCACACAGAGCTTGCTGGTTTGTACGCCATCTTGTTCTCACCTATGCGCACTACAACGTGGTCTCTTTCGACAAATTGGACTATTGCGCAACGCTTAACAACACGCGCATACTCAATGATCGACCAAATTTCGCATTCGAGCAAGGTGACATCACATCGCCTGCAGCTGTAAAGCGCGTACTGCGCAGGCACAAGATCGACACCATCTTCCATTTCGCCGCCCAATCGCATGTCGATCTCAGCTTCGGCAATTCGTACCAATTCACAAACACAAACGTCTACGGAACACATGTTCTGCTTGAGAGGGCGAGGGAACATGGCATTAATAGGTTCATACACATCTCGACGGATGAGGTATATGGGGACGTACCAGTCGGGGCGGCTGATTTGGGCGAAACGAGTATACTGGCGCCAACGAACCCATACTCAGCCAGCAAGGCGGCAGCAGAAATGATGGTCAGCGCATACCGGAGTAGCTTCAAGCTGCCTCTGATCACAGTTCGAGCGAACAACGTTTATGGGCCACATCAATTCCCGGAAAGTAGGTTACGCGTTCGTTCAGAAATGGTGCGTAGGTCTAACAACAGCACAGAGATCATACCCAAATTCATTATGCTCTTACAACGAAAGCAAAAACTTCTCCTTCACGGCGACGGTTCACCTACAAGACGCTATCTCTACGCAGGAGACATTGTGGACGCGCTTGATACCATACTACACAAAGGCAACATTGGGCAGATCTACAACATTGCTTCCAAGGACGAAATCTCCAACACCGATATATGCCATCGCCTTCTAGCCAACTTCGGTATCTCGCAAGATACACCCGCCGATTTCGCGCAATGGGTACAACATACTGAAGATCGGCCCTTCAACGACCAGCGCTATGCGACTGATGGCTCGAAATTGACAGCGCTTGGTTGGCAGCCCAAGACGAGCTTCGAAAATGGTCTCAAGGTCACAGTAGACTGGTATCGCAGGTTCGGGGAGGTGTGGTGGGGTGATATCAGTAGGGTCTTGACGTCTTTTCCTGTGGTGACAGGGAATGAGATCTGGACAAAGGAAGAGCACGACGATCTGCCATCTTCCGATGGAGAAGTGATGCATGAAGAAGACAGTGCGATATGGACGACTTAGTAGGGCACCTACTTTGACATTGCGTGACGAAGCGACTCTTACCTTCCTAGAGATTAAAGCAAGTTAGGTTTAGACCTGCCGCGACAAGGGGCTCCAATTAGATACCCAAGGGATAAGCATAGTATAGATGTGGGTCAATATGCGTGCTTCACTCACCCTCTTTGAAAGCGCGAGTAGCACGTTTGGCCTACCGTAATGATATGCAGGGACCAAATTTTATGGGCCCTGCCATGCGGCCCAACTATGGCTAGCAACAAAATCTGGGGTTCAAGGCCACGCTATCCCACGTTTACAAAGTAATGGGCAGATTTGAATGAAATGGTCGCATTCGCCCATTCGCAAACCCAGATTCGCGTACTACGTTTTCCATCTTTTGCCTCAGCCACAAACGGTGGCGTACCTGAGCCCGCTCCGCCCTCTGACTAGCGTCAGCTCTGGGCGCTCGAGCGCATTGAAACACCAAACGCTCCGGGCGACGACCGCTCAAACACCCCTCCTCTCTCTTGCGACCCTCATATACAGCAAACGTCGTCTCTTTCCCTCGACTTCTGTATTCACTTTTCTTTTTTGAATTTTGTGTTAGAGAACCGCGGTTCAGCCAATCGATCAGCTGCACCCCACAATTAGCCAGCTGCCTCCCAACCAGCCAACCTTCCCGCGTTCCAACAACCCTCATCACACCAACATCACATCTCCAACGCCGAAACCCTAGACCTCGGGGATCGCGGAATACCCCTGAATACCAAGCAGACAACTTTAGATTCGCATACATCGCCATGGGTCTTTTCAGCAAGAAGAACAAGGGCGCTGAAGCCGACGACAGCAACCGTTCTGCTCTTTTCGGCAGCCGCAAGGGAAAAGAGAGCCCTGCAGCCCAAAATCCCTATGCGGTGCCTCCAGCCAACGACCCTTATGCCCAACCTCCTCCCTCGTATTCTAGCCCCGGTCAGGATACGTCCTTCCGACAGGATAAGACACCCGCCGTGACTGGACCTGGCCAGAGCTACGGGCAGCGACCAGGCGGATATGGCGCCCAGGGCGGCAGCTACGGTGCTCAATCAGGATACGGAAACGACCGCTACGGTGGCGGTGCGCCTCAGCGTCCTGGCGGCTACGGTGGACTCGGAAGAACTGCTTCAGATGATACCATGACTACCGAGGCTGGCCGCAACGAGCTCTTCGGAAATGCTGCTCAACGACAACAGGCGCAGCCTCGGCCTCAGCAAGAATCCGGTGGTTACGGGCAGAGTGGTGCCTACGGAGATAGCCAGGGCGGATACGGTGGTGCCTCAGGGGGCTATGGTGCAACACCTGGCGGCTACGGCACCTACGAAGACCGCCAACTAACAGCTGAAGAACAGGAAGAGGTGAGTCACTCTTAAAGAATCGAGAGCGATACATGTGCTGATTTTGCATCTCCAATGTATAGGAAGACATCAATGCCACCAAGCAAGAGATCAAGTTCATCAAACAGCAGGATGTTTCTAGCACAAGGAACGCCTTGCGCCTAGCTGAACAGGCCATGGAGACTGGCCGAGGAACCCTCTCCACCATGGCTGCACAGGGAGAGCGTATCCACAAGTACAGTCACCACGCTTCCGCCTCTTGCCAGTCACTTACATTGCTCCAGCACTGAACGTAACCTGGACCTTGCCGCCATCCAAAGTGACAGGGCCAATGGGCAGACCAAAGAGCTGGCTCGTAAGTTTCTTCTAAACCCTATGTACAAACACCAATACTAACTCAGCCCAGGCATCAACGCAAGCATGTTCTCCATCGTCCCCAATCCCTTCACCGGCAACTCGAAGCGCGAAAAGGAGATGCAACGAGCAATGGACCAGCACGCACGCGATCGCGACACCCGCGAGGCAACCAACAGAGCCGCCTGGGAATCCCGCGCCCGCGCAGACCAACACCAACGCGGCCTCAAAACCGCCGGTGCCGGAATCGGAGGCAACAAGGCTTCGCTCGCCCAGCGATCCAAATACCAGATGGAACCAGACTCTGACGACGACGCGGCTGAAGATGAGATTGAGAACAACTTGGGTAAGTTTATATCCGTACCTGTGAATTCATCACGTGAATACAGACTAACGCTACGTGTTTGTGTGACAGATCAACTACATATTGCTGCCAAGAGCTTGAACCACCTCGGCCGCGCCATGGGTGAAGAAGCTGATAAGCAGAATCAGCATATTGCTACCATCACCGGCAAGACGGATAGCGTTGATGATAAGATTGCGAGGAACAGGCTCAAATTGGATCGTATCCGCTAAGGGAAAAGATGTTGAATTGTTGATTGGCGAAATATCCGGTGGGTCTGGGAAGTAGGGGTTTGACTCCAGACGCAGAAGTACCTGAACACACATTAGGGATATTTGTTGCATTCTGGCGTTCTACTATGGGGTTCATAAGAACATGGTTTTCTGGAGAAATATCGGCAATACGGAAGCTTGACAGCCAGATGAATTCCAGAAATCTCCAAGTCGACGCATTCTAAATCTTCAGGTAGAACTCGAGGTCTTCCGGTCCCTCCTTGGGCGTGTGTGCCTTGGTGACGCGGGGTAGTTTCCAAATCCGTGGCTGTGCACCTGCAGTGAGCTCGCCACTTCCCTCATGACAGCCTTGTCTGCTTTCCACAGCGCAGACATGTGCGCTCTTTCCTTACCTCACTCACTCTTCCATAGATCAGGCCGTCTCCTTGATTCCTTCACCTTTGCACTCTTCATTCGTCGACAGCTCGTTCGCGCTTCTCTCGTCTTACTCTACAACAGCCTAGCTTTGAACGGCAATGTTTCTTTCACCACACAACGCACGGAGAGAGCCAGTGGAGGCGCCGGATCCAGGCGACCCACTCCAGCCGGACGAGATCAGAGTCGTAAAACTACAGCCTGGTAAATGGACTGATCAGATCATCTGCGAACTCACAAACGATCGAATTGGAGACGCACGCTATCGGGTGCTGTCGTATGTATGGGGTTCTAAGCATGTTACACGCCCTATCCAACTCAACGGCTGTACTTTTGCGGCGACTGTGAACTTGGGGAGTGCACTGACGAATTTACGGGAGAAGTATTAAGATGGGCTGGTACTCTGGGTCGATGCACTGTATGTACCACTAATTGCGAGGTGGCGAGAGGCCAAGCCTGACACTAATTTGCGGGTGCCGCCTCTAACTACGAGAATCATCGTGCAGCAATGTGTTGCAGGAGCCTCGTCCAGAACTTGCCTCGAGATCAAGAACGAATCGTCAGTAGTGCCTGCAAAATGATCAATGGGATCGACGATTTCCGGATGAGGCGCCCTGAAAACTACCCGGGGCCGACGGGACCGGTGGCATTGTGGGAATTACTGACACATTTCCGCTACAGAAAAGCGACGGACCCTAGAGACAAGGTATATGCCCTTCTTGGCATGACTTGGGGTAGTCTGAAGGCAAAGATGATTGCAGATTACTCAGTTGGTGAAGTGGAAGTCTTTCAGCAAGCGACACTGGAATCGATCTACACTATGAATTCACTCTCATTATTCAGTACCGAGCTGGGGAGGGAATCCAAGTACGACTTGCCATCATGGGTTCCGGATTGGGATGCAATCGGAAGTCCCACGCACTTGTTACGAGTGGATGCTATCCGATTGTACACCGCTAGTCCAGGATATATCAAGCCCGATTCGGTCCGATTGACAGAAAAATCGAGGCTTGGTTTGCGAGCTATGAAGATAACTAACGTGGAGAACGTGGGTGAGACTATGTGGGGTGATGACCGCTCCCATAGCCGGAAAACAATTGGTCAATGGTGGTCGTTGTGGCATCACCATGAACAATGGCCTGGCTATGCCGTACCAAGCGCCAAAGAGGAGATCTGGGCACTAGAAGCATCATGCGAGAAATTCTGGAGGACGATATGCGCAGACGTAATGTACCCGAGTGAGAGCACTGCAGTCGCGCAGAGAGTGCGAGCAAAGGAAATGGTAGCTTTTGGAGTATGGGCGGATTTCTCGAGCACGTCGCCGTTTGCAAACCTAGAAGTCGACTGCCATGTGGAACCTTGGTATATTCAGGCAGAACTGTGGAGGGCCTTTCTCTCCGTGTGGCCAGATGATCCGGACGAGGTTGTGAACAGCGCTGCGGATCTTTGTGGGAGTTACTGTCCCTATCACCGCGAAATTAAAAGTGAGTATTCAATTGTTAGCGCAGCTTTTCGGCTGAGTGCAGGATTTAAGAGTTCCCGAGATCCTTTCCTTTTTTTCCCGTCTCCTTGTAGTCATGAATGAAGAGTCTTTTTCTGTGGTTCGAAGGTCACTCGAAAGTCTCTACGGGCCAGGCACAGACCTTTATGTCGACAAAGAGAAAAGTCTTATTCCCATGATAGAAAAGTCGATAAGCATAGCGACGCTCTCGCGACGGTTGATCTGCGGAAAGGGCGTCATTGGATTGGGCCTGGCGGAGATGAATGCCGGCGACGAGATACATTTACTGCACGGTGGCAAGACACCTTTCACTCTGCGCCGGCGCAAACACTCCAACAAGGCGAATTCTGTACCCCAACACGAGATCATCGGCGATTGCTACCTGGATGGCTGGATGGATGGGAAAGCCGACGTTGGCGCTCGGGAATGGATCGATATAGAGCTCGTGTAGAGGCTTGAATAATTACTGGAATAGTAGATAGTATACCATGGCTGGTCATGCCGCGTATTCGAAGAGTCAATCTAAGAGGATGTCTTAGCTCCCGAAGCCTATGCTGATTCAACGAAGAATTTTTTCCCCGCGATGCGACAATAGGTCGCCGCAGCCAGTTGCATACATTGACTCAGTCCCTCCGGAAAGAAAAACTTCCTGGCCTTGCGGATGCGTCTAGGGTACATGATAAGGTTAATCTGGTGTCTTTGAGCCAATTGTTGCATCCAATAGAATGACGTAGCGGAGACGCGTCTCGTCGAACACGGTTTCGCGACATCCCGTGCTTTTCACACTAGATGGCCGACGGTTGCCTGACGCAGGGGGCGTGTCTCCACTTCTTCGCCGAGCAGCCAATAGCGGGGCGGGCGCGGACGGCAATCCCAAGTCTCACAAGCCGCGAAACCTCGAAAGCTGCTCCCACCCATCCCCCAAGTGTTTGCTCTTCTCTTTGGCTTTGCTGCTAAGGTATGTTGGCCATTTCAATTGCAATCGCGCGGGACACAAGTTTGGAAGGGCGTTTGCGCTGACCATTTACTACTATAGAGCGTGTTCCTAGGGCAACCCTTCGCATCCTCCCATCCCACCCTCTCCGCTCCTTCCATCTTCTGCGAAGGAATACCGTCCGCCTCGCTATCGCTGACGCCGTGTTTATGCATCCCGTCTGTATACGCTGCGATCACGTCGCTGTACTATATACGCCGTGTTATTTTCCCTTTCCTGTCGCATTGTTGCCTATCGAAACCTAAACCATCTGAGCCCGCTTCACTTCGATTCCACGCATCGCGAAACAGGCGAATGAGATTTCAAAGAACCACAGCCCAGAGATTATACAAATAATAAGAAATACGAGAACGAGTCTGGCCTACATCCCACCACGACGTGGCAAACCATACGAGGACTCGCGGCCAAAAGGCGTGACGCAAAAGCAACGTTAAGGAGTAGAGTGGTTACAGCTTTGCTTCCAAGAGTCACTGCTACGTCCCATTAGTTTGGAACACGTAGAGCGGTCATTGCGCCACACCGAGGGCCGAGTCCAAAACACTTGCGTGAATTGCAAGGAAATTCCGCCTCACGGGTCTTTCACCCACCAGCGCACGGCCCAATATCGTGCCTACGTTGCCCAAGTGATCGCCTGCTCTGCTATCAGCGCAAGCAACCCACCCTACGCTAGACCCTCGTCGCACAGATCCTGCAATACCCCGCAACCTGCTGCCCACCTTCTACAAATACTTGCCCTTCCACCTCCAACTCTTATACTCACTCAACAAGTTCCTAACGACCCAACCAACCCGCCTCGCTTCCCGCTGCGTCGACCGCGCCTTCCGCCCCGATCGAAACCTCTCCGGGCCTTCTCTGACATCGAAGCATATCATAAACTGACACTACTCAGTAGCCACCATGGAAGCTGAACCATCCCAACAAACACAGCCCGCTACACAACAGGTCTTGGACCCACGTCGCTTGGGCCGAAACAATTCGGGGTTGAATGATGGCGACATCTCAGATGTTCTCGTTATATTACATCCCGCTACCCCCACTGCCATCAAGATTGTCGAACAAGCCGCACAAAACCGACCCGAGCATGTGCTGTTCCGAAACTCCCTCGACTCCATGAGCGGATCGATTGCCGATGTGGAAGAACAGGAGACGTTCATAATAAATGCCCCTGAAGGACAACCGGGACGCAGTTCTCGTGCAGGTGCCGACCTGGCCCTTCGGTTATCTTCAGCGAAGAAGCTGAAGTTCAAGGATCTCGGCTTCATCTTCGGGCGCAACCACCAGAGTGCCGATATCATCTTTGGGCAGGATTCTGGGAAGAGGATAAGCAACCAACATTTCCGAATCTACCTGAACGTGGACGGTCTACTCATGATCGAAGACATGTCCACCAACGGTACTATTGTTGATGACTCGCTTCTGAAGTGTAAGGACAACCGCTTCAGTAAGATTCGGATGCTGAGTTCGGGTTCCATCATCTGCATACAGAACTCCAACGATGCGGAGATGATTAAATTCATCGTCCGGGTTCCTTCAAGGGTGTCCTACATGGAGCGCTTCCGAGAGAATCTCCGCAACTTCATCACGGAGTGCACGCCCGACTTCAATGCAGAAAAGAGCAAAGCCGTGCAACGAGTAACCAAACAGTATGGGGGGCCAGCAATGAAATGGGATGGTGGGGCCAATTACAATATCATCGGTAAGTGTTATCAGATTTAGTCGCTGGATGTGTACTAACTCTCCCTAGGCCAGATTGGCAAAGGCGCTTTTGCCACCGTTTACCAGCTCGCGACAAAAATGACCGGCAAGCTTCTTGCCGCGAAGGAACTCGAGAAGCGGCGGTTTATGAAGAACGGCATGCTCGACAAGAAGATCGACAATGAGATGAAGATTATGCAGGATCTCCGACACCCCAACATCGTGGAATTCGTTGAATACTACGACCAAGGAGACTACCTATACATCATCATGGAGTTTGTCCGACAAGGTGATCTGCAAGGTTACCTTAACCAGCATGGCTCGATGAAGGAGAAAACCGCAAGGAGTATGGCGCAGCAAATTCTGAGTGCGCTCAGCTATCTCCACCGGGCGAAAATCACTCATCGCGACATCAAGCCCGACAACATCCTCATCGCCGATACAGAGCCTTTCACGGTCAAGCTGTCGGATTTTGGATTGTCAAAGGTTGTCAAGCACGAGGAGACCTTTCTCAAAACCTTCTGCGGAACACTCCTGTACTGCGCTCCCGAGGTCTTCCCTGACTTCAATGGACAGTCAAAGGGCACTAAACGTCGACGCGGTGCGAAGACTTACCATTCCTATAGCTCTTCGGTAGATATCTGGTCTTTCGGAGGTGTCCTGTGGTATGCACTCTGTGGCCAGCCTCCGTTCAGAGGCATCGCAGATGCTACGGGCGAAGGGATGTATCACAACATCATGGAAACTCCGCTCGATCCGACCCCCCTCCAAGAGGCGGGCGTCTCCGCTACTTGTATCGACCTCCTTACCCGAATGCTTCGAACGGATCCCGCTGAACGACCCACCGATCGCGATTGCCTGAACCACCCTTGGCTCAAGGATGGTGTAATGATTCCTACGGACCCTTCTCTACAGTCCATTGTCGAAGAAGAAGAGGAGGAGGAGGAGCAAGAAGAACCCGAGCAGCAGTTGTCGCAGCTCAGTCTTCAAGAGGAGATTCCTGAGTCAGACGATGAGGTGGACGTTCTCTCTGACGAAGAGCTGATGGGCATGGTCACTGAGCGACGGCCAAAACGAGTCCGCGCCGACCCACTGTACCCACGAAACCAGGCACGAGATCGCGAAGAATCTAGCGTGGAGCCGTCATTCACATCATCGCATCTCGTCAACGAAGGTGAGAGCTTCCAGGTCATGCCAACGCCTAGGCAGCCTCGTCTCTTCGGTGAGATTGGACAATCCGCTCTGGAAAGCTCGGGGGTACTAAGCGCGCATGCTAACGACGCTCTGACGCATGAAGAGTCCGTCCGACGTGATCAGAATGACGGTGCTGCAGTTTTCAGTCACAGCGAAGGTAGGATGGAGCATCAGATACCATTCACCGCTCCAGCACGACTAGACCGAGGCTTCTCGTCACCCAGTCTTTTAGGCACCGAGTCTCTGGTGCGAGACCTTAACATGACCTCACCGCATTCTCCTGTCTCCAGGACACAGAGTCCCGTCATGCCAGCAACGCCAAAGACGCCAGAAGTCATACAACATAGCTCTCTCTCGCATTCGTCAAAGGAACTTAGCCAAATCAGCGAGCCGACACCGAAAGCACGACCGTCTGGGATGAACCGCTTGATCGAGCTTCCCATGTCTGCGTCTTACTGGTACGATCCACGAGACCCGAATACCCACAATCTGGAATACGCATCGAGGGTGAGTGGACGTGACTTCTCTGTCAGCCGGGATGTGACCGCTGGAGCATCTGCATACCCAGATACGACAGCAGGATCGGAGGCGAGCGCTCCATCGGATACGTCAAGCGTTGCAGCGGCTCCTTCTCCCGCCGCGGACATGCCATCTGTGCCCGCTGAGCTCGACATCCAGCCACCACCAAGGCGACTGGGCAAACTCGTCGCAACGCCAGATTCATTTGTGCCCAACCTTACCCTCAGTATCAACCAGAGGAAAACATCCTGGGGTCGTCTCGGCAACAACACGATCGTGTACGAGCACAGCCGCGACACGCGCATCCCGAAGACGGCCTTCATTATCTTCTTCTACTCGCCCAACGGCAAGACCCAGGAGACAGTCGACGAGCTTTCTCAACAGGGTAAAGACTGGACCAGCCTTCAGGACCTCCAAGTCGGCATCTGGACATGCGCCACCCATGGCATCTCCATCAACGGCAAGCACCTCCGCCAAAAGGACGAAAAGGGCCGCGCTCTATACGGCCACTTGCACACCGGCGACATCATACAGGTATACCACGACGCGCGCGGAACAGAATGTCTGAAATTCCGTTGCGACTTTTACCTCGGCGCGGGAAAGGAACCGCGACCTACGGGTGATAGCTTCAGCACTCTGATTGGAAACAGGCTTGAGCAGTAGAAGAGTTTAATCTTCCCTTGCATGTCGAGACATTATCAATGTTTCTTATCTTTTTTTTTATCTTCATCGTTTTGTCACTATCATCATTTCGCTTGTGTTTAGCGGGCGTTGGCATGGTTTTCTTGTACCACTACTACTCTTATCACTACACCTACTACTGCTGCATATCATCTCTTTTCGTAACAGCAATTCTCGCTCTTGTACGTTCGAGCCCTTGACACATGGACCCAAACTAAAATTGGTCATTTCCTTTCGAGACAACCGCGGCGGGTGTATACTGGAAGGAATGACGGGAAGATGAAGAAGAAGAAGATGATGAAGAAGAAGAAGATGATGAAGAAGAAGAAGAAGAAGAAGAGGGATGGGTGGTCGTTCATATCATCATCATCATCGTCATTTACGTCGCGTAACATGGCACATCAATTTGGCGTTCATTTTTGCTTTTCCTTCTCACTGCAAGTAAAATGGCAACGTTTTTTTTTTCTCAAGAATATGCTGGTGGAAGGGGCATGATATGTAGTTCGCGCGCAAACGTTATAGATTAAAAATAACCATCATCACTCGGCCTAGTGCAACGACCAGGGAGAAAACAGTATGGTGGTATTAATTTTCCACAAATGTGTTGCTCGAGCTACGCAAGATGAACACAGGCGTACCAGTATGATAGATAGAGAGGGACTGAGGGCATTGCAGATGGGAATAAGGGCAGCATCTTACGTAGGTAAAAGCAGTTGACACAAGTGGCGGCGGCGGTGGCAGCTTGGGATGAGAGAAAAGACTCACCACGAGTTTTCACAGTACAGAAAAGCGGAATTTGGCTGGCGATGCAAAGTGGAGGGAAAAAAGGGTGATTCTTTTTTGTAATCGCAACTTATACGAGGCCACAGGCCCTTGGTGTTTGCATTGCAATATCAAAAGCGAGACACACAGAGATAGAGAGAGAGAAAGGGAGAAGATAAGAGTGCCAAATTGTACTGATACACAACCCCCCGACCCCCAACACATACCAACCCCTCCGTTTCCCGAGTCGCACAACACATGTGCGACGTGAAGAAGAAGGAGGTTAGGGTAAGATTTAAAAGAAAAAAAAAGAGCGACAGGCTGAACACCCAACGAGCACTTCGTGTGGACTGGGTATACAACGATAAAAAAACACAGACGAAAAGTGAATGACCAAAAAAAAAGATGCCTCCCCCTCCGATTTCCCTTCTCCAAAAGGCAACTCGCCTACCGGCAAAGAAAAAAATCTCTCCGTCCATCCATCCGCTTCTCCAAAAGATGTCGTGTGATAAGGAAAGAAGATGTTTCGACTATATAGACATAGCTTGGAAGAGAAGACTCAAGTGCTCGAGCCAAACGAAGTTTCAACGTCCGCCAACGATGATGGCCGGCCGTGGTAAAAGGACTAGAGAGAAACGAAAGAAAATGAAGAAAAAAAAAGGCTGTTTCCCGGTACACTACCCATTAGAAACACCGCCAACACCATGCTTTCGCTATAAAAAAAAACTTAAAGTTTTTTTTCAAGCTGTAAACTCAAATGAACAATTTGCTAAACGTCGACGACGAGGACGGCCAAACGGCGGGCGCGACACGGCCTACGTGTCAGTCGCACTGCTGGGTCGAGGCGTAGGATCTGGATCTGAATCTGGTGTCGTGGCAGCCTTTGCCTTGGGCGTTGGATCTGGATCTGAAACAGTCGCGTCCTTCTGCGCCTTGGGTGTTTCCATGACAAACTCCTCCACGTCATCGCCTGGTTGCTCGGGGAAGATGACGGGCGGTGTAAGTGACATGGGTGCGACCGGAGGTGTGGCAAGGCTGCCTTCGTATTCTTCCGCCGCCCGGTCTTCTGTGATCATGGGTGGCGGAGAAGAGGGTAGCGTAGATTCAGGCTGACCAGGATCTTCCACAGAGATGACACTACCTCTGCTATTCGTGCGCATCATTTCGATTCCAAGCTTGGAGGTCGATTTTGGTCGCGACTTGGGGCTCCGAGTGCGGACGGGGGCATGCCCCAACTCGTCATCTTCGTCATCACCAGACTCTGCCGATTCGTGCTTCCGCGTCTCTAGTATGCGACGTTTTGCACCCACTTGCTCTGTAGATCTCTGACGGCGGATCGTTGCTTCCTCTAGGGCGGCCGGCGCGGAATCCCCGTGGGGAAGGTCAGGTGCACCGCTACGATTGGGTGAAGCGACCTTGGGATCCGCATTAGCTGCATCATCACTGAGCGCCAGACCACCCATAGCTCGCGCCATGTCTCTTTCGCGCCAATCGTCTGCGTTGTGGATCCTGACAGGTATGTCCTCGCCTGCACGACTGTCGTTGTCTCCAAAGAAGCTAGAGCTAATAGAGTCTTCGCGACTAGAGCCTCGGTAGCTGGCAGAAGGCACTGCCGGATAGCCTGAAGAATTCGATGTGGGGCTGTCCTCCTGCCGTGAAGACTCCTGTCGAAGCCCTGAGGGCATGATTGATGGGTACACCTGGTTTGGCGTCCACCCTGGCGGAGGTGCTTTCCATTGACACAGCCTGCTAAGGGTGTCGGTGAGCTTGGCAACAGTAGGTGGCTTCTCGATGAGTGCATCGAAATAATGGGGCGCCTGTAGCTCTTTGAGATATCCAGTGACAGCGACGATCGGCGTATGTGTGTTTGCGTTCTTGGTATCGCGAATCATGCGAGCAACATCTGCTCCATTGACCTGAGGCAGGCGGAATTCCATCATAATCACATCGAATTTGACCTCACCCATGGCGTAACGTATTGCTTCGGATCCATTGGTAACAGTCAAAGTGCGGCAACGCAACTTCTCTAAGAGCTTCTCCATGACGAGTCGAGACACTGGATGATCCTCGCAAATCAAGACATCCAGAGGCCGAAAGAAGGGACCATCGCCGAAGCTGATCTGAGAAAGCCTGCGGGAGCTCTGCCTGCGCCTCTGTACACGAAGCAGCGCCTTGGCACGAGAATCTTCGGTATCTGATGATGATGGTGACACATCGAGCACCTGACTCCGACGCTTATAGTGCCCGGGCAGTAAATCACGTACAATGTCATCCTCTTGAGACCCAACTGTTTGTGACCGAGCGCGGGGTGAATCTGCCGTCATTGGCCCTGCAGAAATTTGGCGTTGCGCAGTTGCGGGGCTCTCTTGAGAGGCTCCAGTAGGTGCTGATGGACTTTTTGAGAGCTTTATTGGTGAGATTGCATCTGTGGAAGCCCGCAGGCCTGATGTACGCGAAGCATCGAACGAGCTGCCTGGCTGGAGCGACGAGGGGTTGCTTGTCGAGTGTGACAACGTGGACGAACTACTAGACGTCTTTCGCCTGTCATGATGCTGGCCAGTACTGAATTGCACAAGCAAAGGGGAAGAAGGTTGTGAGCCACGATTAGGCGACGAATGTGGGCCGCTGATGGATGGGGATGATGGTCGCCCGGGAGCTCTATTCGTAGACAGTGTACGCTTTAGAGGGCCGGGTAGCATTGGACTGTTTTCCAAAGATGGCGAAGGAGATGTGACGCTGGGGGATTGGACAGGAGGCGGTGGCTTATTTTGTGGAAGCATTGCTTCTGCGCGTAGTTTTTGAATGACATCTTTGTTGGCCTTCTCTAGGACTGGAAGGTTCTTGTAGCTGAAGTTACCGAAATCGTCAGTCGCCATGGGCTCGCTGAGCCGCCGTGATCTGCCTTCTCGCACATGTGCTGGAATGTGAAGAGGGATCAGTCCACGCTTCATTGTCGACACCGTCACTTGTGAGCGCACTCTAGAGAGAGCATCATGCGGTCGGTCGGGGTAGTCAGCACTGGGCGTGCCCGCCGGCGTGGTCGCTTGGTCCTCGAATTCAGGGTTGAAGTTGGCCATGGCCGCTCCTCTAGCGTCAAAGTACTCGGTGTCTTCCGGGTTCTCGGGCGCAGGGATGAAAGAGGCTTCCTCATCTCGCAATGTGTCCCAATCCACACCAACAAACCACGGGTGATTTCTGATTTCTTCACCACCGCTAGCGAATTTCTCGTCCTTATTCGCACCCAGTCGCTGAGAGGGGTCAGAACACATGAGACGGTTCATGAGGTCCTTGGCCTCGTCGGAAATGTCATAAAGCTCATCATCATCTTCGGGCCAGTCGATCCTTCGCGCAAGGATGTTCTCAAACACCTCTTCAGGGGTGTCGGCGTGGAAGGGTGGGTACCCATACAAAGACTCAAACAGGATGCACCCCAGAGACCACCAATCGCTGACTTCATCTTGACCGTTACCGGCAATGGTCTCTGGAGCCAGGTAGTCGGGAGTGCCAACGAACTTCCTATCACTGTCTTCGGGGTCGAACAAAGCCATAGGTGGAGGTGGCATCGTTGTTGATGGTGGGAGGGCAAGGTTCTGAGCTACTGCAGACTGGCTCATTGAATTCGGTCCTGAGTAAGGATCGGGTGAGCCGTCGTCACTGAATGCCTCTTCTTCTATGGGTGACCGTCCACGAGGATGGCTAAACGAATCGTCAGCTATAGAGAAACGGCGGAACATGGCCTGTAGCGCGTCACTATCCTGACTGTCGCTGCGAGTTCCCGAGGTTCGCCTTGAAGGTTCACGGCTCTGTTGGGAAGTCTCTCGGTTCAAGCTGAAGTAGGACGGCTGGCCAATGTCGCCAGCAAGAGCGGGTGTCATGGAGGGCGTTGCCGTGGGTGAATGATTTAGATCGAACGAAGCAGACCGTGAAGACCCGACAGATATCGCGCGGTGAAAGGGGCCCGTCTTGAGCAGATCTGGCGCTGGCTCGACTGATTTGAGCGCACGCTTTTGTCGGCCAATCATACCCATACGCGACAGACCAAAGTCTGTCAGTTTAAGATGACCTTTGCCGTCAATGAGAAGGTTGTCAGGTTTGAGATCGCGATGAACAATGCTGCGACTGTGCAAATGCTCGACTCCCAGAACAACCTCGGCCAAATACTTCTTCGCCCAATCCTCGGGCAAAGCACCGAGAACTTTGATCAGCGAAGCACAATCGCCACCATTCAGGTATTCCATGACCAGATAGAGATAGTCCTTGCTAGAAAAGGTCCAATATAGCTTGGCGACAAAGTCGCTCTCGCCTTGCCACATCATGATAGCACGCTCTGCTTTCACGTTGGTGACTTGATTCTTTGCAACCATGTCTGCCTTTTTCAACACTTTGATAGCATAGTATTCTCCCGTAGACTTCTTCTTTGCAAGATAGACGCTGCCAAAGGCACCTTTGCTGATTGGTTTGATGATTTCGAAATCCTTGATTGATGGGGGAACAGCGCGTGGCTGCGGTTGGGTGGTGGGAATCAGCCGAGGTGATAGCTTCGGACCATCTGAGCCAGCAGTGGATGATTGTCTGCGGTGGTGATGTATTGCGTGTATCATTGCTGGTGATGAAAATTCCGTAGTTTGCAGGACGGGTGAGGTGATTGGTGATTGGATGCCGTCAACACCGCTCGGCAAGCGCGGCTTTGTGGTCCGAAGAGGAGAAGAAGGCGGAGGTATCATGGAGCGGGCAGGGGAGTGCTGTCTGCTTGACATGACACTTGGAAGTATCAGACTCTTGCGCTTGCGTTCTCTTGAGCTAGCCACCCTTCCTAGGCCAACGTCGGAGGTTGCGGGTGAGTCAGCTCGCCGAGGACCAGAGAGCACCGAGGAGCGCATGCTGGTGTCACTTTCAGCGCCCGCGTCGCTCTCAAAATGCATGGACTGGCGTTTGTTGTGGGTAGCTATGTTGATGGCACCTACATGTGACCGAGGTGTCTGGCAACCTCCTCTCGGACTACTGGACCTGTTCGAGCCGGCCACGGAAGACTCGCGACGTCCGACGCGTGCTGACAAGGAGACCTCTGATGTGTTGCGCAAAGCCTGTGCCATTGAGGAAGGAGCATCAAAAGAGCCAGGGAATATGCCTTCTTCACCGGGGGCGATATCTGTGGCTGTGTCTGTAGCGGTATCGGTATCGTTGGCGTCTGATTGTATCTCTTCTTCCTGCTGCTCGTCTTCCGATGAGCTATCTTCGCCTGCAGCGATACGGGCAGCTTTCAGAATTGCAGCCTCGATGCACTCCTGGACCAAAACATCAAATTCAATGCGCAGACGTTCAGAGTACTCCAAGACGCGACGATGCCGTGTGACGGCGTCAATCTTCGCCTTTGCGAGCCTGCTGGTGTCTTCACATAATAACTTCAGACCTTCGGTATGGTCCACTGAGCCCGTTGTGGGCGACTGCCACTGCAGTACTTGGGATATTCGATTCTCTGACTGCGGTGATTGGGTGCGAAATTCAGAGATGGCCTGGCCACGGGCATTGTCCTTGACCGCGGGTGTGTTGATCTCGAGGGCGGTGTCACAGAGATCCAGGACTAGCTCAACTATGCGAGCCAGAGGTCTCCGAACTGCAAACGATCGGGCACGATGATGGCCGAAGCCAGAAGAACGCTCGGAACGCTCGCGGGATCTCGAAGGTGGCGAGGCGGGGGAATTGCGTCCAGACGGGGTGCTCGAGGGTGTGCCAGAGGAAGGAGTGGATGTCGCGTGAATGATGAGGCCCTTGTACTCTGCGGGCTGAAGCGGCTGCACAGAATCTATCGACGCGGCTCGTGACCGTTGGCTATGCGATTCGAGCGTATCTAGGACCTTGACAATGGCATTGCGGTGTTCAGCGAGTGTCTCCTGGGCCATTTGTACGTCCATCTCAGCGCGGTGCTCTTGAAGGCATAGCTCAGAGTGCTTCTCGAACCACCAGGGTGTTATCTGCCGCTCGCAGATGCGACACAAGACTGGTAGAGGTGGGGCGTGGGTCCCGGAGTCGGTAGCGCTCTGCTCGGCAAGGCCTGTGAGGTAGTGGGCCAGAACCTCTGCTCCAACACCAAGGGCCTCGACGAGGACCTCTGGAAGATCTATAGTAACCTCGCGGATGACTGAAGGCCGCACCATCCACATGGTCTGCTGTGGTTAGTACTATGCGAATGTTGAATCATATCAAGAACGTACGTGGCTTTCGGCTCCGGTCGTTCGGTCGTATACCATGATGCCCTGGGCTTCTACGTTTAGAAACTGCTCTTCGTCTTCGCTGCTGTCGATTGGTGAGAGAGGGATATGCTCCTGCCCTTCGGCGGAAGAGTGCCTCGATCGTCGTTTCCGCAGAATTGAGTGGGGGCCCAGCTGGATAGCGAAGCGGGCAATGTGACTCCTTGAATCGTCCTTCCTAACCGACTCGATGGTCTCGGCGAAGCCATCTGCGCCGCTGCAGATGATGTCGAGTACAGGCTTGCCGGTGACTTCCTTAGGCAGCGAGCCGACCACATCAGTCCACGAGGGACTGACATAGCGAATCTTGCCCTCGAGGTCCAGATCCATGATGATGTTCAGGCTGTGCTCGGCGGCCTCTTTGAGGTCTTGTCGCTCGTTGCGCATGTCCTGACTAACCGTGCGCTCCATATTCTGTCGGTGTCCGGGTGAGCCCGCCGCCTCCTGCTTCAATGCGGTGACGGCGGGGGGTGCTAGCGTCGTAGGTTTCTTTTCGTCGGCCATTGCTGCTGTTGGGGGGCGTGGGTCGCGGGTGTGCACTTGGTGATGGTCGAGCCCGTGGCCGGTTCAGGGTTTGGGCATGTGCCCGAGGGCTGGCTGGTGGTGTGCTATAAGCAGAGGGCGCCCAAGACCATGGTGGAAGGTTACGAGACGGTCCGGAAGCGACGGTCGGGGGGGTCTGCTGGCTCACTGAGAGCTTCGCCTTGCGGTGCTTGCGGGCTTGCTTGCTTGCTGACTACAACGAGGGTGGGCCTCGCGACCAAACGGGCGGACTAGTCTAGACAAGCTGCATTGCGGTGCTGGACAAAGGGAGTTGGGGGAATGGTGCAGGTCGGGAAGAGTCGGGGGCAGCGCGTGGTTTGGCTGGTGTTGTGGCCGTGGCCGTCGTGGCCGTCGTGGTCGACAAGATGATGGCAAGCGGATATTATTTTTTGGGGCGTAATGGGTGGTTAATGGGTGGAGAGGGGCACACAATAGACGTCTCAGCCGGCAGCACGACCGTGAGAGGACAACAGGAGAACGTGATCGGGCGCCTGCAGCAGCGTAGACGAAAGAAACCACGCCAAACAAGCAGACGAGCTGCAGGCATGCGAGGGCACCTCTTCGGCAGCGCTATCCAGTTGGCAAAAGTCCCCACGCAGCACGCGTCGAGTGAAAGTCACACGGAAAACAGCCGTGCAGCGCGGAGCCTAAGTGGATGCATGATGCTGCATCGTCGACCTAACCCTAGAGGACGGCCCATGGACTGCACCGAGCGCGCCGATAATGCCTGCACATCCCGGCCGACAAAATAACGGCAGAAACCTCAATCTTTTTGTTTCATCCAACACTCGATCGACGCCGTGTGCAATCAATCGAGATGGCTGCACCAACGAAGCATTAGTCTATGCCATGCTTCTGCTGCTGCCCTTGCCGTTGATTCACAAGTGACTTTACCTTCACGCCGCCGCAGGAACTGCATTCATTGACCGCCTCCTCGCTGCATGCTCCCGGCAATCCCTGGAATTGAGTGCTGCCGTAGCCAACTTCCAGTTAGGCAGTAGGCAGGCAGGTAGGCAGGCAGGCAGTCTGTGTTATTTGCGCAGCCCATGCTTTCTTGTCAGCTTAGGCGACACGAGACGAACCACAGCCGACCATGACCCAGCAATGCATTCGTTCTCCGTAGCAGCATGCGGCACCGTAACGACGCTTGTCGTCAGCCCTTGTTATCAGCAGTCCCCAAGACTATCTAAACCCTTCGGACCTTAACATCGGCCCAGACGGTGCTCCCTCGACAAACGCATATTTACGCCATCATCAGCAGAGCGCCATCGCCATTCTCTCCCCGTCGGCCCAAAACGTGCTACGTTGCACGACTGCTCTCGTTATTGCTGCCCATAACAACAATGTACCCCTCAGGACCTGCAGCGTCGCCTTGGATACACCACCAGGAAAGACGTGCAGATCTCTCTTACGCATCCAATCATAGCCGTATCGCGTGCACCTCTGCCTCTTCCCCGTCCTGCGTCGATGCGGCCCAGGCCCACCCCATCTGCACCTAAGACGGGCTTGTCTACGGCCGTTTACGGATTACACAGGGTGGAGCACACATATTTCCGCTCCGTCTCGTTCCTATTCGACGTCAGTATTGGGAACCATCAAAAGTTGTGAATGCGCGACGCAATATCGCCCAAGAGGTGCGCCAACCGTCTGCTACTACATCCTCGCTTCCGAGCACGTAATCAGACCCACCATCACATCATTAGCGGCGCGCTAGCGAGAATCGCCACCTGGCCGACGAACCACACAGACGTCTAGCCCATTAAGTAAGTGTTATTGGAGAAGGTCGCTAACCTAAATTACATGCTACAGCCTCTTCCTGTCGACCGACCCAGCACTGAGGGCATGGGACGTTATCTACTGCTGGCGTGCTTGTTGTCGTCAGCGTTATCACTATGGGTTGCTCCAGGCGACACACTCTGCACCGTCAGAACCACCGACACCCGAGCTAGTCGAAATATACAGCTTCGGGCTTGTGGACGCATATCTTGCCCGAAGAGTCGCTCTTGAGTACAACTCTAGGGTCCTCTTTACTGGCCTTGACGTGCTTGCCGTCTACATCCTTCTCCTCGTACAGCACTTCTACCACTTCACCATTGACATAACCAGGGAGCGAATGCCACTGAACCTTCTGGCCCTTCTTCGGCACTCGAGTCTTGTCTCCGGCAGCGCCTGTTGGCTCATCATGCTTCCCCCCAGTATTCTTTTGTTTCTTATTCGGAGGATCCACATTCGCCCCGCGACCGCGCTTCTTCCCGGGGTGATCGTCCTGCAAGGTATTGTTGGACTTGCGATTATCCTCTTGGAACTTTTTGTACTCGCGCTGGTTGTTCTCCATGTGCTCTGGATCATCCCAGTGCGTGGTGCAATCTGTCACGCTCTTCTTGTCGATCTTGGTGTATCCGCTGTTATCCCCGTTACTGCTGGCATCCTTTCTAGCTTTGGCAGCCTTTGACGTGTTTGCAACATGCTGTTTGCCCTCTTTGCTTCCTTGCCGTTTTTTCTGATCTGTCTCTTCTTTGTCTTGTTCATCCATCTCCTCCCACGCCTTCTTCGGCAGGTAGCGATGCTCGGTGCCATCTTCGTCCTTGGCTTTGCCGTCGCCGTTTTTCGTTTGCCATTCTTCCTCGGTCCATTTGTCCAGGCTCTTGGCCTTTTCGTCCTTTTTGTCCGTGTTGTAGTCACCTCCGCGCTTCTTGTATTCAGATGCCATCATTTGCGCCTACATTGCACGAGATTAGCAACGGAAGAGTGTGCACGTATGCTGTACGTACCTTTCTTGCCGACCATTGACCCGGTGCGCCTCCTTTGTCACCAGCCTGAATCTCCTCCTTCACCTCATCGCGGAGCTCTGGATCCGTGTACTTGTCGTCTGTCTTCGAAGGCATAGTAGCTGAGAACGTGCGAATGGTAAGGCGTAAAGGCGTAGTCGTCAACTTAGGAACGCGGTATGCTGCAGCGAGCGACTGTCGTGGGGAAAGAAGAGTGCGATACATATTATAAAGCACGAGCGTTCAGCAAATGTCTATGTACCCCGGATTTCCCTCCACTGACGTACAGGTACCTGCAAAAGGATCGTCCTTTCTCATCTTAAACCTCCCAGCCACCCAAATCACCTACATCATGAAGTCCCTCACGACTCCTTAAGCGGCCAGAGCACGCTCGATCATGGTACAGCGTGTTTCGACTGCTTCGCAAGCGCATCGGAATGACATCAATGACATTTCGATAGTCCGTTCTGGACTGGTGTGCGGGCATGGATCAGAAGACGCTCAGAGCTCGATGGTGCTAACCCCAGTCTGTATGGAGCACGGGATAAGCCACTTAGCGCAGATCTGCCCGAATAAGCTACCATGCCATTCGACGTCGTGCAACGGGACTTCTTCCAGCATTCTGCGCCGCAATATCCTCGTGCATATAGGCACGACTGTGTGTAATACCTCGCTACCCCATTTCATACACGCGCATACTGCTCGTAGTGCGTCCCAGGGTCCTGGATTGCCGTACTCACCCTTCAAAGCCGAAGTGCACCGGACCGAGAATGGCATGCCCGAGGCGCGTGCTACATCTCAAGCGCGGCCATCGTCCGGCAATTATTGCCCACCATCTGTTTTCACCTGTGTAGAGATTTCAAGATGAGCTGATCAAATGCTTTAGTCCATGAATACCATGCCGCCACTCGTTGCGCCACTCGTGAGACTCTGACACCAAGCCGACACTATGTTGAGTACGTTGAGTGTCTGTCACGACAAGGCTGCGGAATTCTAAGAGTTCAAGACCGCTTTCCTCGTCATCCATCACTGGTTTCTACTATGCACCTTGCGCGTAACATCAGCACCTTGGCTTCGACACTGTTCCCGGTTCTATTTTCTCTAACTGGCACGGACGACTGCCATCACGTTGGAGAAATACAGAGAATTCGCTCCAAATCGCTTCCCGAAGCGGGGGCTTTCATGTCCGGACTTGTCATTTTCTCACCAGACCCGCAACATGGTTCCTTGGCACTACAACTCCATGTGGTCTTCTAGTACATGTTCGGTACGAAAATCCTCTTATGGGCGCACTAGTGAATACCCGTCCCTGAGCGATGACGGTAATTGCAATAATATCCTCCTATGACGTCCCTGCGTTTCTCATCTGACCCACACGTCTTGGGTGAACTGTGGGCCTTGGTTAATCAGATGTACGGTACGCGCTAGATTAGCAAGAGACGGAAGCACCCCTCCAGCATCGGGGTTTTATTTGCGCTAGATAAGCATCATGTTCCCATGAACAGTAACCTTTTCTCTGTCAGGTACACCCGAAGAGAGGCTAGCCCCACGATGAAGTCAGAGCAACGCCTCGCCAATAGGCGGCGTCTCGATAGTGTGTCGTTCTCCATCGAAAACCACCACTGCTATGCTGGAAAGAGACTTCTAGACATTCTCCAAGTGCTCCTAGAACACACCATCGCAGCGACAGTGTCCTTTAGCCACGCGGTAGGTGTATCTAGGCCCGAGAAGGAGCGCCTGACCGACCCAACCGGTCCTCAAAGACTGCATTTGGAAGAATCAGAGCAACCCTATGGTCTAGGTATGGTGTAACACAGTTCTCCTCGCCAAGTAGATTATGCAAAGGAAAAGATATAAAAAAGTGAAGTTCGCTACACCAAGTTTGATTTGATATCCCCAAAGCATCTCATTCCCAGCTTCCTGTATACCAAAAGGATGCGTTTCTCACCCTTCTTCCTCGCCGCTTCGGCCACGGCACTGCCCACATTCCTCACCTCACGATCAGGTCTGCTTGACGCTCTTCTTCCCAACATCTCCATCCCCTTCGACTACACCTTCGGCGTGCGCGTCCCCACATCCACCAACCCATCCTCCACCAACCCGCTCACCCTGCTCATCGGCGGGTACACAATCGCGCTCCCCATGACCGCCAACACCGGCACACTCGTATCCTGGATAGCAAACTACGCGTCCGGAAAAGCGTACAACACGCAAATCACATCCATCGTGCCGTCAGTCCCACGCAACATAACCACAAACTCGACGTCGACATCGACGTCCGGCGGCCCCAGTCTAAGCAACGCCACAGCCTACGCGGATGGCCGTGCGGCACGTGTGGTTACCACTTCGTTCTCATCTGGTAATGCGTCGTCGGCTGCGGCCGCGGCGCTGGACGGAAATACATCGACGTCGACGTCTTCGTCTAGGACGTCGAATTCCACCGCCGTGGCAACATCTAACGCATTGGGCCGCGTGCTCCTTTTCACCTCCGCCAACACCGCCAACATACTGAACAGCCAATCCCTGAAGAACGCCCAGGGCGCTGAAGCAGCCTCGTCATGCGCGTCTGACTCCGGTGCTGGCGCCGACGCCCAAGCTGCGCAGATAAATAGCCTTTATATCCCCATCAGCACGTCGCCAGATGGGACGGAAACGACGTGGCTTAAGAGCTCGGCGTATGCGGCTTGTTCGGCGGGTGTTGCGGCGCCGCAGCAGGGCAGTGGCGGGAGCAGTGCGGGGAGTCAGGCAAGTTTCGCCGGTGTGAGTAGTAGTGTTACGTGTGATGGGGTGACGAGTAGTGAGCAGAGGCAGAGTACGACGTTTAGGGTTGTGGTGAAGGGGAGGTATATGCTGTTGAAGGGGTTTAGTGGCGCAGTTGGGGGGGAGAGGGTTGCGGAGAGTGAGAGTATGTGTTAGATGGGGGTTTGTGTGGCTGTGGTTTATGTATGTTTGTCGGATGGCATATCTTGCTCTTTTTCACGTTTCTAGTCTCATTTTTTCCGTTTGGGGTTGTAATGATTAGGGATGATGATACCATGTTATGATATTGAGAATCAGAATCTTTTCAAGCATTGGCTTAAGAGTCTTTCATCTTTTGCCTACGTCTTGTTTTCATAGTCTTCGCCATGAAGAGTGGTTGAGAGCTGGCTTTGTGGCTGATTTGCATCCCTCCCAGTTTTTGTCATACAAAGTTGTGGACAGGCGTTTGGATAGGGTAAATATGTTTTGTTACATTGGTATACAGTATCTTAATCTGAATCTTCGCGTTGGCCCTGATTCTGGATCTCGCACGATCTTTATTTCTCCATGTGATATGCTAGTCTCGCTCAGTTTTGGAGCTATGTGCGATCTGTTGAGGGCAAAACAAGTACCACATTAATCGCAACAAAATATAATGGTCGGCCATACAATTCGAGATTATTGACTCTAGACCAGTCTATTCTCTCACGCGATTCCTCGGTCTATCATGCTCGACTCGAACGATGGTCTGAACGGATATGACCTTGTGCGCCGTGGAAGCATGTGAATGTTGTGCTACTGACGCTTGTACACGGAGTTAGACGCATGGTTTCGAAGGCTGTGTTAGCTTCGAGTCGTGCTCGCAGTTGACGCGGGAAAGCTGCAGTTTCGCTTCTATCCGAACACATGTCAAACAGATGACCGTTTGTGCGAAGAAGGAAGCAACCAAGTGGAGATGAGCGGGTAATCGATAGGGGAGCATGGGCCGCAACTGCCAAGATGCGGGGAGAGCTCATGCTCCCCAAGACGGGAAAGCCGGACAAGGTGCATGCAAGGTACCACAGCTCTTGTAGCTCCCAGCTGACACCAAATCATTTATACATAAACCCTCTTACGGAGCTTCAGACGTTTCATAGCTTCAACCTATCAATCATGGGCGGAGAATCACATCGTAACATGCCCGTCCCGGTAGCGAAGGACTACCCGAGGCTGGCGGCGGGTCCCGTTGGCAAACAGATCCACAGCATCTACCAGAGTCGCTTGAGGCAGTTCTTCGATGGAGGACAGTACAGGGAACAGAGTCTCATAGGGTAAGGTTCTTAAACTGCAGCTGCAGCGGTAGTTACTACTCTATCAGCTTGTCGCATGCTGATACGTCATACAGCAAGCTCACCGAAGCTGTCGCGTCAGGTACCGACTGGGTCAAGCTCTCCGTCTATTCGCCCCCGAACCTTTCACGCCCGCTTTTCAAAGATGCGACATCGCACGCATTTCATCCGACCAAGGTCGGCGAATCGTTCGGGCCAAGTTGGTCGACACATTGGTTCAAGGTCCAGCTTACCGTTCCTAAGCACATGCTGGACAAGGAACATCTCGAGTTTGTCTGGGACGCGAACAACGAGGGCTTAATTTGGACCGAAGACGGACACACTGTGCATGGCTTGACAGGCGGAGGCGAGCGCACCCAATGGATACTGCCCAAGACATTCAGAGATGGCAAGGAACATACCTTTTACATCGAGATGGCCTGCAACGGCATGTTCGGTAACGCGGCCGGCGGAGACACGATTCAGCCGCCCGACCCGAACAAGTACTACACGCTGCACACTGCCGAAGTCCAGGCTGTCAATTTAGAGGCAAGAGCTCTATACTTTGACTTTTGGGAGATCTCGGATGCTGCGCGCGAGTTCCCCTCGGACTCGACACAAGTCCACGATGCCCAGCAGGTCGGTAACCGCATCATGGATACTTTTATCGCTGGCAATGGAAGCCAAGAGAGTATCAAAGCAGCTCGAAAAATCGCCGCCGAATACGTAGGAAATAATGTCGATTCGCACAAGGTGTACGAGGGCGATCAGGATGCCATCGTTCACGGGATCGGCTACTGCCACATTGATACCTGTTGGCTGTGGCCATTTGACGAGACCAAGCGCAAGGTCAACCGATCCTGGTCCAACCAGTGCGATCTCATCGACCGATACCCCGAGCTACGCTTCTGCTGTTCCCAGCCACAACAATACAAATGGCTAGAGCAATACTACCCATCCACATTCGACCGTGTTAAGAAGAAGGTCAAGGAGGGCAGCTTCCAACCTATTGGCGGTAGCTGGGTTGAGCACGACACCAATCTCCCCGGCGGAGAGTCGCTGATCAGGCAGTTCCTGTACGGTCAACGCTACTTTGAAAGCAGATTTGGCCAGCGCTGTCGCACCTTCTGGCTACCAGATACCTTTGGATATTCTACCCAGCTACCACAAATCTGTCGCATATCGGGAATGACGCGTTTCCTGACACAGAAGCTGAGTTGGAACAACATCAACAACTTCCCACACACTACGTTCAACTGGGTCGCGCTCGACAACAGCCAAGTCATTTGCCACATGCCGCCGTGTGAGACGTACACTTGCGAAGCCAACTTTGGCGACGTGAAGCGCAGTGTTACCCAACACAAGTCCCTTGATCAAGACAAGACGTCGCTTCTCGTCTTTGGAAAGGGAGATGGAGGCGGTGGTCCGACATGGCAGCACCTCGAGAAGTTGAGACGATGCCGTGGTATGAGCGACACAACCGGTCTGCTTCCTCGCGTCAAGCTTGGTGACTCCGCCGATGACTTCTTCGACCGTCTGGAGAAGAGGGTTGAAAATGGTACTGAGCTAGTGACTTGGTATGGCGAGCTCTACTTTGAGCTTCACCGCGGAACATACACCACGCAGTCGAACAACAAGCGCAACAACCGGAAGTCTGAGATTATGCTCAGGGATATCGAGTACCTTGCGACCTTGGCAACTATCAAGAACGGCTTTGGCGAGAAGAGCTCGTACAAGTACCCCAAGAAGGACCTTGATGATATGTGGGAGAATGTTTTGCTTTGCCAGTTCCACGACTGTCTGCCGGGAAGTTCAATCGAAATGTGCTATGATGATTCTGATCGCGTAAGTTGCTATTTTCAAACTTGAACGCTGCGATATTGACTATCAAAGATTTACGCTTCAGTGTTCGCTACCGGTGAGCGACTGCTCTCTGAAGCGCTTTCTGAGCTCGGCTTCCAAGATGAGAGCATCTGGAACGATGATACCGAGCTCCTTGCTCTAAACACCCTACAATGGAACCGCAATGAGATCATCAAGCTTCCGAGTATGGCAAGCCAAACAAAGTACGGTCTTGGTAAGACTCGATATGGTCTCGCTCACCGTAGTGGCTCCGAGAAGGGCTTGGGCGCCTTGGAAATTCTTCCTCTTGCTTCACAGTACTCTGCAAACACTGTTTCTATCGAAGAGATCCGTCCCAACGTTTTTAAGATGCGCAACTCACAATTTGTCGTGCAAGTCAGCGACGGTGCAATCACCTCGCTCTACGACATCCACGCAGATCGCGAGCTGATCCCCAAGGGCGCCAAGGCTGCTCAACTCGTCATCTTCGACGATAAGCCCCTTTACTGGCAGGCCTGGGATGTAGAAGTCTACCATCTCCAGTCGCGCCAGGAGCTCAAGCCCAGCAAGGTCACCATCACCGAAAATAGCATCCACCGCGTGAGTCTAGAGATCGAGACCAAAATCTCAGACAAGTCCTGGATCAAGACGACCATGAGCCTCCCCGCTGCCGTCGGATCCAGCCCCTCCGCGATCGAATTCGACGCAGAAATTGAATGGCACGAGACAATGAGGTTCCTCAAGGTAGAATTCCCCGTCGACATTGTCAACACGGAAGCCAGCTACGAGACGCAATTTGGCATCGTCCGCCGCCCAACCCACTACAACACGACGTGGGACATGGCCAAATTCGAAGTCTGTTGCCACAAATGGGCCGACTTGTCCGAAGCCACGTATGGCGTCTCCATCCTCAACGACAGCAAATACGGCTTCGCGGTCGCTGGCAACGTGATGCGTCTCTCCCTTCTCCGCGCCCCCAAAGCACCAGATGCCCACGCGGACATGGGTTCCCACAAGACGCGCTACGCCATCTTCCCACACACAGGCAGTCTAGACGAACGCACAGTGCGCAAAGCGTTTGAATTCAACAATCCTCTCAAGATTGTGGGGAGAAACAAGCAGGACGCTTCTTCTTCCCTTCACGCTTCCCTACTCAACCCCTTCCACATTCACGGCGCAAAGAACCTCGTCCTCGACACTATCAAGCGTGCCGAAGACGACGAGGACGTCTCGCGCGGCGAGTTGCCTGTTAAAAAGGGCCATAGCATTATCCTGCGCATCTACGATGCGCTGGGTGGCAAGAGCAAGGCCGTGCTTACGTGGGGCGATTTGAAGGTTAAGAAGGTGGTTCGTGTGAATGCGCTTGAGGATGAAGAGGAAGAGGTGAAGATGGGGGTTAAGAGTGTTGGGGGTGAGGAAGGTGGGGAGATGGGTGTTGGGATTGAGGTCAGGGCTTTTGAAGTTGCGAGTTACAAGTTGGTGCTTGCGTAGTAGTGAGGAGTCGTGTAATAGGGATGGATGGATTCATGGACGCTCCTTTCGCGCATCGTTTATGATGGATGGATGGATGGCTTGGGAGTTGTTCTTTGTTCAGTTATGTAGTCAGTCGTACATTAATAATGCCATCATGATACGGAACTCCCTTGCTTGTCTTCTTAGATTACATATGAAAAGACGAGAAAGTCTCATTTGTATCCGGTAACACGAGCGTAGCATTCGAGACCACGTGATCCGGAATGTAAGACCATAGCCTTGAAAGGCATGGTAACATCGTAGAGCAAAGTCCCAGATGAGGGCGATTTGCGGGTGGGTGTGCGGAATTATTGACCTCTGGCCCGGGGAAGGCCCACCTCTCATCGATCTTACCCGATGGGGTATAGTTCGGCGGAAGTGACATCTGGCTCCAACCAGGGTACAAGAAGTCCGCAATCATCTCCACGCAGCTTACATTCATTTGATGCCCCTCGCAGCATTTCGACGATTGCAAACATGAGAGGCATTTGGGCACTTCCAGCCGTATTACGCATTGCGCTCGCGAGCCAGCACGCGTTTAGTGTCTTTGACGACTTGCTCGCCTTCCCACAGGTATGACGCACTGCGGCGACTACATGACCACGTGCTAAGCAAATACTAGTACGAGGTTCTATGGCCGGACACCTTCATTACAGAAAATGATGCGACATCTCTCCTCTCACATGGGTCACCCAGCTCAAGCTCAGCGACACCCGGATCGCAGGAAACGCAGGAGCTCTCGAAACGCGATAAGCCGGCAGCCAACACATCACCCGCAGACGATGCGCTCGAGCAAATATATGAAGCAGTCGTAGTGCACGGGCAGCGATACTTGTGTAGTATACCCATAATACCCGACGAGGTCCCACAGAATGATACAACCTCCGCCGAGGAAGCCAAGGCAGAGGAGGAGAAGGAGCTCATGCGCGCAACTGACCGCGGGTGGGAGCTTCTTGAAGGTATGCGGGGCAACTGCATATACTATCTGAGTGGGTGGTGGAGTTATAGCTTCTGCTACAAAGACGAGGTCAAACAGTTTCACCAGCTTCCACCAAGCCGCGGGGTACCGATCTATCCACCAGTAGAAGATACCAGCGTGCACAGCTTCGTGCTTGGAAAATTCCCCAAAGAAGAGAAGAGCAAGAAGGCGAACGCGCGTAAGACGCTCGGAAACGAATATGGCAGTAAAGAAGCCTTTGACGATGACGACAACATCAGCGACGACGAGGAGAGGGGTCTGGAGGTCCCCAGGCTGGAGACAAAAGGATCGAGCAGATACATGGTCCAGCGATTGTCCGACGGCACCGAGTGTGACTTGACGGGCAAGCCGCGCAAGATTGATGTTCAGGTATGACCAGCGAAGCCATCGCACGTTCTGCCGTACTAATGCTGCGTCTAGTTTCACTGCAACCCGCAGTCTGCCGACCGCATTGCCATGATCAAGGAGACGAGCACATGCTCGTACCTCATGATCGTCGACACTCCCCGCCTGTGTCACGACGTCGCATTCACCCCGCCACAAGAGAATCTTGCTCACCCCATAATCTGTGAACCCGTCATAGCAGAGTCGGAAGTCGACGCCTGGGCCGCCGCTCAAGACTCCGCCAAGTTAGCCGCGGCTGAGCGACTCATAGCCGCCCACAACGCCGCCGGCGACGACGCCAACACGAACCCGCTCCGCGACGTTGCCGACGGCCTCGAGGGCTCTACAAAGCGCGGGCCTGTGATCGGCGGCATCGAAGTCGGCGCAAAATCGCTCGTCGGAGGCGAAGGCAGAGTCATCGAGAAATCCGTCGTCGTCGGCGGTGGCAAGGAAATCTACATCGACACTGTTGCAAGTAGCGACGGCAAACAGATGACCAAAGAAGAAATGAAGAAACACGACATTTCCAATCCCAAAGACGTGGAGAATTTCAAGGCCAATTTGAAGAAATTGGCGGGCAAGAAGGGGTGGAAGCTAGTGCTTGTGGATACGCCGCAAGGTAGGGAGCTCAGAGGTATCATTGATACTGAAGATGAAGGTGCGGAGAAGAAGAAGAAAAAGAAAGAGGCCGAGAGGCGTAAGGATGATGAGGGTGCGGGTATGGGCAGAGAGAGCGAAAGGGAAAGGGAGCAAGAGGCTGAACAAGGTGATGAGGAAGAGGAGGCTCAGGAGGGAAGTGAGGAGGTTTACAAAGATGAGCTGTAAAGTCCATCATGTAATATCTTCTGTTATCTTTTAGCTTTTTTCCTCCGCGAATCTACAACGCATATCAATTCCATCTCACCTGATCTTTCCCGCGGGTCCAAAAAGGGTGGGTGCACTATGAGCTTTTCTGTCCATTGTAAATCTCCACGCCAATCCCAGGGTTTTTTCTTCGCCCGTTTCCGTCACCATCGAGACTTTAACCTGCGCTTCCATCTCGAGAAGGCCAACAACGCAGTTTTTCCTTTCACTATCGCCTCGGAAAGCACAACATACAGTCAACCCACCGGGTACTCCAGAGTATCACCACTACCACGACGAACCGCGCACATTGACTTCGTTGCTTTTCTTTCTTGTAAACGTGGGACTGAAGGCAGTCGCAGGAGATTCATCAAGTTCCTGCCTTTCCTTCTACTTATAATGCCGAGGCACAGGTCTTCGCTCCCATTTCCTCGGACCACAAAGTTTTCTTTCGCTTTTAAGATAGACACAGATGTGCGGGTGTGCAGAATTTTCTAGGCTCGTCCGCCACAGACATTCATTTAGCATGTCGAGTTTTCAGGAATATGAAGTGCGTTTTTTTT
>JARBXR010000112.1:0-98384 GCA_029100535.1 Stemphylium beticola | reverse complement strand
GGGGCTGAGTCATGCACATATGCACACATGCACACGAATCCTAGAATACCACACGGGGCGTCAACTATCATTAGCTCTGAACGCGGCTGTGGCGTTCCATCGTTCGCATATTCTGGGCCCTTTACTTTAATCGGTCATATCGTAGATTTTGATGTCGCGATTACGTCGCATTGCCAACCTGTGCTGCGCAAATCCGCTATCAACATCGGCTAGAGTCGCACGCGAAGCGCCAGTGACTTCACATCCAGATCTCGCGGTGGCACAGCTTTTGCAACCCTAGCAACCCCGAAGGCGTCTACGCCGCTGATTCGGCCTCGCGGTAACATTGCGATGACTTTTACAAATTGTGGCGCCTTGTTCTGGTTGGAACATACCTTATTCTCAGTGAGGATCCTGGCCCCACGCGGCTTGAACGGGTGCAACCGTACCGCACCGTTCACGTACCGCTCTTCTCTTTCATGAAGGATTCGAAGAATGAGTTCATGCAGTCGATCCATTTCCCGAGACGATGTGGGCTTGGGAGTCGCGAACAATTTCCTGCCACCACAATGGCATCGCACGGATTTTGGGGGCAATTCGTGGCCCAAGAATTAGCTGTCCGCTCTTGACGGATATGATCTGGTTCACCATTGCCTCGGCCACATCTTCTGCTTCCAGGACCTTGGCTCCAGCTTTTTTCAGCCCCGTCGAAATCGCTTCATGCGATGTGATGGCCGACTTGGTCCAGTTCGGGTGGACGATTGAAGTCTGGACTTGGGGGCACTTGTACCGATGCTTTATTTCTTGAGTAAGGCCCTCATGGAAAGCCAAAAGCGCCCCTTTTGTGCAGCTGTAGTCGACAGCGCCAGCAAGGGCTACGAATGATGCCAGACTGGCAACAGCCATGATGTGGCCTTTCTTCTTTGCAATCATATCTGGCAGGAACTCTTGGACGGTGCTCCAGTGGCTTAGAAGATTGATCTCGAACATCTTTTTCAGGCTTTCTTGAGGAATGTCGAGAATGGTCCACGCGTTACCGATACCCGCATTGTTGATGAGAATCGATGGCGAGCCCATATCGGAGCGTATAGCCTCCGCAGCCTGGTGAATGTTGTCTCGCGACGTGATATCACACTTGTAGTATCGTACATGAGCCAACTCGTCTGAAGATTCATTAGCATGAAACAAGCTGATTCTGTGCTGCGACTGACCTTTGGTGAAGATGCTTGAGAGGGGGCTAACGTCCAAAACTGCGACCTTGATGCCATGGGAAACGAGCTTCTGGACTACGCAGGCCCCAATACCCGCTGAACCCCCGGTAACGACAGCCACCTCGCTCTTCCAGTTCCAGATGGACTTATCGGTCTTGATCATCCACCGCCTTTCCGCGAAGTGATTCAGCGCAGAGTTGAGTTCGACTATGGCCCATAGGGGCAACGCCCACTTGAGGTACCAATGAAGGGTTACAAGCTGACTGCTGGACAGGCCAAGCTTACTCCCAAAGCTCAGCCATTCGGGACTGGCAATCAGGATAGTGACCGAGCCAAGAGCGAGCAAGGCACATCGAATCATGATGGGGGCTGGGGAGGGGCGAAAGGCGTTATTGGTGATGGGGGCGGAGCGCGAGATGTGTCGGGGATTCGGGGTTGGAGCTGGCAGGCACTATGCAGGTACTGGAGCGTCCTGTAAGCCTTGGGAGCTATGACCAAAAAATGCAGACTTTACAGATGGGTAAAAGCAAAGGCACGATGAATGGATTTATAGGTATTTTCAGGTAACGATGGACATGATGATAGTGTAGGTACCGAGGCAGGTGGAGCTCACCCTGAACCAGGCATTGAAACAGCCACTCGGGAAAAAGCAAAACCATCGGGACACGTCCGAACTCTCCAATCTACAAGCCCGAGTTAGCAAAGAAGCGCCAACTACGAGTTCAAGTGCAGATACAGGAAAAGGGACCGAGGCAAAGACGACTAGCTCTGATCAAGCGCTGTAGATCATCGGATCTTTGCGAGCCCGTCATTCGCTAGTCCCGCGACGCGATCATATTTGTAGAAATCATAGCGTAGCGCGTGAGACAGTTCACCCCCAATTACGCCGCCACCTTTACAATCGACGCATGTCTTTCGCTCGATCCAACTGCCTGAGCGGTACGCTGACGCCGTTTCTGTATCCCGCACTGTCCCAAGTGCAATTTGCCTCGGTTGCACGTACATGTCTGCTTCGCAAGCGATTCCCGTTGCAGCGAAGACGCTACAATACAGCAGCTGAGCAGTCCGATGCGCAACCCAATACGCATTCCTCGCGATTAGACCCCACGGCCGACGACTATTCCCTCACGCCATTTGCCGACCGATGCATTCTCACAGTGGAAGCCGGTGCCGGCGGTCACGGCTGTGTTTCCTTCCTGCGTGAAAAGTATATTGAAGAAGGGCCTGCCAATGGCGGCGATGGCGGCAGCGGAGGCAATGTATACATACAAGCCGTTCGCGGCGAGACGTCCTTGCACAAGCTCGCCCGGCGGCGATTAATCAAGGCGGGCAGAGGGCGCAACGGCCAGGGCAAAGTCAAGGGCGGGGAGCGGGGGACGGACATTTTGATCACAGTGCCTGTGGGCACCATTGTGCGCGAGCTGCAACGACACGATCCTGTTGCGATAATGGAGCAGGAACACTGGAAGATGGAGCAGAATAAGGGCGAGGAAGAGGAAATAGAAGAGGGACAACCCAACTATAGGAAAGATAGATGGCTAGTGTACCCCGGGACGATACCATCCGAGCTTAACAGGATGAAGTTTCCCAAGCTGCCTCCGCCGCGAAGATCGCATCTTGCAGCCCTCGAACCGGAAGCGCCAATGTGGTTGGACTTGGACAAGCACATGGAGACGCCGATGCTGATAGCAGCAGGAGCCATGGGCGGATTGGGCAATCCACATTTCATGACGCCCTTTAATTCCCGGCCGAAGATGGCAACACGGGGAGACGAGGCCTTGAAGATTTCACTACAGTTGGAATTGAAAATACTGGCTGACCTGGGGCTCGTTGGTCTGCCCAACGCCGGCAAGAGTACGCTACTGCGATCTTTGAGCAACAGCCGTGCGCGAGTGGGCAGCTGGGCTTTCACAACCCTCCAACCAAACGTCGGGACTGTTGTTCTGGACAACCACAAGGGCCGGCCACTCGTCAAGTCGCGCAGGCCGAATGGAGAGATGCGCGACAACTTTACGATTGCGGACGTACCGGGTTTGATTGAGGATGCACATCTAGACAAAGGGCTTGGGCTGGGCTTTCTGCGACACGTTGAACGTGCCGCGGTCCTTGCCTTTGTCATCGACCTGTCTGCTGGCGACGCGGTAAACGCGCTCAAGCTGCTCTGGCGCGAGGTTTCCGAGTACGAGACACTACGCGGCAAGGAGCTGAACGCGGAGACGGAACGCAGAATGGTGACTTATACGCCCGCTAATAGTAGGCCACCGCCCAGCGAAGCGTCGGACCTTCTCGACTCTCCGCACCTAGACCCGTCACCGGAACCTCTGCCTTTTCTCACCACCGTACCTATCTCTTCGAAGCCTTGGTTTGTCGTCGCGACAAAGGCGGACCTGCCAGATACCCAGACCAACTTTGAGTCTCTGAGTCAATACCTGGATGCCGTGACTAAGGGCACACAACCTCACCCTAGTAACCGCAAGCATGCGTGGAAGCGAAATGTTCAGGCTGTGCCGATCAGTGCGATTCAAGGTGAGGGTGTGCAGGTCATTCCACAATTGGTCATGGATTTGTTGGAGGAGTAGATGGATGTAGCAATGATACCCTTTTCCCCTCTCATGATTCCTTTCTTTACTATACATGCTGTATACGATGCTGTGTTTGCTCTTCTCTTGCAGACAGGAGATCCTGAATACCTCCAGACTGGATTGTGCAGCGTTAACATTAGGTATGGTCTTTGACAATCTTCAGCTAATGCCGTCCAAAGTCTTGTCTCATGGCCGAGCCTGCTATATACAATGCTTCATCCGCTTTTCTCCCGTCTTAACAAGAAATATTGGATACCTCTGGGCAATGCCATGTCGAGTCACATTCTATTGCTTTATGCATATTTCGTTCCCTATAAATTACATGCATGAGATGATCAATTTACACCACTGTATGCGTCCAGACTAGACATTTGCATTTCACTAGGAAAACCTTTGTTCGCCATAGTTTTTTGTAAATCAAGCAGTAGGATTGTTCTGAGTGGATTGCTTGTGTAATGTTGCTGACCTAGTGGTGAATCTCAATGCGATTACAATCATCTCCGCCCTTGATGCCACTCTCAATGACGAGCGCAAACAAGAAGGCTCAGACGGCAACCTGTGGTCGAAGGTGCTGACAATCCGCGATCGTGACCTGGTGGTGAGTGGAGATTGCACTGCTCACTAGTGCCATGAGCTTGCAAACGAGGTGAGAGAGCGGGCTTCTGCCAACGTACCTACTCGCTCAACCCAGCGTTCCTCTTCAACCTTATCTTCTTTTTCTACCCAAATGACTTATTCAATTCAGCTTCCCTCGTATGCCCAGCTCTCCTCGTCGAAGGCTAAGAAACTCCACAAAGTTGTCGAAAAAGATGGCGTCATCAGGACACCAGGAAAGCCCGACGACACGAAGTCTTTCAGCACGAAGATTTGGGAAGGTGAAGGCCAGATGACAGCTTATCTCAGCTATATGAACACTGGCGATCTCAGAAGATTTGCAATATGACCCATCACGCTGCAATTCTACAGTCTTCTTGAGGATGACGTCACAAAGATGCACCTAGAGAACGTCTGAGAGCTCATCCGAGACGGCGCAGTCGACGTCTTAGGCGACAAGAACGCTGCAAGCGTATACCCAAGGAATCACATCTCGAACTAGAGCTCCATGCCGCTCCAACCTTTTGGGGGACGACGTTGTGAGGATGCGTCTGGAGAATGTATTGGAGCTCATTCGAGACAACGCGGTCGACATCTTAAGCGACAAAGATGCCGCGTATTTGTACCCAAGAGATCACATCTCGAACTAGAGTTCCATGCCGCCCTCCTAGACACAGGGCAAGATCGAGAAGAACTGCGTCGACTTCGACGCCAGGACAGGCAAGGTATCGCCGAGACTCCACGCAAAGAGCCTGGAATTGAAAATACCAGCACTAGGACCTTTTACGAACCTGGGAGAGCATGAGATCCAAGCCTACGCCAGAGTATTCTCTCTTCTGAAGTACCTTCAGCACAGCACGAAGGCGCCTTTGGGCGCAGCGATTCGCTGTGAAGGCTTGGGACCAAGGAAGAGCCGTCGGAGAATCACACGTACCCCATTGGATGAGGCCCAAGAAGCCAGCTTCTGTCGTCCTTGCACCCGACGCTCCAATCTTTTCCAAGAGCCTCAAAGTCCCAGCGAAGCCTGCACTACGTGTTCCAATCACATGGAACTATAACTCAAAGTTGAAACAAGCGACAGAATATCGCTCTTACCTCGAGGAAGAAACCCCAGAGCTACTGGAGTTGCTGCCAGACCACGACCAGATAGTGAAGGTGGAGCCAGAAGCGAGCAAGAGGCAGGTTCTAGACAGGATCCGACATGTCTATCGTCTTGGAAGGATCCAAACCCTAGTCTTTACACTCGGCTTGGCCACCACATGTATGTAGGATTATGATAGGCTGGGCTTTGCATTGTACTGTATGCGCCTACTTGCATCTACTTTGAGAGGGCGCAGACGCAGTGGCAGTGCCTGCAGCTCCTCCGCGCCGCAATTTCGGTATCCGAAAGATACAAGTATTGGGTCTTTGGAGTGGCTATGCGAGTAATCTATACATTGTAATACATTGATGAAGTCTTCTACCCATCACTAATAGCACGGCTTCATGCGGACTCAAGTGTATTGTATGCGGCAGACACCAAGATGGCAGGCGCTAGTGGTGGGGCAGAGGGGTACGTACCTTCCCAGATAGTCATATTTTCACACACGCCTTCTCTCGAAAATAGAATTCATTATTCACACTTACTTCCATGTCGGGTTGCGCGACGTCTTCTCCAGGTTTTCTGTTATCCGACATGTTGATTGCAACGTCCGCTCGTCGCAGGACTTGCGCATCCCACATATACTGCGCTTTTGACGTGCAATACGATTGGTCTTGAGAAGTTGAAGTAGGCAAGCTATACTTCATGTCTTGCTAACAGTTCTTTCAAGACTATCTGTCGCAGCCAGACCAGACGATTGCACGACCGCATTCTGCGACGCATAACCATGTATGCCTCCGACATAAGGCTGTCATCACGAATGGCGCTCGTGCATGACAGCCCACAATCTCTTTGGTCCGTACGCGCATCGACCACCTGATGGCTTCGATGATTATAAGCCTGGACCAAGTTGCAAATTTGGGTTTTCCACCCGCCACTTAATGCTGAGTGGACCCACTTCTCAAGATCCAAGCCTCTCGCGCCGCAACATCAAGCTATAGTAGATATGTATTAAAAAATTGTGCTTCTCTTCGCCTTCGGGCATTTGGTCAATTTGAAACGATACAGAGAAGATTAGCATGGCCCCTGCACTAAGGATGACACGCTCAATCAAAGAGAAGCTACCATTTTTTTTGTAAATGCTGAGGTTGCTGTCGGGGTTGGTGGTGTTTGGGGTGAGGCTCAGTTCGAATCTGAGGTGGGCCACTCTCTTTTTGCCCGTATTTTGCGACAAGCGCGTCCCCCAACAACTCACGACTTTCGCACTCAACTGCAGTCTTGATCGCCACAGGGCTATGATAGCTTCACGATACGTATCACCTCACGATCCGTATCTCTTTAGATTAGTTCTACAGTCATAGCATCGAGACACAACAAAAGTGGCTTCTCGCAATGGAGAGGCTGTACGGATCGGCGCCCGTTGCGAGTCGGACTAAAGCATAGACGATGCGCTCGCGACAGTCTTCCAAGGTTACGTCTGCTACGCGATAAGTGTACGATTTTCTAGGCTAAGCTATCAAACGGTATGCGCCTTACGTATCTGTTGCCTGCATTGCCCATTCCCTATGTCTTTAATGCGCAAATCACGGGACTCAGCGGTACAATATCGTTGTCCTGTTCCCAAGGTCGCTGCTACATGTGGGCGTGCTTCGGGCGCACTTTGTCATCGCTTATGGGTCTCACTCAAGGCACCCTCCTCGATACGGCACAGCTCGCAAACAACTACTCTACGATATACGGTTATCGCAACATGCGCGCTCCTGTATGCCCCGGGCTGTTCCATTCGACGCCTCCGCTCGTACTCCTTGGGTACCTCTAAAGCCAGACTCAACATCGCGTCGCACGCACACCACCACGATGCGGAATTCACGCCTTCTTCCTCAACAGCAACCCAACGCAAGGAAACCGTCAATGAAGAGAGGTCCCGCCTCGCGAAGCATGTTTCTCAAAGGAATCGCTGCATCGTTTGGCAGGCTGTTCCGGGATTTGGATTGCTCCTAATCCTGTACCAGCAGCACTCGGGACACCAATACCTCTTTCGAGGTTTCGATGAACAACAGGTACTGAACCTAGAGCGAAGTATGTTTGGAATGAAACCCTTGAAGAGGTTTCCATACTTGTTTCCGGGTTCTAGTAAGGCCTGGATCTCTCCTGTCCCTTACTATCAGCATGCGAGATGCTGAACCAGCCCTGTACATGTCAGCAAAACGGCCCGAAAGTGTTTCCTGCGAGGTCTATTTTGTTGAAGGTCTGCCCTAGAAGCAGCAGAATAATCGCTGTGGCATACTTGTCATGCTTCCACAGCTTGTCCTTGACCCACAACTCAAGGACCCATTCAGCGAGAAGGCCCTTGCATTCCCGGATGGTATCTTCCGGATGCTCGAGCTGCGCCTTGTAGTAGGCCTTGACCTTGTCGTTGCGGCATCGCTCGGGGAGCACGTTCTTGACCAAATGGTCGAGAATGAAGAAGGGGTGCGAGGAATGCTCCTCATTCGCTCGCGTCACCTTGGCCGCAGGAAACTCGCTTTCGGCATCGTCATCGACGACATCGCAGGCGCGCTTCTCAGTCGGCAGGTAGGACATGGTGACAATGGTGACGAAATTGGAACGGTACGAAAAAGGGGTTCACGGGCAACAGTCAAGACGGTGAGGTTTGGCAGAGGCGCAGATTATGTGGCTACATGACGCTAAGCTTCCTTCTTTCCTGCCAAACTACTGCCTCGTGGCTCTAACCTGCTCCTTCCACCGTACGGAATCGAAAACGCGCGTATCACATAACTGATGTCATTTTGAACAGACAACACAAGCGGCGTTTCGTGAGCTAAGGAAGCAGCACCCAGACTCTTCTTCTCGCAACAGGTCTACTCTAAGCACGCCAACGCACGAGGTAGATGCAATGCTCTTCCATTCATGCTCTTTGGAATGTGTTAGATTATAGATGTCCCGTAACACGAAGTGCCGAAGGCGGCGAGTGTGGTTGGTAGCAGGTGAACATCGCGGCTTCCCTTTGTAGAACCCTCACCTACCTAGCCTTATTGGCAACCCCAGCCGAACGTACGACAATGAGTCTTCGGGATGTCCCGCGCAGCCAGGATTGCGAGGCTTGGTGAGTGATCAGTCGACAGCAAAGCTATCTTGTAGCATTTGGTCACCGGTGACGGCGATGCGGTAAGCTGAAGTCATGTGAGGTGCATTGGCACGTCGTGTATAAACGTAGACATCTGTGGCCACGCTAATGTTTTCCTTTGCTCTTTGGCAACCCCGAAACTGCCCATACCCGCACCAACACCCAAAAACGTGAGTATGCTCTTTTCACTTCTCATCATGACCATTACAGCACCGTGAAGAAAAAATATGTGGCTAACAGAGACATAGCACAACTCAAAACACCATGACGACACCCACCACCGCTCCCACGGAGCCCAAGCCGGACGTCCTCACATGGGTACGTCCTCCTTTGGCTTCTTTTCACCACGATTTTTGAGAAACGGTCAAGTGCTGATGCGTTCTTTAGCGTGCGTATAGAATCGAGAAGAAGGAGAAGAAGGAGAAGGAGGACGCGAAGAAGCTGGCTGCCCAGCTCAGGAGGCTGGAGAAGGAGGAGAAAGAGAAGGAGGAGAAGGAGGAGAAAGAGAAGGAGGAGAAGGAGGAGGAGGGTGAGAGGAAGAAGCCCGCCCGTAAGTTTCTCACGTCCTCTTCCTTTTCACATGCTTGAGTCTACCATGGTACTCTCGGGTTCTCTCTTCTACATCAAATCTGCACGAATGTGTTTGATGTTACTCGTATCCCATTTTGCTAATGTACGTTCGCTTTCAACATGACCCCCACACAAGCGCGTAATAAGCGCAAGCGCGCCGCCGTCAAGAAAGCCGTCGCCGAGAAGCCCAAGGAGAAGAAGGTCGACGCCGCGCCGGTGCCAACTCCAGCAAACCTCCCCCCAGGCCCCAATGGCATGGCTTGATGCGAGCGGCGAAAGGGGATTTTCAAAACCACATGAATACAATCAATTACTGGGTGCATTATATGGATTGTGAACATGAGTGAAATGAGAATGGTGACTTTGTTGGCACTTTGGATTAAATACCATGTTGCCCTCTCCTCTTTGCTCACGCGGCTCTCTCAACTCACTCCATCGACTTTCACGCACTTGGCCAGATTGATTTTTTGCAACCGCAACAAGGTCATACAATAGTTGAGTATCGTGAGTCCCTCCACGCTATTCTCTTACTCGACTCCGTCCCGTCGCAAGATCAAGCGCAAAAAAAAAAAAAAAAAAAGGTAGCTTCTCTTTGATTGAGCATGTCATACTTAGTGCAGGGGCCATGCTAATGGAGCGGCGCCGCTGCGCGGGAGGCTTTTAGGCAAGGCTCGCAGGCCGCCGCCTTGCCCGCAGGACTTGAAGCTTGTCACGGTGGTGCGGTAATTGTCCAGCACGCGGAAATCACAGTGATGGTCGAGTTGAAATACCAAACAGGAAACCTAATTTAACACATACCGAACAACAAGCAAGAGACTTTGTAGTTGTCCAGCGTGTTCACGACCTCGTCGTTTCATCATTCATTGAAACATTCCAGCATGATGTTCTAGGCCTGTCATGCGCTATCGACCCCTACTTGCTGATTGTCTCCTTCGTATACCGGATCATCTCCTCTGGCAGGTGACGCGTCCTCGGCGTATTGTCTGAGTTCAGCGCACGCACGGCTTTGTCTTTCCATCATTTTTTGCAACGCAGTAAGTGTACGTCTAAGTTGGGCGCGATGTACTTCAATGATTCTGCGCGCATCATCCAATCGCTTAATAGATATGTGAAGTCATCTAGGCACTCCTTAGATGCTCGTATGCGGCAAGTACTGGTCGTAGAGTGAGGATACGCGTGTGTAATGCGGGCGTACGACCCCGGTGTGGTATGAGATTGAGTCGTTAGTAATAGCAGGTGTCGTCAGCGAAATGCAGTTTTCGGGTCTGGGCGCATACAGGCGTGTAAATTGATCATATCCTGTATGCAAGCTGATATACAGAAGACATAGGTAATGCGATAGAATAATTCGGTGGTAATATTAGGCGTCCCTGGCGAAATGTAATTTTCAAGGCCGGACGCATACAATGATGTAAATCGATCAAGCTTCGTCGTCACACAGTCCCGTATTTGAACCACAGCAGCCAAACGGCGGACAAAGCCCCGTGACGTATACAAAGCCACTGCATCTGTCTTTCTTCGATGCAGAAAGCGAGAACGGTTTCCTCAGTAGCATGTTCCCGACGAGTTCTGTGGACCGCGACAAAACCTATCACTTGGTCGAGCAATTCTTTCAGGCTGCGAAGGCCGCCTTTTTCAAGGACGAGCAGGCTCGCATCAAGATCATGAGATGCAAAGACCCCAAGAAATTGAAGGTGATGGGCAAGAAGGTTAAGGGATACAACGACGAAGCGTGGAAGAATGGTACGCGTTGAATTCCGCGATTTTGGAAGAAGTCCAACTAGAACTAGTGGCACAGGACGTGATAGCGACAGCGGTACATTTCAAATTCTCCGACCTGTCCGCGGGTGAGATACTACGCCAGCTCTTAGCTACTGGAGATTGAGAGCTTATCGAGACAGGCGGCACCAAAGATTTGGTCTGGGGTTTTGCCTTGACATCAGCTGCATTCAAGAAGAATAGAACCGGTGAATGGCCAGGCAAGAACCTGCTGAGCGATATTCTGCAGCAAGAGCGGCGTGCTCAAAAAGAGAAGAAGATTTCCAAGGTGGACGAGAGAGTGCGCGAAAGGAAGACGCGATGGAGAATGAACTGGAAGGATGAAGAAGAAGACGAGGAAAGCAGACAGATAATCTGCAAGATGCCAAATCATCGTGAGCACGATAGCTAGGAGGGAAAAGCCCGAGCAATGGCTATTGGTAATATAATGAGGCAACTCTTGGTATCATTCATTCATTTGTTCACATCTCAGAAGCCTACATCTATTCCTTAGCGCTCAAAACCTCCTTAACGACGCCAATGACCTGTGGAAAAGCATCTTTAGGAGCAGCAACCACACCCTTGTTCTCCTTGAGTGTCCTTCCAAGGCCAAAGTCAAGCGGTTTTCCATACGCATCCGTGACTTCGCCGCCAGCTTCTTGGACAAGGACAACACCAGCAGCGTGGTCCCAGATCTTCTCTTGGTACGTTTTGCTGGTGGGCAGTCTAAGGTAGAGGTCACCTGCTCCACGGGCAATGGAGCAGTATTTTGCTTGCGAGTCCATGCGGACCGAGGGCTTTGTGATGCCGAGTTTGGACGCGATGGCGGCGTTGTCGCCTTGTGATGAATGGCCCGCCTCGACGGATTCGCAAAAGGTTGCTTGGGTGACGTCTGAAAGCGGCTTCATCTTGATGCTCTTGGCTTCTTGAAGGGCACCCTTGCTGAGCGGTCGGCTGGTGGCACCCTCGCCCTTGACCGCACCGAAAAGAACACCCTTGCCTTCCTTATCGTCTGCGTCTTGGCCCGTAGTGGTGGTAAGAGGTGCTTGGTCGTCTACGGGGAGGTTGGGGCATCCAATGACACCGACGGTGGGGATGCCATCTACCAATAGACCCAAGCAGACGGCGTATTGTCCACCGCGCAAGAAACCCTTTGTGCCATCAATGGGGTCGAGTGCCCAAATTCTTCCCTTACTGCCTCCCTCGCTGTTGCCCTGGTCAAGCGCGGATAGCATAGCATCAGCGCTCTTGATGGGCCCGCCAATCTTCTCCTCTGCCGAGCTATCCTCCAACTTGGCTGCTTGTACCAGATCCCAGACAAGATCGCGCAGCAAATCGTTGTTGCGAAGATCGTTGGCATCCTCCTCTCCGACTACCTCATCCTCGGGGAAAGCGTGCTTTATCGATGCGATGATCAGGGCCTGGGCGCCAAAGTCGCCAATTGTGACGGGCGAGGAGTCGCTCTTGGAGAGGGTGCCCTTGGAGTGGCTCGAGTAGACGGACTTTGTGAGGATGGAGGCGCGTTGGACGGCCAGGAGAGCAATCTCAAGCTCTTTTTCGTAGGCCATGGTGGTATTTGTATGTAGGAAATGTGATGTTATGGTAACTGATGGGTAGATGTGATGCTTCAATTGGCAGAGACGAGCAACACTGCGAGAGAGCAAAGCCGGATTGAAGAGTGAAAAAGCCAGGATGACGAGGGCTAGCAGAAAGAATCTTGATGGCGCAATTTGGGTGGACATGTATGAGCTAATAGGTCTTCAGCCCCTCCACGCGTTGGTGGGGTTCTGATCGGGTGGGTTGACGCGCGAAGGCCGACCTTGGCACGGCGGGCGGAGGTTACTGCTTTTGTCATGGTCCCAACAAGCCTCCATAGCAACAACGCCAACAGCCCTACAGCTTCGGAGATATTCTAGCGGGTATTGACATTCACCATCACGACTTGTCATTTCTATCCGAGACTGTTGATTCGAACAGAAGCATCACGTTATTGACGCTTGACTACTGCCGCCGCTCTCTCTTCTCACCCAGGTGCAAGTAAACAAACATCGACACAATCCGCCTATTCAACAACCACACGACACCGCGCGCGATCCGGAAACAAGGCTCGAAACATTCTTCCGCACGCATATCAACCAGAAAAAATGAGCTCGATAGAACAGCAGCCTGCGCTGGCGACGACAAAGCGCAAGTTCAACAGGCTCCTCGACAATCTCACCGCCAGTACATCAACCACTTCCCTCGCAAGTAGCCTTCACGAATCGAATGCATCCACCACGTCGCTCTCCGAACCGGAAAGCCCCGAGCCGCCGAATAAGCGACCACGTAGTGCAGGCCTAAGCGTGGAGCGACAACGGAACATATCAGAGGGTCAGGCTCGCATACAGCAGTTGAAGGAGCAGCTTCTCACACCACGAAGAGAGGGCACAGTCAGGGTTGTAGGAAAGACGGCGCACACACCCAAAGCCTCGGCACCCAAGGCCTCGACGCCGCGCAAAGCACCAAACTTCCAACCCTACAGCCAGGACCATTTCCTGGAGCGACTCAAGACGTTTGCAGATGTCAGAAAGTGGACTACGAAGCCCGATGCCATAAACGAAGTCGAGTGGGCCATGCGAGGATGGAGCTGCGATATATGGAACACAGTGGCGTGCAGGGGAGGGTGTGAAAATCGTGTTGCGGTCAAGTTGAGGCCGAAGCGAAAAGATGCAAGTGGGAAGGCTCTTGAGATGAGCGAGGATCTGGCTGTTGACATTGACGATGCGCTGGTGGAGAGATACAAAGAGCTCATCATCGAAGGGCACGCCGACGACTGCTTGTGGAGGAAGCGAGGCTGTCAAGGTACGTGACTGTACTTGTGCGAGCCCAAGCACCCCTAACAATCTAAAACAGAGGACATATACCACATCCCCATCGCATCACGAACAAAGAGCTCCGCCGAACTACTCGATCGATACCGCGCCCTCCGAGCCATAGCAAAGGACCTTCCCCTCCTCGAGCACATAACCTATCCCGATCCCCCAATCCACCGCATCATCGAGCGCATACCCAGCACATTCTTCACTTCTTCCCCCGACACACCGCCGCCTACGTCCCCCACCGACACCGTCGCCTTCGCCTTTGCCCTCTTCGGCTGGACCGGCACCAGCGAATCGCGCATCTCCCTCGCAGTATGCAACCACTGTTTTCAGCGGCTTGGGCTGTGGCTCTCGTCAGCCCCGCGCCTCACCGAAATGAGCCAGAAGCTCTCGATGCCCGTCTCCAACCTGCGTCTCAACCTGCTAGAATCCCACCGCGAACACTGCCCCTGGAAGAACGCCGACGTACAGGGAAACTCCAAAGACGGCCCCATAGCCAACATGCCCGCGTGGCAGACGCTGCAGTTCATGCTGCTGGGTAAACACAAAGACGCCTTTTCCTCATCCCACACTTCGCGGGACACGCCTGGTAAACAGACGCCCAAGCGCCAACCCCACGGCACGCATTCCGATAGCGTGGATCTCGCCAGCGAGCTGGAATATCCCCGCGGCAGTCTCGACAGCGTTGAGCGGCCCAGATACAACGACGAAGACGAAGATGGCGGCTTGAGAGAGAAATGGACAAAGCTCAAGGCGAAGCTTAAACGTAGTGCGAGTAAGAAGAGTTTGAAGAGTACCAAGAGTGGTAAGAGTGGGAAGAGTGTTGTCACGACCAAGGACAAGGATAGGTCTTAGAAGGGCTTGGCTTTGTTAAGGGGGAAGGCGTGGGCGAAGGCGTAGCTTTCCCGTCAGGCATGCAGTCTGTGTTTGTAGGAATGTGGTGTTTTTGGTGTGGTGATATCCCCCGTTGTATCATCTTTCATGTTAAATTTTTCTTTCTTCCCTTTCTCATGCATGGGCTTTTTTCGAAATTGTAGAATTTTGCCTAATAACATATCTTTTTCTCTTCTCTTCTTTTTTTCTCCCCAAGCATACAGCAACGAGTTCGGAATCTCGATTAAGCAAGCAAGCAAGTAAGTGTAGGTGGTGAATTCTATAGCTAATATTGAGGAAGACATGATGATGGGGCGAACTAGACCTTTCTGTTGATGATATACCACCCCTCCGATTCATAAATCTAGAAATAAAGATAATGGCCCAAGATAAAGTACTCCAGCAACAAAGACGAAGATGAAGCCAAATAAGCAAAAGACGATTCGATGCGTCGATCCTCTCCCTCTTACTTTCTCCTTTATAGATAAAAAAAAAAGATCCCTCCCTCCAACCGCGCTTTTCAGCTGGTTGGTTGGGTTTCCGAATATATACCGTATATCTGTTGGTTTCCCTTTGGGTATCATACTGACTTGGATGCACCCCTCCCGTTCCCATTTCCTTTCCCACCCCCGCCTTTCGCCTAGACATGAGAAAAAAGATCCCTTCCCCACCTTTTCAGCGAAAGCTTCGACAGTAGTGAAATCTGCTTAGTCCGTGATTGTTGCGCCGTTTCCTTTCCTTTAGTGGTAAAACTCCTGTTGGTTGTTGCTGTTGTTGCGATTGCTACCTGCTTGCAATGTCGTGTGTTCCATGTTGAGATTGGATTCTTTCATCTTCAAGCTGTGATGGTGGTGGTGGGGGTGAGAACGCCTCCACTTCCACCTCCTCCACTACCAATAGTCTCATCGCCGAATTCATCGACAAAAGTGCTTTCAGCACCGGCGTCGAAATCGTCCGTGTCAATGTCTGCTTCTTCTCCCGTGTCGTTGACGTCCTCTTCATCTTCGTCGTGCACATGCTCCGGTTCGACGTCGACTGGCAAATGCGTAATGTGCGCACTCATGCCGTCTGCATGCGTGTTCTGAGGTAGGTGCATTTGCGCTAGGCCTTGTTGAAGCGTTTCGACCTCCTCGTGTAGATGTTCAGTCATTTCGACATTGTTCTCTTCGTCGTCGGAATGGTCGTATGCCGTGTGGAAGGGCGAGGGACCAGAGGCGCTGATGGTTGTAAGATTCGCCGGTTCTTCTACTACCCCAAATTCTGTCGTGACGGTGATGGAATCCGGGCTGGGAATGGGCAGATCACCCATCAGAAAGGCAGGACCGTCGACGTTTGTCTCGGCATCCGCAATCGGATCATCGTGGTATACCCCAGCAAAGAACTCGTACATTGCCCCGGCTAATTCATCTGCCTGTCCTCGTTCTTCTTCGTCTTTTTTCTGTTTGGCCATTGCACGGAGTTCCGCCTCTTGTTTCGCTTTGATCTCAGCGTCGAGTCGGCATTTTGCGCGGACATTGGCTTTGCGTGTACACGTCGGGCAATGGTAATTGACAGTGCAGAATGTACATGTGCAAGAAGGACTTGATGATGAACATTGCTAGATGGCGTGTTAGTATAGAAACTGGATGAGAAGAAACAAAGTGCACTCACATCGCAAACGAGGACCGCACACTCGGAGCACTCTTTCAGAATGGCTGGGCACTGCGGTCTGCCATCTCCTACCGGCCGTGGATATTGACAAAAATAGGCCCCACAACCTTCCCACTGGACGGGATGACGTGGATTGCACGGGAGTGGGAGTGGATTCGTGACAGGGTGGTTGACAGGTGCTCGCGGTGAGCTTTGTGACCAGGCACTGGTGGGTCGCCCTCTCACACCAGAGACGCTGAGGGACCGTGGGCGTGCTGAACTGACTGGAATGAAAGACAAAGAGGTCGCAAGTGGAAATGGGTCCGGATTTGACATGGAGTTAAATGACGTTGTAGTCGACATATCAATGGACGAGTGCTGCGGAGGGGCAACAAGGATTTGAGATTGTGACATGGGCGTCTCGGAAGATTCAGACTCGTTATCTCCGGTAGAGTAAAAGTCAATGTGGGAGGAAGAGGCAGTAGGCGTGCGCTCGGGATCTGGTGTACTCGTTCGATTGGGGTTGAATTCGGGTATGACCAAGCGTTGGGGTGGCTCATTGTGTGCTCGAACATGGTCACGTTCTGTGTGCAGTTCCCGATAGCCACACTTGCGGACCTTGAGCGCCCTAAAGTCGTGTTCTTTGCAGATTGGGCTCTTGCAAGCCCGGCACGAAACCTTCCACCTAAAACTCCTATAGCAGTCGTTGCATAAGCCCCGCGGACATGTCTGCTGTTGTAGATCCAGCGAATCCTGCTTCAGGTACGAAAGTATATCGACGTCCTCGCCGAGGACATACTCGTAAAGACCGTTATTCTTCATTTCTCGGACATAGTCAACGGGTCGAAGTGTATTGCTGAAATCCGGGTCCTCGAACTCTTTCTTCCGTGGCAGAGGCGCTGCACGTATCTTGTCTGCTCCTCTGCCACCGAGGCCGGTGCCCAGGACAGCGATTCCACCACCACCGGAGAAGATGGGCTCCAAACAGCACCAGTGCATATTAAGCTTAGGGGGTTCGCGATTCGCTGGCGGCACAGGCATCCCGTTGTTCATCCCGCCGTCTTCCGAGTCGGAAGAGTCGTCGTCATGCGCGCTCTCGTTCATCAGATTAGGTGAACGAGTCGCTCCCGGTGCCCACCAGAAGCGATTCCGGTCGACCTTGTCTTCTTGATTCCTGTCTTCTATGGGTGCCATGGACCCAGATGCCTGGCCAAGCGCACTGCCCAGCGTACCGGTATTGCCGAAAGCCAGGTTTGCAAAATGCCGCGTCTTTGCCCGTTTTCTCGGTATCGGCCTGTTGAAAGCGCAGCTAGCACACAGCGTCTTCCTGCAGCCCATGCAGTGCATGCGGACACTGCACGATTCGCACCGCTCCAGAATGACATCATCGCATTGCGAGCACTTGATGTCCTGGACAAAGGCCGTGTGACTCTTTCGCTCATGTACTGGGACATGCTTGCCTTCTCCCGCCGAGTTTCCATTCTCGGGCCCAAGTGGTTCGCCATCCTGGCCCGTCTCAGCAATCTCCCATAGCCTGCCATCGTGCTCGCCCAGCTTCTGGGTGCCCTCGACGGGCCCTATGCGGTTGCTTGATCGCCACAGCCTGTCAAAGGGTACCCAGACCTCCATGTTCAGCGGTCCTGCTCTTCCTGCATGGTAGTCTTTGCGTCGGAAGCATCTGCCGCCTGGGGTCGGACACCATGCGGTATCTGTCCATATGCCCAGCTGATGGCATATCTCGATGAGCTGGTGGGTGGGGTCGGAGTCGGAGTCTCTCCGGATGAGAGAAGAGGGGAGGTAGGGCCGGCGGCGGTGATGTCGACACCGGTACGTATAGAGGCTCTTGAGGGCGAGGTCTTTTTGTATCCACGGTGCGTCCTTGAGGGTATAGGGCTCCAGAAAGGGGACGATGTGGTATTTGATGGAGACGTTCTTGCAGCCTCGTACCGAGAGGTGCTGCAGCGTGTCGATGCGTGGGCCGAGCACGCTTCCAACTAGCGCTATGCCGGTTACTGCCGTGTTGCAGAGGTCTAGGCTGGTCAGGCGTGTGCCGTTGGGCGAGATGATCTGCTTCAGCAGGGCGTCAAACGAGTAGGCCTTTGACTGCCGCTCCCTGTTCTCGGGCGTCTCGTTGCCCGGGGAGCCGACTGCGACGGCTGGCTGGGGCAGGCGAAACGACAGCGTCTTCCAGGCGAGCGGGTATCTCCGGAGGAAGTCGCGCAGGTGAGGCGAGGTGTGGTAGAGTTCGAGCAGGGTGGGCGTGGATATCTGGGCGAGCAGCGACTCGAGGATGGGCGGATACGAGGTAATGATGGATTCGAAGAGGCTGAGCGATGGCTGCTGGATGCCGGCGTGGGCCATTATCACCGTCTCCGTGTGCGTCGTCGTGGTCGCGGGCGTGGTGCCATGACGGGCGTCGCAAGCCCAGAGGCTGGCGTGCATGTGTTGTTGTTGCGTGCCCATGGTCCCGGCTGTCAGGCGTGGGCGTCGAGTGTTGACACAGACACAGACTCACTCCTAGGAAGTGGATAGGAGCGACATGCAGAAGAAGCGCAGCGCGTGGGTCGTGTCGCGCAAGCGAAGATGGTCGTGTGAGAGGCGTTGGCAAGCCGTCGGTCGCAAGTCAGGGTTCATGGGCCAAGGATGAAGGCGATCCATCTGCCGTCTCCGGGCGATCTTTCTACCTCACCAGGGACCAGGCGCCACCAAGACTCGACTTTCCAGAAACATCAACTTCACATGGCCCTCTACTGCGAAGAGCGCGAATCTCGATATGCCAAGCCGACACGCTGCGAGAGATAGCCATTCGGCCCTCCTGGTGCTGCAATGCCGCGCGCCGCCTAGCCTATCAGCCAGCGGCACATTGCAGTACCACCCCTACACACGCTTCAGCCTTGCCGCTGCAGCCTTTGCCAGCTCAACACCGCGTGTCTGGCTGCGAGCAGCATTGGGACTAGTGCACTTTTCTAGATCTTTCTCGCTTCTCACTTGAAATCTGTAGGCATGCTGGGCAATTGTGCAATATTCACATGTACCAACCATATTCCACCTCCAGGGATATCTCAAACACCCGCCAAAATTGAAACCAAAAGAGAAAATACAACAAGCGCCGGACGCGGACAGAATTGCTACACCGCCGAATTACACCAAGCACCAGGTCACCATCCATCAAGCGCCAAGTCATCCACGTGAGCAACGCCATGACGAAGAATCCTACAAAAGAAACAACACAAAACATAGTGCGCTGGCGTCACCCGAAGCATGACTAGAACATCCAGTTCCCATCCGTGTCACGATCTTCCAATCCATCAAAGAGGACAATGTCCCAGTCAAACTCGTTCTCTGACGCAAGTGCCGGCTGGGGCCACAGCGAATTATTGGTGAATGAGAAGACGGGGAGATGATGTCCAGTCGCAGTCGCATTCATCAACTTTCCAGCATCAGAATCAAGATTGAATCCCGTGCGTATAGGTATCTTCTTGAACTCCAGCTCCACAGTGCCGAAGTAAGGGATTGTATGCTGTGATTTGCCCAGAGGCTGTTTGTTCGGATCCAGCGAAGAAAGTATCTTTTTGAGCACGATAGCGCTGCGAGCCGCTGTCTTTTCGCGCGGGCTTGCCTTGGCGAGCTTCTCCATCTCGCCAATGAGGCGGCAGATCATGGCAAAATCTGTCCCTTTGGTTTTTTGCACCTCAATCTTGTCTTTTGTACCCAACTCGATGACAATGTCTAGGGTGAGGGTGACGGCGGCGATGAATACACCAATCTCGGCCATCCGACAAAAGGCTTGGGTAATGTTTGAGTTTCGTAGCGCAAACCATCGCATCAGGACGTTGCGACTTGCTTGCAACGCAGTGACCTTTGAGTAGTCGTAGCGGTTGTCGTGATGGGCCCGGAGCAGGTAGGGCAAGTGAATGAAGATCTTTGTCTCAAAGTGCCACATCTGCACCATCAGCCGGTCCAACGCTGCCGACGATTCGGGCGACCTTGCTGTCGACGGTATGTTTGGGACCTCCCAGAATTCTTTCGGCATCTCCCTCACGCACGACTCCAACTGCTCGTCCACCGCGAGCGCCGAAGAGTATCCCTGGGGCGAGACTTCACGGTCGAGATCTGCCACTAATCGAATGATGGCGTTGATTTTGGCGCGATGTACAAGATGGCAGTCGTGGTCTCCTGCTATCGGGTAATCCTCGGCACCAAAAGGAAGGCGAAGATGCAGACTCAGATAGCAGTCGAGATCGACAAAAGTGCGCCAGATTTGCTTTGCATTGGACACGGCAGGGATTGGTGGTTTATGGTCTTCCTGAGTAACGATCCGCTGGAATCCCATGAGGTGGGCTAGGTTAAGGCCGCGCCTGACCACAAGCCAGGACTGCCTAAGTGACGCGTTATTCAAGTGATAGAGTGCGAGTAGTAACAGAGTCTCGAGACCATGGAGCGTCATCATTTGCTCATCCGAACAGGCAACCAGTGAGGTGACTGTTGCGACGTAGTTCTGCGTTGTCGTGTCCAAGTTCCAGATGCTGGAGAGCCGCGAAGAGTCAAACTCGGGCGGAAGCGAGTTGAGACAGATGGCCAAGTGCACAAGCGTACGCGCAACGATGATCGGTCTTTCGTTAGACACAGCTCGCATGTCGAGAGCATAGGATTGTTTATCTTTGTTGACGTAAATCTCCTGGGAAGCTCGATAGACGCCATCAAGAATCATCCACCCGTTAGATGATTCAAAGACGATATCTGCATCGTGTTGCGATGGCAGCAAGGCTGTTAAAGTCCGATGAGAATATTCGCATCCATCGTACTGCACTCTACTGTCTTGCTTGTCCACTAATGTGCGGATTGAAGGTGCTGAAGTCCACGTTTGGGCACCAAGCTGGGAGGGTTAGTTCGAGCGACATGGTAGTCAGGGTATCCAACTCACAATGCCTGATGCTAGAGAGGATGTACTCTGCGCGTCACGTGGGGTCTCTGGTCTGTGAGTTTTGCTGGTCTCCTCGCTAGGGACTGAGGCTGTAGGCGGAGGGGTTTGCGGCGCAGCAGTCGAAGCGCCACTGGTAGCATTCTTGCGACACACGAATCTCTCAAAAAGCTGTTCAAGCTTGCCTAACCTTTCCGCGATATGTACCGGGCAAGTGGCCTGCTCATCCACTTTCTCGGGTTTGTGTTGGTCCATGCTGATTGGGGAGCCGATGTTGGTTTGGCCTACACTTGCCTGGATCTTGGGCTTTTTGCCTGTGGATAGGTTAGCACACAGCCCCAAACACGACCAGAACCTCTAATCTCACATTCCCAACAGGCTCGACGAAGGCCTTTGGAAGCTCTTTTCTTGGAAAGGTTACTGGTAGTACTAGACGAGTCCATGATAATTTGAGCAACCATTGGAAATTTGGGACCTTTCGTGAAAAACCGAGATTACTCGTGCAAGTCGACACATGATGTTTTGGAGGAAGCGCCCCTACTTTCATAGCGGGGTGAAGGTGTTGCGATGGCAATTGCTGATGTGGAGCGGACATTCGGCATGCCGACCGCGATTCGTCCGCAGGTCAGGTAGGGATCAAGGCCGAGGATTACTCCACATTACCAAGTCGTACAACTGCCGCCCCTTCTAGGCATCGGATGGGGGCGCTTGCTTCGATACACATGGGCTTCGCACTTCGCTTGTCATGATTTCCATGAGCAACGTTCCCTGATACTCCAGCTTTGCTATTATGGATTTCGATGCGCATGTTTGATGATACGGAGGGTTTGGGGAGGCTAAACCCTCGGTGCGAAAAATGTCCCGACGGACCAAAGTAATCAGGAGGCGACCAATGCTTACATTCCCAATCTCCGTTACGTGCGAGCGCAATTCATAAAGGCGCGAGCCGCTGGCAAAGAATGTGACAGCTTCGCCCCTCGCTTACAATACATAGCCAGCAGCATGTACAAGATCATATCCTCCGGATTTAGCGCTCGCAGAGGGTAACATACTCTGCGTTATGCGATGACAAACCAGTCCATCTCCTCGGCTATCGCCTTGTCCCGAAATCCGTTTTTTTGCAGAGAATGTGCGATGGATTAGAAGACGTGGTGCTAGAGCACTCTCGGTAATACCCTGATGAGATGATCGCGAGATTGTCCGGGGTTGACGGATGCGTCTAGTATGCAGACAGGTGGTAGCTTAAGCTTGTAGTCGAGATGTTGTCAAAGTGCACGATGAAAATGGCTAGCGATCCACTATTACAATTCGTGTATGCCGTAAGGCTTACAGAAGCACTAGCGTGAAGACTCGTGGGATGTACGAATTTGTTCCAGTATCTCCATGTAGTAGGCGGCATGGTGGAGCTTTACCAGGACAAGGCTCTATGGGTTAGCGGCTTCGTCAGATGCAAGTGAAGCCATTCGACTCCGTGCGTATGGTTGAAACGAAGACAATGGCTTATTGTGTGCAGGCCGAGTGGACACCCAGATGATTGTATGCGCCAAGTCCAAAGAAAAGTGGCTCACAAGGTGTTCTCGTGCAAGGAACCAGTCATGCTGGAGGAAGTCTAAGGGTGCTCACCGGCTCCTTGGTTGCAGTGATTAGATTTGACGAGCCCGCGCTCGTTTTCATCGATATATTCATGTACGTTAGTGAATACTAACATCGGCTGTCAAGAAGCAGTAAAAAAATGGGACAGTGGATGGACGCGAGCCAAGTTCGATCGAAACTAGGTACTGAGGATGAACTAGGAAATAGTTCACAAGATCCATTAGCGGACGAACATGTGGCAAAGCGTCGCGCGTGACTGCATACTTTTATCGGCTGCAAGCACTCCGGGTCTCTTTCAGGATGCAAGAGCCGAAGATATTCCATGGTACACCCGCTTCATCCAATCGTCAGCGCTCAGATTACCGCATTCCACTATCTGGGTATAGCCTAACTCCTATGCAATGCAGTCCATAAGTTGGTCGTCTCAAGCGTACATGTCATCATATTCCTCTTCGTCGTCGTCTGCAGGCGGAGGCGGTGACTGTTTCTTCTTTAAAAGCTCTTTGCGATCAAGAGGGCATGTCGAGTTCAGCTTGAGCCAAGGGCCAATGCAGTCCAGGTCGAAGCGATGATTGTCGTGGCACGGGAGCTGAACTACGAGCGGATATTCGTCTAAGCGCGCCCAGGTCAGCCAAGGTCCTCTCCATCGCGACATGCGCCCTACCTTCAAGGAACGGATTGACGCAAATTGGGCATGTATCCGAGGGCTTAAGCGCCTTCTTTGGTACCCTCTCCAATTCGTCGAGGAAGCTATCCGGCACGCCTTTGAGTTCAGTGGGCGGGTCGTCGGCGTTCTCGCGCAGTATCTCGATCATGTTGGCCAACAGGTCTCCGTCGCCGCTGCTCTCGTCCGCTGGTCGTCCGCGCATCGTCTCAAAGGCATTGGCAAGCAGGCGGAACGCCGCCGCCATGTTTTCGGGCTGCGGAAGAGCATTGGCATTCGTATGCGCCCTTGGATCTGACGTGTCTACGAGTTCAAGCTGCGAGAAGAAAGTCGAGAGATCAGGTCGACGTGAAGGCTGTTGCGGTTTATCATCTTTAGTGGATATATTGTGTTCGACTGCCTCTGGTTATGATCTGGACTGCGCTTGTGGTAGCACCGACTTACCTTCGTAGCCAGACATGGTGGCGATTGATTCCAGGTCGGAGGCGCAAATGGTTGTTTGGGGCTGATGCGATCGCCAGCTGGACTTATGAAGCTACGCAAAGCAACGCGTCACAATCGGAGCCTACGACGCGAGCTTCGAGAAGTCACCCCGCTGTGGCGTGAAAGTGGCGCAGCGCTCCTGTGGCGCATGGCCAGGTCACGGTTGGGCAAGAACCCCAAGCCGAAGCCCTCCCCGGTCATCGGGCATCCGCAATCGCGAGGACCGACTGGACTGCTCTCCCAAGCCCTTGCTGCTGCTACCTCAAACTATCCTTGTTTGATGAGAGAAGAAGCATCTGCTTGCCGGCTGCATCCGCACCCACAGCGATGCCAGTCGTGGATGCCACAGTCACGTTTCCACGTTTGTTTTGCGAAAGCTTACCAAACCAAGCAACCTTGGATTATCTTGGCCAAAGAAAAGCCAACGCAAGCCGCGACTCCATGGTTGGAAACAGCCGCCGTGAAATCGATGCAAAAAATTGGGGCTTTGTGGAGCCGGTGATCCAGATCATGCACAGCCTCCTAGTGCCCGCAGTGGTCACACACTCCTCTTCCCACCATACTTTGCAACATGCCAAACGGGGCGCAGCATTTTCACAGCGGCAACACTGATAGGGGATTTAGACGCACAAAAGGGCGAGACGGCCATTGTGAAACACTGGAAGTCTGCCTTCACTACCGACACTGACTTTCACTGTTCACTCACCTCACCGCCTTGCTCAACAAGGAACCTCGACGCTGGACGCCATAAACACACTACTCAATATAATTCCGCGCTCCATGTCGCTGCTCATCATGCCAACCGATACACCCACCTCTCCTCTGGATAGATTATCGCCTTGGATCCGTCGCCCATTGTCTCGGAGATCGGCATCGCCACAAAAAGAATCAAGGCCGACGACAGCAAACGGCTTTCTGGCGCCGGAACCAGCATCAAGCAACAGCGATGACTCCCGTTCGCCGCGCTCAAGCACATCTGGTCGTCGCGGTTCTGTTCGCGAGATAGTAAATAGACTGCGCTCCTCGTCAAACACCAGCATGACAAGCAACAAGTCGCAAGACGTAGATTTCAGCGAAGTCGAAAACTGGTTCTATGGCTTCCGAAAGTACAATCAGCTCGTCAGCAATAGTATATCGCCACATCAAGTAGCGTCGAAAGAGTTCATCAAAGCGTCGAAAGCGTTGACCAAAAGTTGCGGCGGCCAATTTATCCACGGGCTGCCCGAGGCCGTCTTCGATTTTTCACTACTGTGGTGTCCAGCCGAACATCTGACCAAGAAGGAAACAACCGACGAACCATCCTGGAGCTGGACGGCGTACAACGGGCGGGTAAACTTCCCCTTTGACCCTACCACCAGCCCGGACATCTACAAGACGCCCCGCAGCGAAGGCGAGTGGTTCCGATCCGAGATAGTAAACTACCACATCGGACCCGCATCTGCGCAATACACGGTGCGACGAGAAAAAGAGTCCTCGTTACGAATCAAATACCCACCTTACTTCCACGCACCCTGGGGCAGCGACTCCAAGACGCAGTCCAACACGCTGCGCTTCACAGCGGCCACCATTTCAGCAGAGGGCTTCAGCGCCGAGCAACTCGACCACCAAGGCAAGGACATCCCCGTCAGCCACCTGATCAACGAAGATGACAACAAACATTGCGGCGTAATCATGGACTACGAGTCCACCATATCCCAGCCCTCATCCACTGGCCCTTATGAATTCGTCCTCCTCTCCCGCTCCCTCTGGCGTAAACCTTGCCCTGAAAATCGCAAACCGGGCCTCAACACTATGCACCCGTCTGGCACGCCCATCTGGGACGGTGACGCATTCATCTGGGATCAACATGTCGATGATTTCGATGCCGAGTTTTTCCCCTCTGGACCATGGAGCATGCTGAATGTTATGCTAGTGCGGTGGAATGGCGAGTTTGCCGAGCGCGTCGCCGTCGCGAGGATACACGAGCAAGCGTGGAATCAGCGCAGTCCCGTGCGGAAGGAAATTGTACTCCGATAACATGTGTTTTTGGTCTTCCTCGGCTGTTTTTTCTTCTTCTCCTTTTCGTGGTAGCAAATTGACGCGTGTTCTGGGCAAGACGTGAGATAAGACGCGCCTTCGGACATTTCTTTCTGCGCGTTTGCTTACGGCAGGTAGCGACGCGGCGCCTTTTTTTTTCTCCTCTCTCTCTTAGCATTTGCCCAGAGGCCATGCATGCATGCTTGCAGTCGGCAGGCTTGTAGCTGTCAGCCCCCCTAACAACGGAGTCGGAATCCAGATCCGCGCGCGGGATTTTTTGTACATTACGCTTACTTTACTTGCCCGCGTTCTCCTGTCTTACCCCCAAAAAATTCAACGATCCACCATACCCCTCCCTCCCTCCCTCTCCATTCTAACACAATTTGTAAAAACTCTCGCCTGAAGACCCGTCTCGCATTGCATGTAACCTAACTACCTACCCACCTACCCTTTCCCGGCCATATAGCCCATTTCATAACCGTTAAAGATGCATCATCCGTCCAAAAATCGCACAGTGACATGAACGCCGGGCAGCAAATCCATCGTATCCCCCGTGCAATTCGACCACGCGCGCAAACCGCAAGATACGGATACGGGTATACGCCCGTTCTAGGTAAATACGCGAATACGACGCGTTTTACCGATACGTGTGGTGTGGTTACGATGTTCATTTGCTTGGTTTGAGGGACGCAATCGCAAGGGGATTATACGCCTAAATACAGCAGGGCGTCGGTGTTCTTCTTTGTAGTTTCTGACTTGATTATTTTTTTTCGATCGGGGGTTGTGCGGTGTGGGTGTGAGAAGGGCAAGGTGTTGGGCTATGTGTCTGTGTGTACTGTTGTGTATGTATATTTGTATATATGTGTGAAGAATAAAGTGGTGCGAAGGGGAACGGAACTTTAGCTTTCATGTGTCTTGATTGATAGTACTACATATCGTGGTTTTTCCCCCATGATGAGTCGCAGTCTAAAGATTTACACGTGTGCTTCAAAATACTAATATGCATCTCACATCCACCTCTGTCACAATCCGATTAATTCTGAGACTTCTTCTCAAGCTTCTCCAGCTCCTCATCAATACGCTTGAAGCTCCAATTCTTGTAGAAAGGCGGATACAAAAAGGGTCTCAGGTCAAAGCGATTGTCATCCGGCGAGTAAGCTTCAGCGTGGTAGCTAGGCGTCATAGTCGTCATCTTATGCCTGTTGATAGCATAGTAGTGAAAGAAACGTTTGACCTTGTCCGCCACCTCCCTAGGCGTATATTGGTCGGACCATTCGTGGGCGAGGCGAACCCAGGTTCCGTACGGCCCCAGTTTCAACTCTTTGCGACATTTTCCAAAAACACCGAGTTCCTTGTACGTCATTCCCATGTCGACTTCGTCGCTTTGCGAGTAGCCTTCTGTTAGAGGCTCGAGTTCGGCTGTTGGTGTTGCGTCGAGGAATTCACCGAGGATGGGGAGCTGGAATTCGGTTTGCGCGTAGCTTATGAACCGTTTGAGGTCTGTCTTGGATATAGAGCCGATGGGGTTTAGATCTGCGCTGCTGCAGTCGTACTTTGTGAGGTAGCCGCGGAGACATTCGTCCACGTTTCCTGAAGCAAGCACGAGGAGGCTGCCTCCGTTGGGCCTTTCTCGGGCTGTTGGCAGCATCTGAGCAAAGTAGTAAGAGGAAACGAGCCTTGTCCTGGCCTGGATGTTTTGTAGTGCGAGATTCTCTGCTGGCCCACCCCCATGAGCCCTGAACCGAGGTGTGAAGCCAGTAGCTTTGGTCAACAAATTCTTCTGGCTGTTGTAGATGTCGTCTATGTCTGCCTCGATGTGGTGGCTTCCGATGTTCTCCGCCAGCCTCTTAGCCCGACTTCTAGTGTCTGGACTTGACTGCTGTGACATTCCCATGAAGACTGTGTGTAGTATGCCATTGCAGATTTGCTGTGGACTTTCTGGTAGCCACCCCTCGCCGTGGTAGGGGCCAACTATGCGGCGGACGTCGGCGATGACTTGCTCGCTGCCATCCAATACAGCTTGATAGACAAGCCGACACATGGAGAAGACTAGTGTCGCAGTTGCGCAGCTGTCGATGCCGCCACTTAGAGGTAGCATGAAGCCGGCCTGGCCAGAGCGACGAAGGTAGTCCCACATCCAGCATGCAGGACCCAAGGCGATTTCTTCTTCAGGGCTGTGCAATCGCAGTGCTTGAGCTGGGGTGGGGCGGTGCTCAGGGTCGAAGTCGGCACCTGAAGATGAAAGTCTGAGATTGGCACGGAAGAGCTCGTAGCGTGGGGCCGACACAGCTTGTAGGCCTCGAGAGGGACTTGTGCGGTACGACCATATCTCCTCCAGGTCAATGGTTGCAGTGACGACCTCGACATCTCGTAAAGAGAACTGTGACCCTTGTGCCCGGATGCTACCGTTGACGACAATCATGGCACACCCGTCGTAGTAGAGACGATCACCATCACAGCCTTGTTGGTTGGCGTAGATGTAGCCGCCACCGCACTTGGCCGTCGCTCCTCTTATCAAGTCGATGCGGGTGTCGAGCTTTCGCAGTTCATGATGGGAGCCGGAGCTGTTGATGATGATGTCGCATCCTGCCAGGGACAGATCAATGTGAGGACTCCTTGGCGTGAAGAGCTCTTCGCAAGTCTCGTACCCCAGCTTGCAGTCCAAAGCGTTGATGATGCCATCTCCAAAGGGAACAAAGGGACTGTCTTGTAATGCTAGGGCTTCTCCTGAGAGTTCCATGAGTTCGTATTTCTCCACTTGCTGAGGGCGGTTCCACGGGATGAAATAGCGAGCTTCGCGGTAGTTCCCACCAGCCGCCAGACTCATCTTTGGGCGGATCAAGAGGATTTTACCGGACAAGATGATTACTCTTGCATTGTACAGATTCCCTGATTGGCGGACAGGCATCCCTACGTCGATGATGATGTCGTCAAGGGATCGGTCTTGTAAAAGGATGCTCAGTTGCTCCCAGCTGTGGCGGATGCTGTCCTGCTCCAGGAAATGGTCAAGTAAGCCATAGCCGCAAATTTCCAGCTCGGAACCCGCTCTGTAGGTACAGCCCTGCTCTTTGGCGATTCTAATACTCTCCCTGATGCGTTCCATGTTGCCCGTCCAGTCCAGAGCCCACTGGTTGAGCGAACATGTCGCAAGTTTTACAAGACGGCCCATTGTGTAGAATGTGCCGACAGAGGTGGTAGAGATGAAGGGGTGAAAGCTGAAAGTTGAAAGGTCGAGATTGAAATGTCGATGAGTCAATCGCGGTGCTACGGATGAGGTGGTGGGTCGTCGAGAACTGATCCAATCATGCAGGAATGAGGGCGGAACCGGCCTAGGCTATGTTCAAAGAAGTAACCAATACTATCAGCGTCACCATGAGGCTCTCAGAAGGAGGCTCGGCGTTTGTCCGGCCATGGAGGGGTAGTGGGGTAGGGTACCTGAGCTCGGACCAGTAGGCTGAAGGCCAAGCGATCAGCATGTGACGGCTGAAACACCCACAAATCGCCGTCAGGGTGTCTTTTGCGCTAACAACGAGCTACAGCGGCGCGGCTGAAAACCGTGCGTGTGTGCCCTGGAGTGCAAACGCGTCGGCTGCCCTGGCATTGGAGCGCGTCGGCAGCCTCGCCAAAAAAGTAAAACAAAAGCACACGCTATGTCTATCTCCATGTCGTGTGCGCGCGCCTCATAGCGACGGCTTGCATGACGTCTGCCGGCTTCAGATCCGCCGCGCTCTATTGCTCGCAGTGTCGACTATCATCAGTACCTAGTCACAGCGCTCCGCGAGGCGACTCGAGGGGTCCGCTAACCGGAGTCGGCGCCTGCCCAGCGTCCTACTGTGGTTGGTCTGCACCTTCAGTCTGCCCGATTATTGTCCAGATCTGCCCAACATACACACCCGTTGCTCTAGCGGGCGTTAGTGGCTTGCAGCGTGGTTATGGTAAACCCTTCTCCGCACAAGGGTCCTGTCTCTCTTACATGCGCAAATGTCGGATACATACGATCATGCGGTTGCACGCTCCCAGGCCCGGAGGCGCAGACGGATCGACCATACCGATTTGGCTAAGGAGCGAGAGAAGGCCTTCTACCGGTTTGTCGCACTGCCGTCGCCAACCAGGCTCCGTGGACCTTCACTGACACTATGCCCAGGTATTACCCTCGCCCAGGTTTCCAGCACCCCCAGACAGATGGCCCTGCCAGCCGCCAGTCGTCCCCGTCGCCCGCACCCAAGTCACAAACACCCCCGAATACCCCTCCGCCCACTCTGGATTACGCACCACGAGCCTCGGACGATAAGGCCCTAACAGCATTTGCGCAATTGGGCGCTTTACGCCTGAATGCACGGAGATGTCTCATATCCTTCTTCGACCGCAAGGACTGCTTTCTTCTTGCCGAAGCAACCAAGACGCTGTCCCTGCAAACGGGCGACGCCGAGTTTGAAGATGACCGCTTATGTTTTGGCACTACCATCTTCCCAAAAGAGCAGAGCCTCTGTAGCTACACCGTCAACCTAGCTCCAAAGTACACCACGCTGCCTCTCGACGATCCGAGCGACCTGCCCTCCCTCGTCGTCAACGATCTCAGCAAAGATAAGCGCTTCTGTAACTTTCCCTTTGTCAAGGGCCCACCCTACTCGCGTTTCTATGCTGGCGTCCCTATTCGTAGTCCCAGTGGCCACAGCATCGGCACGTATTGCGTATTGGACGAGAACCCGCGAGATGGCTTGACACCACACCAACTGGCCTTTTTAAAAAGCATGGCAGGCACCGTGATGCGCCATCTGGAGAGAACGAGGGCAGCCGAAGACCATCGCAGGGCCAAGATCATGGTGAAGAGCTTGGGTTCGTTTGCCGAAGGGAAGAGTGGCCTGGAGAACTGGGCACAGGATCCATGGGACACCGATCAACCTCAACCCCCCGATCTGCCAGAAGCCATTGTGCCCCAACGCCAGCGCCCCTCTGTGACAACTCCCACCGAACAAGATCCACCCATCGTCAACGGTCACAACCATATCGACCCAGCTATGGTAGGTCCTCTAAACGAGACACTGCTGCCAAGTCAGCTCCCACCCGGTACAAAAAGCCCACCCAACGGCGTCTTGCCATCTGCCGATCTACCCTTGAATAAAGTTGCTACATTGGGTCCCAGTGAAGTTGTCGAGCCTCTTCGCCCAGAAGTCACCACAACATCATCCAACTCCACCAAAGGTTTCCCAAAAGCCGAACAAAAGGATAGGGTGGCCCCAGAACTCCGAGCCCACTTTACTCGGGCTGCGAACATGATTGTAGACTCGACCGAGGCAGAGGGTGTGGCTTTCTTTGATGCCAAGATTAGTACTTTCGGTGGTCTTGTCGATGACGATTTCGATCCCGATCAACTACCAGAACCAGACAAGCCATGCGACATCCTGGGTGCGGCTCTCTGCAAGACCGACCGCGATACTAAGCCCCTGCCCAACACTGGTGAATGCATCTCAGAAAGCGTTTTGCGACATCTCCTTCGCCTCTATCCACATGGACAAATCTTCCACCTCGACGACGACCCAGCTTCTCCTTGTATCAATTCACCGTCGGCTAGCTTCGATGAATTCGAGTCTAGCGACGGGTTCCCATTCAATACCGCGCGCAAAACAGAATCGTCTAGAAGCCTGGATGATGAAGCATATTTGCGAAGAGTCTTCCCAACTGCACGAAGTTTGATTCTGTATCCGCTGTGGGATCCCCATCGGGAGCGATGGTTCGCGACGGCCGTCATCTGGAGTTCTGAACCGAAGCGAATCTTCACAACCGAGCAGGAGCTAAGCTATCTTGCAGCTTTCAGTAATTTCGTCATGGCTGAAGTTGCTCGCCTCGATACAAAATTGGCGGATGCTGCAAAGGCTGATTTCATCTCCTCCATCAGCCATGAGCTTCGTTCTCCCCTGGTATGCATTCAACCACAAAAACACACCCTGTGATTGCGCTAACTCTACGGTCCAAGCATGGTATACTGGGGATGACTGATTTGTTGAAAGACTCTTTTCTCGATAACCAGCAGATGTCCCACGTCGCAACCATTGAGACCTGTGGCAAGACGTTGTTAGAGACCATCAACCATGTAAGCTTGGCATTCACACTACATCTGGCGCACCGCTAATGGTACAGGTCCTTGACTTTGCAAAGATTAACAACTTGACGCGCGGTGTCTCGAAGCGGCAGAAGAAGCGCACTCAGAGCGCGAAGCACATTATCAGTCCTGGTCAAGCTCACACAAACGACATCATGACGCTTATCAACGACGTCGACATGAGCATGTTGACAGAAGACGTCGTTGAGAGTGTCTTTGCCGGCTATACATATGCAAAGACATCTGCTCAGACATACGAGCTCACGACATCCAAGGTGAACAAGCCTCCAATTTCCATCGTCCTCGACATCAACCATAGTGACAACTATGTTTTCCGCACTCAGCCTGGAGCTTGGCGTCGTGTGATTATGAATCTGTTTGGAAACAGCCTAAAGTACACGCCTGGTGGTTACATCAAGGTAAAACTCGAGGCAAAGCGAAAGCCTGAGAATGAGGATGAAACCTGCGAGTTCAGGTTCTCAGTGACCGACTCTGGCATTGGAATGTCCGAGGACTACATCAACAATAGACTCTTCCACTCTTTCGCGCAAGAAAACCCCTTGAGCCAGGGCACTGGTCTAGGTCTTTCAATCGTGAAGCAGATTGTTGAATCTCTAGGAGGAGAGGTTGAGGTACGAAGTGAGAAGGACCGTGGCACCAAATTTACAGTCACGTGTCCGTTGAAAGAGTCACGCATGTCTCCAAACTTCTGCGCAACCGGCCCAGAGGGAGAGAAAGACATGCATTTGCAAGAAGTCACCAAGCGCACCAAGGGTTTGAAGGTGCGATTCGACGGTTTCAACGATGCAGAGGAGTTCTTTGTCAAGGACCTCAAGAACAAAAACGCTTCCAAGCTATCATTGAAGGCCCTGGACAGTCTTTGTACCGAATGGTTTGGCATGGAACGGTTCGAAGAAGATGGCAGCACTTCTGAGCCAGACATGGTCATTGCTACTGAAAACTGTGCCAAAGCTTTACGAACTCAGTACAGCCAGAGTCCGGGTAAGGTAGCTGCAACACCTGTCATCGTCGTGTGCCAGGGCGCAGCAGCAGCACAGTCAACAACTGCTATCACGGTACCAGGTATCATCTTTGAATGTATCGGCCAACCAGTGGGCCCGCATAAGATGGCAAAGGCGCTCTCTTCATGTCTTGATCGACATGCTCAGCGGGGAGTCGTTCACAAAACCAGCAGCGATCCAGCCCTCCCTAAAATCTCTGAGCTTAGCCTTAGGGAAGATACGCCCCTCAAATCTACTAACCACTTGCACGTTGTGGAAACCGTCCGACCACAACTCACTAGCATCAGCAGTGCTCCTGAAATACGATCGGTTAATTCCACTCCGGTCAAGCAATCGAGATACGCAAAACCCACTCGTGCTCTGCGATGCCTTTGCGTTGACGACAACCCGATCAACCTCCGTCTCCTTCGCACCTTTGTTGACAAGCTCGGTCACAAACACATACTCGCCGCCGATGGTCTGGAAGCACTCGAAACGTACAAAGCCTCGACCGAAGAGGAAGAATCCCGTATCGACGTAGTGCTCATGGATATCAACATGCCCGTCATGGACGGCCTAGAAGCCACGCGCCAAATCCGGGCGCACGAAATCCGCCACAACCTCCCTAAGGTCACAATCATCGCCCTCACCGGCGTCGCAGACACGGACATTCAACAAGAAGCAAACTCGAGCGGCATCAACCTCTTCCTCATCAAGCCCGTGCGCCTCGCTGATCTCGAAGTCATTCTCAAAGGTGTAGTCACAGGCCAAGACAAGGCGAACCTGGAACTCGAAGCCGAGAAGGAAAGACTCAAGCTCGCAGAGATGAACGCCATCCTCAACAACGTGGAGACGACTGACGAAAAGAGCCGCAGTGTCAACGTTGGCGTAGCCGTCGTCAAAGGCGACGACGAAGTGCAGAAATCAGTCAGAATGCATGAGCACAAGAAGAGTGCGTCTGTGATATGAAGTCGGGGGGCAAAGCTGTCTTTTTTTCAACACCAGACCATACCAGACCAGACCAGACCAGACCATTTCTTTTCTTTACTAAAGAAAGATGATACGCCATTCATCGCTCCTTCTCTTCAGACAACAACTCCGCCATCAGTAATACCTCGTACCGCAACACCCTCGGGACGCATTTTGGCGTTTGATGAAGAAAACTCGACGTAGATATCGAGGCCAGAGACGGAAGCGGGAGCAGTAGTAGTATTACCACGGACCTACCAGTCCCCCAGGCAGACCGACTCCATATACGCAGCTTGGCGTATACAGAAAAGGGAGAAAAGGGAGAAAAGGGAGAAAAGGGAGAAAATGAGAAAACGAGGTCAAACGGGGGCTGATGGAACGGGTGTTTAGGTGTTTATACCCTGCGTTATGTCTTTTTCACTTTTTCATCTATTTTCTTGCTCTTTTTTTTTCTCTCCATATATTGAGAGAGGCATAGCGTGGCGTTTTCTTTTTCTCTTCTAAATATCATGATTCGGATTCGGATTGGGCTCAGTTCAGTTTCGATTTCAATTTCGGTTCGGTTCAGTTCAGTTCAGTTTGCACATCTCGCTGGGGATGAATGACTGCATGTATGGATGGGGATGAGGTGATGGATGCCGGCCGGCAACTTGTGTATATGTGTTAAAATGAAAATCTTGGACTTTTCACATTGGATCATCACCACTTATTGTTGTTGTTATTGTGACAAGTGGAGATGTTGATCATTTAGATTTTCTAATAACGTTTATGAGATGAACACGCGCAAGTGTATGTTGTGAAGGATAGTCGAGACAGAAAAGAAAATGCAGCTATATAGTTTGTTGTTCCAACGCTTAGAGATGTCCATTTGCCCCCCCGATCAACGTCGCACATTCCATTGGTTATCCAATCTGAACCGCTGTAAAGCAAATCTCTAAACGTTCTTGACGAGACCGTCATGCTTCATCTGAGCAAGGAACTTGCCAACGGCAGGACCCATAATTGCAAAGATTTCGAAAACCACAACGTGAATGATAACAAGCCCGAGTCCCATGACGATGAAGAAGTTCTTGGTGAAAAGCTTGATGAGACGGCGACGGGCCTCCCAGTTGAAGGACCTCCAGGCATCCAAGAAGGTAACGACACCAGTTCCACCCATCATCTTGCTGACAACCTTTCCACCGAAAGTACGGTCAAATGGGACGATGGTGTCCTGATCCTCGGGAAGGATGGAGGCTTCGATGCGGACAAGAGTGACCATAGCGGGGAGGCAGAGGAAGAGAGTGCAAGTAATGGCGAAGACAAGGACGGCGAGCATGCGAGCGATGACACTCATCTTCTGGGCGCAGGTAGTGATGTTCTGCTGCTCGAGCTGGTCAAGGCGGAGAAGCATGGCTACACCAACGCTAAGATACATGCTGATGTATGGCATGGCGGCCATGATGGCAGCGGGGGCTGCGAGAGTCTTCCAGTGGCTCTTGGAGGGGATGCGCTGCCAGAAGGTCTTCTCAGTCGGCATGCCAACAACCTTGTGTGTCCAGGCGGCGTGGATGTTGGCGAGGACGGCACCGGAAATACCGGCACTGAGAACAGCCTGGCCAGGAACATGGGGAAGAGCGCCGTTGAAGAAGGTGACTACGATGCTGGTGAGCATCGAGTACAGAAAGTAGATGCGGTATCCCCGAAAGCGCGCAAAACGGCCGGCGTTGTCAACGAGATGGCGAATGGTGCCGCGGATGGACGAGGTAATGGGCTTCTGGTTGACGAGCGTGATGGTGGGACCGGTCTCAAGGAGGTTTTCCTTCTCGCCTTCCTTGACAGAAGGCTCTTGGGTGGATGGAGAGACGGTGATGGCGGCCATGGGCGACTCAATCATGCAGAGGGACGTGATGACTTCGTTGACCATGTAAGAAACCTGACAGTGTGCTGTTAGTAGAAAGCTTCATGGTGCGCGTTGCGATACAAGGAGGAGAGGCTGGCTGGAGAGTGAATACTTACCAGGCTCAGAGCGACGCTGCCCGCCATGATGGTCAGGTAGACGACCACAACACCCCAGGTAGGCACCTCTATCCTCGCACCCTCATCGTTCTGGATAGCCACGGCGCGCTTGACGAACGACGCCGTATGCGGGTGCGACACGGCGCGACGAGCGAACTCGGCGAGCATGGTCATGTTGCCTGCTCAGTATGCGAATATATTCCTAGTAAAGTGATACGTTGAAGAAATGCAGTTGTGGAAGAGACAGATGTACAAAAGAGAAAAGGTGTCAATAGGCTGACGGGGGAAGTTGTCGGTCTTGAAGGTCGGCGCTGTAACAGGCGGCACAGCAGACAGGGAGGAGGCGAAGTCCCCGGGGCCAAGAGGCTATGCTGACACTGACGCAACGGGGCGGTTGCCTTACGCACTGGCCCCTTCCGCTTAGCCGCTGATCTATAATTGGTCTTGCCTCAACTCAGTGTAGACGATGGAATGTGCTGGACATGGTATGTATATGTTATAGTCTTGATTCAACTTGAGAGTGGTTGTATTTACCATACAAGATGTATCTCCTTCGAAGGTTATGGTGGCCGCACCGACTGCGCCAGCCATATACCTGAGACATGGTCAGCACCGTGTTTGACACACAGCTACGGCTCATTCACCGGTATCCAATACACAGAGCCAAGGCCTTTACCAAGCGGGGCGTTGGGGGCCATGGTAGACGCCTAATTCTGCAGCATGTTCACGCACAGCACATCACAGCCGTAGTCCCAAACCATTACTAAGAGACAAGTTTTGATTACAACTCCCGTACTATGATGTGGAAAACACAACTCCCAAGTTGCCATGATTACCATACCGGAACCCCATCCACAACAGACAAGGCCGTTCCCAAAAGGTGATGAATGTAGAGGGAATACATAAAACGCTAGTAGAGAAGGCAAGAAGAAGCTTTTAAGAAAAGGGGATGCACCGACGCTGGCCTTGTTTCCAATTTCGGGTCTCGTGAATATCGCGCTGGCACCGAGCGTAAATCATCATCCGTGATCATCGTAAAAGTGTAAGTGCGCGAGTGACCGTGGTATGTTCAAAGGTTGAGTGTGCGGGGATTTGTGGAGGAAGTAGAGCCAAGTGTGGGGTGGTTTAGGATAGACGGCTTATAGAGCAGGCTGTGCGACAGGCTCGTCTTCCTCCTCTTCAGAGGAAGATTCAGCAGCGGGCTCATGCTTAGGGGCAGCGGGGAAAGACTCCTTCTTGACCTCGGGAGAGGTGGAGCGTCCGCGGTACTGGTTCACAGTCTCCTGAGCTTTGGCAGTCGCCTGCTGTGTGTAGCCCTGGACAGTCTTCATGGCATTGCCGGCATGCTGGTTAGCGAGCCCCTTGACCTGCTGAGCCTGCTGGTTGGCAATGTTGTAGCCCTTCTCCAGCTGGGCGTCAATAAGCTCCTTGTTCTGGATGTAGACGAGGGGGCCGAGGAAGGTAACGAAGGTCGAGATCAAAGCCAAGCCCCAAAGAGGAACGAACTTGATGAGGAAGTACGAGAGAAGGGATGCGAAGAAGGCCTGGGAGGGGGGGGGGGGTGAAGTCAGCCAACAGATTCGGGGAAGGAATGAGCACGGATTGAGAAGTTGGGTAACTCACAGCAACAGTGACGTAGACATTCTCCGCGAATACAATGCGCTGGGACTCAATCACGAAGAAGTTAATAAGCTGCTCGAGATCGTCCGTCAAGCGCTCGAGCGAGGCCTTGGGAATGGTGAAGTATTGGCGGGGCCTGAACTGAGATGTGAGACCACGCCCGATAGCCAGCTGTCCAACAACCTCAGCAGCTGCAGTGGCACCTAGTACCATGTATGATGTCTTGAAGATGTAACGGATCAGGTTCAGGTACCGTGCCGCGAAGATGAGGACGACGGTGCCAGCAAAGGCGATGCCGGTAGCGCGGGGGTTCTTCCAGCTCAACAGACGGTAGAACATGCTGTGGTAGTCTGTGGGCTGTGATTAGCCAGGTTGGTCAAACGGATATGACATGTGACCTACGAGTGAGGTTCTGGCCAGTGGCCGTCTTCTGCTCGGGAATTGTCTTGGAGTTGGCGAGATCAGCGAATTCATCGCGCGTCTTTGCGCCCTCTGCCTTGACATTCTGTGCAACGGGACCTGTGGAATTTAGCAGCGGGTCGTGTATGTGTGGACTGTGTCGAAATCTATGTGGTGGCCATGGTTAGCTGTGGTTCCGAGCCTGTTGTGCAAGCGGGGTCTACATACCTTACCGTTCATAACGGTGTTCTTTGCGTTCTGGACGCTGGGGTGGTTGTTGGCGGCGTTCATGGCGTTTGTAGCTGCTTTGCGGGTGTAAGTTTATGAAAACCGGTGTTGTGCGGGCTGCAGATAAGACTGTGATGTATGCCGTTAGCTTGCGTCTCGGCAAAGTCGAGAGCCTTCTGTCCCACTCACCCTACTCTCCAGAAGACCGTCCTTGGTCTTGATAGCGCTTTTTTGCAGCTTGTGTTGTGCGTCGCCGTTGGACTGCGGGGCAGAGTCGGGGTCCATTTCCGAGAGCTGGTCCGGGACGTTGGTGGTCGTCTGCTGGAACTGGTTGGCAGGCGCGGATAGGTCGAAATCGATATCCGTGTTGGGAAGCTCAACGCGTGGAGCCTCGGACATTACTTGCGTCTATGCAACAGAGGGCAGGTGTTATTGAGAGTGCGAGGGAAGGCGGGACGGGAGAGATAAAGGGAGGTTGCAGGGGTTGGTGAGGAGGAAAGAAGGAGAGGGAGCTGGGTTGGTTTTGTTCTGGGACTGTCGTGTGCGCAGTTTGCTTTGCTGGGTATTCACCAAAACGTCATTGCTCCACCCACACTGGTCTGGCCATGATTTGTTTCCGCTGCCACCCACAACATATGCACCCGACATACAGGTTTCACCGTGAATCAATCGTCATTGCCATGACCATGCCGCCAGCTTCCCATGAATTGGACACCCGCATCGCTGCCTGTCGACCTGGCTCAGCTGTCAGGCCCAAGCGTAGACGGTTTCACATGTGAAAGATGCCCATAGCCCAAGTAAGTACCCAGGTGTCATCATCCCCGTTTGCATGACGACATGGCACAATAGATGCACCCCAGGCAAACACAACCATTCAAACAGCACTGCTAGCATGACGCGCATTTAATGCTCAAAGGTACAGGTGGCATCTTTGTTTGTTGTTCGTTATTATTCATGTTGATTGTGCCGACTCCACTCTTCTTATGCCAGGTACCAAGGCAAACTCCCTGTGTAGATCTTTCGCCCATCATCTAATTTCCATGTGCAGAGCATCCAGTGATCAGAGCATGCTCAAGACCGCGTGCCATCCTCCAGAATTCCATCGGCGTTGGAGGAGACGGAGCACCCCCACTTAGCCACCCGTCCGTGTAGTGGATGGGCCAAGACTTTTACCCAACAACGATGCGCCCTGCGTCCTCTGATCTATGGAGACCCGGCGCGTGAAGACTCACATTTTATCTACAACTATCTTCTACGAGCATGTCATTGCAAAAGAAAAAGTGTCTGTGCCTCTTATTGCTCTTCCACAAGACTCTGTCTGAACATCGGGCGATACCGAGGAAGTACCTAGGTAGTTATCGTGAGCATGTGGAACTGCATAGGACTGATTACCCTGATGAAACACGACAGATAGCATGCCTGTAAAGCCATGTGATAAGTAGTGCATGTGAGTATTACCGTCGCCATCTTCGTTTTCGTTTTCATCTTTTGACGCAACAGTGGTATCCAGGCACCGGGGTGCATAGTTCCGCCGAACCAGACTTGTAGTTCGGACTGATGGTCATGCAGTGATGCAACTAGGAATATCAAGGGGCAATTGATTGTTGATGGTCTCCGTGCTGGGTTCCCAGAGCAGCCAACGGGCTGTTCACAGGCCTGTCCGTCCGCGGGAGCGTCGACGCAAGCCTCAGCAAGGTCGAATACGGACGCGTATGCTGATGCGGCTGCTTGTGCTCCTGCTTGGCCTTTCTTATCCTTGCCATCCGAGTTTGCAATCACCGCTCATAAGGGCCCTTTGCCATGTCTCCAGTGCAGCAGCAAGGAGCGGCCTCGCAAGTAGCAGGTGCGAAACCAAAAGGCGGGGGTCAGGGTCCCGAAACAGGCAAGCGCACAGGGCACCCTACCACGCGACAGTTCAGAGGTGGGGGTCCATCTACTGCCAGCCTTGGAGGGTTGGCCCGACGCCGCCTCGCTACTCTGCGAATACGCGCAAACCCATAACCGGGCGACAATGACGAGAAGACTGCGACAACGCGCACTTGAGCGTCCGAGTAGCCGGCCGGCCCCAACACCGGGCACTCGGGTCTATTCCAACACCCAAGTCACGCCGCGATCAGTGAGGAATATAATCAATCGTGGGCAATGGGCACGTGTACCAGCACTGATGTTGCGGAGCATGGGTGCCAATACTTCACCGAGCCTTCAAGCGGTCAGCGCCAGTGCGCTCAGGTCTGGGGCGTGTTTGCCATCCCGCCTCCACGCCAACCTGTCCCCAGTCGCCCATTATCCAGAGATAGAGCCAACAAGCGCCATCGCGGGAAGCGCACCACCGTCCATTGGCATCATGCAGGTCGCCACAGGGATACAGTAGATGGTCAGAAGTAGACCCTCGCAGCCACGAGTCAAGGCCGAAACGCGAATGCTGATAACAAGACTCAAACTCGCCTTTGTCTACTTCTGCTACATGTCACTGACGCCGTGAGGAACGCCTATCAGCGAGGACCAGGATCCGGATCCAAGGACACTGGGGGGGCATTGGCAGCGCATGGCATCAGGCAGTCCGGGCGCTTTGGACGATCGAGGCGGCCTACAGCGAATTTGTGGCGTACCTCCGAATCCTGGCCAAGGGCTGCCGTTGCGATAACGACCCACTCGCTCGCACTGCGGCTGCTTGCGTTTATCATCACACACCTCCGGCGCCCAGCCTGTCACCTGCTGCTCTTCTCCTTCATCTTCATCTGAATTCACCGCGTCGTCGAGCGGTCCTCGACGTCGCGCCTAAACTACACCTTTAGCCTGACGCCATACCCACTCCACGCTGCCGGGTTCTCGGTACGCCAGCAACGTCACCCACAGAGAGACATGGTCCATGCGCTCCCATATCGCAATCCTGAATCCGGCACCGCTATCGCTGCCACTCAAAATTGACACTGAGCACGCGACTTCCAAACAGCTCCCCCTCTGCGGAGGCGAGAGTCTGTGAGGACTGCTCCACAGCAGCATGATAATACCGCGCGATCTGTACAGCTCTTCTGCCCCAGAGCGCCGCACTCGCCTCGCCAATAACCCGACTCTCTTGTACAGCTGGTGGTGCACCATTTTCGCTGCAGTCATCATCGGCGTCCGATTGTCCGGGCGATATATCCGCAATGAACGACTCTTCCGCGAGGACAAGATCATGGCACTCAGCATCATCCCTCTGTTCGCACGAATGGGCTTTGTGCACGTCGTCTTGATCTACGGCACCAACAATGTCGACGTTTCAAACTTGACCGATCCAGTCATCATCCGCCACCGAGAAATTGGTTCGCAGATGGTGCTCGCATCGAGGATATTCTATGCGCTATTGTACGTGTCACGCCTTCTCTTTTCCATACCACCACTAATGCGTAGTTAGCATCTGGATGGCCAAGTTCACAGTCTCTGAATTCTTGAAGCGCTTGACAGAGCGTTTCTGGAAAAAAGGATACGAATGGGGACTCCGTGGTATCCGTATCTTCCTGGTTGTGACTTTTTGCATGGTCCTGATTGCCACTCTCGTCGAATGCCAGCCAACCACTCATTACTGGCAAGTCGTCCCGGATCCAGGACCGCAATGCCGGCAGGGTTATGCCCAGCTGCTCACTATGGGAATTACCGACATTGTAACCGATATTTTCCTCATAGCATTCCCCATTCCCATCATCGTGCGCTCGAGCATGCCCTTGAAGCGAAAAATCTCCCTCACGACGCTTTTCTCGCTGTCAGTCGTCCTAATCATTGTTACGGGAGCCCGCATGCCTCTAGTCATTCAGAGAAAGGGCCTTCAACAGTTCCGCACTGTGTTCGCGTCTTCGGAGATCCTGGCTGCCGCTATCGTATCCAACGCCATTATACTGGGATCGTTTCTTCGCGATCGAGGTGTCAAGAAAGCAAAGTTCAAGGCGCCATCAACCACCGACAGCATGGAGCGCAAAGGATCAGCACGTCGATTCACAGACCAGTCACGGAGCAGCGACGAAGATCTCGCACGATCGCTCGGATATCGTACCAAGCCCGAACTTCTCGAGAAAACATCAAGCGTTCCCAGACCGGCTCCCGTGGCAGATCTTGACCTCTTATCGTCGACGAGGCAGCCCGGCCCTTTCGTGAACAACAATTGGAAGTTTCCCGATGAAGAAGCTAGCATGCTACAAGGCGACGACTCGTCGAATCCGGCCATGGAGGATATACGCGACCCGATGCCCAGTCCTCGCTGTGGCAGGCGAGTATCTTGGTTCGATGTGGGTGGCCTACTAGAAAACCCTGCCGTAGCCCCCTCGCCCACGGACTCGGTAATCGCGCACGACTTTGCGACGCAACCCAGGAGAGGTTCCAGAGCTTCCAACTCCATCATGTCGAATGGACGCGCATTCCTTCCGCAAGCTCGGCGAAATTCCCGACTTTCACAGCATTCCGAAGACTATGAAATGTCAACCCGACCGACTCACCAGCTGCAGGACCTGGGAGGCCTACTCTCCGAAGACCGTGAGCAAGAAGAAGCTCAGTCCACCGTGTCTCGATACCCTAGCTCACCAGCCGGTCTTCCTTCTCGCCACGAACGAGCCGCATCTATGCAACGCACCTCGACCCGCTCCACACAAGCAAGCTACGACGTGCCATCTTTACGAGATCCTGGAGGGTTGCTGTCTTCAGGACCCCGGACAACATCCATTCGGCGCACCGCTACAAACCAGAGCCGAGATGTACCGTCATTGCAGGATGCTGGCGGGCTTCTCGGTTGACGCTTCACCTTCCTCTCCTTACTATTCTTACTGTGTGATACCCCGGCCTTTGCGGCCTTTTCATTTGCATAGCTTGCCTCGTGCTTTTGCTATCTCATACCCCTGTTTTCTTTTCATACATGCACGATATCCCCACATGGATCGGCGTCTACGGGTCTACGATTGATGGGTTATGACGGTTTTGGGCGCACTCGCTTGTGCATTAGACATGTGCGGCACAGAGTGAGATGGCGATCTAAAGTTGGGCCGCAAGACTCGTGTACAATATGTCTATAATTACATGTGTCGTCGCAATGGCGTACGTCAAGCCGGCATATTACCGGCCCCTAAATGAAATTCCTATGCATGCTCGGCTCTTTAGTTCCTGTACCTGGAACATGGTATATTTCAAGGTTTGACGGCACATGAACTCGCGCTAAGGGGTGAACCCAAGACGATTACCGAAGGCATGGTTCAGTGTTGGAATGCCGCCTAAGACCCTGTAGCATGAGTAGCGTTCGGGTATTTTGTCACGATGTCTTGGCTTCTCAACGGCGCGGGAAAGCAACAGGGTCATAGCTCGCACTATTAGCAATAGCAGCTCCAGCCCCAACTCGCTTCTCCACAACCCTCCAGAGACGCCAACGTCGCTGCAGCTGAGCCGCGTTTCAGAAATGAGCAGTGATGCGCCCACGCTTGAAGAGATCGCCCAGCTAACTCATCAAGAACTTACTACCTCGCAGAAAACTGACCCAATTCGCGAATGCGGACGCGCTGCGCTGTCGCTCCTCCCCAGAGATCCTGAGCTTGGCTTGAAGCTCGCCTACCAGAAACTGCACGATGTGCCATATAAAGAAGTGAAGACTTGCTGGCGGAGACTTTATACCGATGCGAGCCTTTGGAAGGTGCTGGGGCTGGTCCATGGTGGCCGTGACGACCAGTCCGTGGATGAGCCCACTCAGGGTAGAGTAGGTCGACTACGGGCGTGCGCGGCCGAAGGCGACTGGGTAAACGAAACCGTTCGGTTGCTCGATATGGCACTCATACTTACAGGCGCGCCCTTGAGAGAGGAGCTCGTCGAGTTGTGGTTTGCAGCGTTGAAACCAGCATTGACCCTAGTTCCACAGCCCGACATGGTAAGCTCAGAACGGCCATTGAAGCGACAAAAGCTCTCCGCGTCTTATCCATCATCGCCTATTCCAGCGAGCTTCCCTGCCGAGCTCCCCCATGCCGCACCCATTCTTCGATACCCAGTCCTGCGAACAAAAGAGCCCAGTCTAGAAGCTTTCCAGAAGAAAGTCGGTCGCACAGAAACTCACACACCGTGCATAATAGAGAATGCCATACAGCATTGGCCTGCACTTGAGGAGCGGCCGTGGAACAGCCCAGGGTATTTACTGGAGCAGACGCTAGGTGGAAGGAGATTGGTACCAGTGGAGATCGGAAAGAGTTATACAGACGAAGGCTGGGGCCAACGCATCACCACATTCCGCGACTTTATGGAAACATATATGCTTAATCATCACAACGACGACGCATCAAAAGCGCCGCCAAACAAGAGCACACAGCCGACAGGCTATCTCGCCCAGCACGATCTCTTCGCCCAAATCCCCTCATTACGAGCAGACATTAGCATACCCGATTACTGCTACTGCGAGCCAGTCCCCTCGCCTCACCTCACGCACATCAAACCAGTCGCGAAACTAGAGGAACCGCTCCTTAACGCTTGGTTCGGCCCCGCCGGTACCATTTCCCCACTACATACAGATCCATACCACAATATCTTGGCCCAGGTAGTAGGATACAAGTACGTGCGGCTCTACGCGCCTCAGGAAACTGAGCGGCTTTACCCAAGAAGCGTCGACGACAGCGGCGTCGACATGAGTAACACGAGCCGAGTCAATCTAGACGAAGCTATGGCCTTGCACTCAGACATCTCATGCTTTGCAACCGATGACACGAACAATGGAGAAAACGGACATGCGCCTGACGACGATGATGGTGATGATGAAGCAAGAAGGGAATTCGAAACACAATTCCCCGCCTTTACAACCGCACAGTACATGGAAGCTATACTGGGTCCAGGCGAGTGTCTCTATCTGCCCGTGGGATGGTGGCATTACATCCGTAGTCTAACCCCAAGTTTCAGCGTAAGCTTTTGGTTTAATTAACAAAAAAAAAACTTCTTCTTCGTTTCACCATGTTACAAATACATCTTTTCCATCTGTACCCCTTCCCTTCTCTCCTTTCTAACCCTTGTCTTTCCAATAAGCCTCGTCCCCTTGCTTACTTACGAGGACACCACACACACACACACACTTGGTTATACATGTCAAAATCCTCCACAACACCCACAGCAAACCTTCACACAGAGAGAAATACTCCACAGCTCACCAAATGAACCCTCATACCACGTCGACGTCCCAGCACCATCTCCAATCGCCTCGCATCGAGAGGTACACGGCATGGCATGTGAAGTTTCCCTCCTTCCCCCTCCCCTCATCCCCCCGTATCTTCGCCCGCACAACAAGCCAGACAGCGCTGTTCTGTGCTGTGCTGTTCTGTGCTGTGCTGTGCTGTGCTGTGCTACTTATCCATGTACGTATCGCCGCGAACCCAGTCCTCACTTCAACTGCACTCCCACATGAACAACGTCCCAGCCGCCCTCGCTCTTTTTGATGCGGTGAAAGAAGGCAGTCTAAGAAGCTAGACGAGGTATGAATGTTGGAACGGTGAAACGACTGTCTTGGATTGGGTAACCATGTTTTACATGTAATGTACGCCTGTGGGGAAAAAAATGCTTATTTGTATGTGTGTATGTGTATGGCTATGGTACAAGAAACAAGAAAGACGAGCATTCATTGGATGCGTCCTGTCCCGCCAGCCAGACGCCTCCGTCGCTTCAATCTCGTTCGTCTTTCTTTCGTTGGGGAAACCAGAAAGCGGACATGTATATACATATACGTACGTGGAAACATTTTTGTGATGGTCACTAGCGGAAAAATAATAAAATGGATGAGTGAATGAATGAATGAACAGAGTAACATGAGGAAAAAGAAAAGAAATGAAAAAAAGTTCTAGTAACACATTTTTATCCATCTCATCAGCCAACGACATTAATCTTTGCATCTTTGCGTCTACGCCTTATCGCCATCACGCCATGCTACTCAGTAGCAGCTGGCCCCCCTCCACCGCCGCCGCCACGACCACGGGCCCTCTTACCACCCCTCGTAGCGCCCTCGCCATCATCTTCCGCAACACGCTTCTGGCCCCGGCCTGCCTGACCGGGCTGGAAGCCAGCAGCACCAGGATTCAAGCCCCGACCGGGCGACGCTTGGTTCTGGTTCTGACCCTGTTGTTGACCGGCTTGACCGCGACCGCGGCCACCGCCTCGTCCACCACCACCACCACCACCACCACCGCGGCCAATCTGCGATGCACCTGGCCCACCTGCGTTCTGGTTCGTGGCTTGGCCTTGTTGCTGGTTGTTTTGCTGTTGTTGACCTCGGCCACGTCCGCCGGGGAGAGGAATGCCGGTGCCACCGCCGCGGGGTATGTTGGATTGAAGCGCGCCGCGGATGGCTTGGGGACCGGTTCCTACGCCGTCACCTCGACCACGGCCCTGTTGTTGCGGTTGGTTCTGGTTTTGTGCTACGAAGCCTGGTTGGGGTAGACCTCGACCCATTTGGTTCTGGTGTTGGAGGAAGGGATTGACGGGGTTGCCATGGCTGGCCGACTGTTGGAAAGGTGTAGGCTGGAACGGCTGCTGAGTTCCAGGGGGATTATTTGCGCCATTTACCTGAGGCGTGTTGGTCACAGAAGGAGCCACTTGCTGTTGTTGTGCGGGTGTTGCACCGGGCTGTGATGGCGTTGGCGCATTGGTCGCCTGGCCTTGTGCTTGAGGTTGTACTGGTTTTGCAGGAGTAGCAGGTTGTGCGCCATTCTTGTTGTCGGGCTTGGGCTTTTGCGTCATCGCGATTGCATAGACCTTAGCAACCTCCTCTGTTGGCGTCTCCTTGGAAGCGGTCTCGACGTAGGCGAACCTAGCTCGGACAAGTTGAAGCTGCGAGTCTTTAACTCTCGACTTCATCTCATACGTCTTGGTCATACTTGACTCCTTCTCTTGCAGCTTCGTCTTCAACTTCTCTTCCCATGCAGCATTGATTGCATCTATGTTCTCGCCTGAGCCTGCTCGCTTCGCCTGCTCGGGCTCTTGCTTTACAGATGTGATGCCATCGATGGCCTTTTGAGTATTGAGCTGTTCGAGCTCTTGACGCAGCTTCGCGATTGTCTCGTCCCTTGCAGTCGTTGCCTTTTTAAGGTTGTTCTGAATTTGGGACTTAACCACTCTCAGAGCTCCCGCATTGCTCCTGAACCAGTTAGCGAGCTGGCTATCCGTGACCTGAGGCCTCGGTAGATCATCCGTTTTGATCATGCCCTCAGGCAGAGGTTCGGCAGACGCTTCAGGTGTTTCTTTTGGAGCTTCCTGAGCCGCAGCAACGTTATTCGATGTGAAAGCAGCCTGCTTTTCTTGTTGTAGACGTTCAAGCTCAGCCTCATGAACGCCCTTGAGTCTAGCAAGTTCTGCATCGGTCTCAGCCCTAATCGCTGAAACGCGCTCATTGGCCTTCTTTCGGAGGTTCTCCAGGTTGCCCTCCTTCTTGGCAATAACACCTTCGCGGCCGTTTAATGATGCTTCGAGCTCCTTCAGCTGAGCCTCACGTTGGTCAAGTGAGGCCTTGATGGCTGCGACTTCGTCGCTATCCTGAGCAGTCACCTGCCCAGTCTCAGCTCCCCCAGATGACTCGGCGGATTTCGCTGTAGCAAGCTGAGCCCGGAGATCGTCAACCTCCTTCGCCTTTGCAGCAAGCTCTTCTTTCAGTTTTTCGATTTCGGCAGGCGCAGCAGTGTGAGCCGCGGGTTCAGCCGGTACTGCATTAGATGCAGCTGGCGAATCTTGAGCCTGTGCCTGTGCCTGTGAGAGTTGCTGTCGAAGCTCATCAATAGTCGTGCCCTTGTCAGTCTGCGACAAAGTCAGTATGCGATCCTGGAAAAAGACATCACCGACACTTACGGCTTCTTTCTGGAGCTTCTCAAGGTTGTCCTTTTGTGTCGAGAGTTGGGCCTGCAGGCTGGACAACTGATCAGCTGCAGCGGAGCGGTTGCTCTCAGCTTCAATAGCTTTTTGTTGAGCTTCTTCCAGTTGCTTCTGCAATTGTGAGAGCTGTTGCGCCGTAGCACCAGAGTCTTCGTTAATCTGGCCCTCCTCGCCCGAATCTGCGCCTCCAGTAGGTTGCGACGACGCACTTGCTTGAGCGATGGCTTCGTCGCGAGCGGCCTTTGCCGCCTCGAGCTCTTGCTGGGCTGTGACGAGTTGTGCGCGGGCTTCTTGCAATTCCTTCTCCAGTGTCGTTATACGCTCTTGTGATTGACCAGCGTCAGTTTGTTCCGTTTGTGCGTTCGCGAGCTGTTGCTTGAGACCTTCAAGCTCTTGCTTCAAGCTCTCAACTGCATTTTGAGCGTCGTTTCGCTCCTTGGTGACTTCTTCCAACTGTCTCTTCTTTTCACCCATACGTTCATTGTGGATCTTCTGGAACCTATCCCTTGCGACCTTGACCTCGGCATCTTTTCCACTCACTGCCTGCTCCAGCTTTTGAGTGAGTTCGGCAATCTGTTCGTTGAGAGCGGTGACCTGTTGCAATGCCTCATCGCGCTCGACCTTGTGGTCTTCGATCTGTTTCTTGAGATCTTCAAGTTCCTTGGGATCGATGCGGTCGTAACGCTGAAGGACGTCCTGATGACGCTTCTGCCAGCGGTCGCGGTCTTCTTCAACGGCCTTGAGATGGCCAGCCTTAAGTTCGAGCTCGCCTTCGAGTTCGGAAACACGAATTTGCAACGGTTCAAGTTCACTTTGAAGAGCCTCAAGCGCCCTGGCCTTTTCAGCAAACGAATTCTGGAGACGAGTGTTCTCGCTTCGCAGGGTCGCATTGCTTTCGCGGTAAACATTGAGCTCCTCAAGGTTCTTGTTGAGGTGAGCGAGGCTAGAATTGTTCTGCGAACCCGAGGCTTTGGCTTGTTCTTCCAGCAACTTCTCCCTGGTCTGATCAAGTTGGCCTTGGGCATGGGCAAGTTGTTGCTCCAATCGCTTGGATTCCTGTACCTTCAGGTTTAATTGTACTTCTAGAATCTCCTTCTCGCGGCGGAGGTAGGTTTCAATGTCCTGTAGGTTGTTCGAGCCAGGTTCTGTACTGCCTGCATCGCCAGCTGCTGCTGTCGCACCACGTTCGCTCTTCAAGCTGTTGATTTGCTCCTTATATTCGTCGAACTGCTTGAGCAAGGTCTGGTTGTATTGCTTTAGGTCATCGTGGCGGCGTTTAGCTTCCGTGATTTGGTCTTCATATCGGCTTTCCGTCGTCTTCCAGTGTTCTTGACTCTGCTCCAGTGTGGTGCGAGCAGCTTCGGCTTGTGTCTTGAACTCTGTAATCTGGGTTTGGAGCTGGTTGTGCTGCTCTCGCAGTTCGCGTAGTTTCTCCATACTTTCAGCATGCTTTTGGAACTCATGCTCGTAGTCCTTCTGAGCACGCTCGGCGATATCGGCTTGCGTCTTGACATATTGCATTTGGTTCTCGGCCTCGGTCTTGTAGTCAGCTACGTCGTTCTTGAGTCGTGTTATTTCCGACTCAAGAGTTTCCTTCTCTTGTCGGAGGACCAAGGTATCTTGCTCATGCTGTCCTCGGAGCTGAGTGAGCTCGGTGCTGCTGGTCGCGAGCTCGGAAGAGATGTCGTCGACACGCTGCTGGAGGTCGCTGATTGTGGCGTCCTTCTCTTGCTGGGCGAGGTTGAGCTGCTCTTGGAGTCGTTCGTGGGCCTCCACAAAAGTCTGTAATCGGTTCTCAGCGTCCTGTGCAATCTCCTGGAAGCCTGTAATTTGAGCAGTGACAGCCTCCAGGTCCTCTTCCTTGCGTTCAATCTTGCGCTTGAGTTCGGCAACTTCTGCGACAAGCTCCTCTTCACGGTTAGCTGAATCTTCCTCTCCGTTCGAGCCAGTAGTGGAACGCGGTTGCAGAGCCTGCACACGCTCCTCAGCCAGTTGAAGCTGGTTCTGCAGATCCTTGACGCGCTGTTCAAGCTGCTGGCGAGTGGAATCAGCAGTCGCAGACTTGACTTCAGCACTGTTGCGCGCAGCGATAAGATCGTCAATCCTACGCTGCGCTTCGGTACGTTCGTAGTCCCGCATCTGGGTTGCTTTCTTGTGTTCCGCAATCTCGTCCTCCAGTTTGCGCTCAGTGTTCTGCAGGTCAGCTCGGAGCTTGTCAACGCTGTTTTGCAGTTCCCGTCGGCTCTCTGCGGTGGCCAGTTCGGCTTCGTTGCGCAAGCTCTGGATGGAAGACACCATGTTGCTCAGACGATCGCGCTCCGTCATCAACTCTTGGTTTCTTTCCTTGAGGCGTGCTTCAATTGTTGCCGACATTTGTTGGGATGCTTTGAGCTGGACCATTTCACCCTGGAGGCTTTGAAGGCGGGCTTCAGCCTCGGCAGCATTCTGAGTAGCCTTGACTAGCCTATCGTCCTGTTGGGCCATGGTTGCCTGGACCTTGTTGTAGCGCTCCTGGAGGGAGTCCTTTTCGGATTGGAGCAGTTTGATGCTGCCTTCGAGGCGAGCGTACCTATCTTGTTCCCGTCGTACCTGCGACTCGAATCGAAGCTTGTCGCTCTGAAGCTGGGAGTTGTCCTTGGTTAGGTTGTCAACTTGCGACTTGAGCGTAGCACGGTCCGTAGCACTTTCCTCCTTGAGCAAGTCAATGTGGGATTGGAGATCCTTGATAAGCTTGCTGTATTCTGGAATCTCACGAGACTGAGAGCCATTTTCGAGCAGCAGAGGACCTCCGGTAGCCGGTACCGACTGAGCAAAGGCGGATGTTGATTGAGAGAAGGAGGGTCCTTGGCGGCCACTGAAAATGCGACTATACATGTCGCGCTCTGTCTTCAATGTTTGTGATCGCACATTCAATGACTTAATCTCTTCGTCCTTTTCGGAAATGAGGTTGCGTAAGCGGCCCAGCTCCTCCATATCCTTCTGGTATTTTTCGGAAGTCATACGCGCCTCTTGCTTCTCTTGTTCGTCGCCTACTTGTCGGATCGTGCGTAGAAGTTCGGAGTTTTGTTGCTGGAGCTCGACTACATTCTTGTAGAGCACGAGATGCTTGGTGATCATGTTGTGTGTAGGCGAATCGTCTGGAAGTAAATCGTCGGGCAATTCGTTCTTCTCCACGGTCTCGAGAATGAGTCTCTGCTGATCTTGTGGAAGGCTGCCGATACCATTCTCTTCTGCTTCGCGACGCCACAGAATGGATCGCAGCTGGATGGTGGCGTCTTGAACCTGGCGTTGGAGCAGCGCACACTCGTTCTGTACGCCTTCCAGGTCGCCCACAGCCTTGCGCGAGTCTCGTTGAGCGGCTTCACGCTCGGCGATGGCTTCTTCGAGAAGATTTGACATGTCGTTGTTCTGCTCGGAAAGCGCATCGTTCTGGCGACGAAGTTCATCGAATTCGGGCTGGCGGCGCTCAAGTTCCTGGAGCATATCGTTGAGAATGCCGCTCTGCTCCTCGTGCTTCTCTCGGACTTTGCGAAGTTCCTTCTTGAGATCGTTGTTCTCAATGAGCAGCTGAGTCTTGGACGCATCAGCCTTGAGCTGGGAGCCACCTGGCGAGAAGACAGCGGGTGAGCCTGCCCTACCCGGGGTGCTAAAGCCGCCATTCACACTCATACCGTGGCGGGGTGTTCCAGGAACGCGGACGGAGCTTCGGAGGTCGGAGTTGTCGCTCTTGAGGGTCTCGACGAGCGTCTCTAGCTCAGCGGTACGGGCTTCGGCCTCGGCAGCCCTGTTGCGCTCTAGCTCAACGTCGGCCTGGAGTTGTCCAATCTCAGTAGCAGCGTCTTCCTGTACGCGCTCGCTGTCTGCCTGCAGTTGTTCCAAGCGCTTCTTGGTCATCTCGTTGTTCTGCTGGTGTAGCGTCGCCAGTCGTCGCGCTCCGTCCAGCTCAATGCGGAAGTTGGCCTCAGCGGCAGAGGCGGCATTTTCGAGTTCCTCAATGCGCAAGCGATCCTCCTCTGCCTTGGTCTTGAGCTCCTCAATATGCTGTCGGAGTAGCGTTTCGGCCCGACGTAGGGTATCGATGGTCTCGGAGGCGTCGGCAATCTCGCGTTGTAGTTGGGCGATTTGGGCGTTCTTTTCCTTGCGGTACTTGCTGTGATCGTCGGAGCGCGTCTTCAGTTCGGTCGTGTACCAGTCGTTGTTGCTTCGGAGCTGCTCAATTTCTTGCTGTAGGTTGGCTTCGCGGAACTTGACATTAGTGGCATCGCTTTCGAGAGCCTGGTTCTTCTGCTCCAGCGTCGACACTTGCTTGCGCAGGTCGAGCGACCTCTCATGTAGCTCGGATAGCTCCTTTGCGAGGCGGTCGTGTGCAGCCGTCTTGGCTTCGTGCATGGCAATGGCATCGCGGTTGTGGGACTCGAGTGTCTTGATGCGCGATTCCAGCGCCTGTGTCTCCGACGTCGAACTGTTGGCCGCGGTCTGCAGGTCGTGCAGCGCCGTCTCTGCCTCTTGCCTAGCAGTTTCTGGAGGAACGTCAGTATAGCTGGAATGAAGCGGTCTTGCATGTTTCCTACCCTCCTGCGCGAGCTTCTGCCTCAGCTCCTCGGCCTCCTTTTGCGCCTTCTCCGCCGTCGCCTTCAAAGTTCGCGCGCGTTGCTCGCCGCCCTGGACGGCCGCCTCGAGCTCAACATCGGCGCGGATCTTCTCCGACTGGAGGTCATCGTATGCGCGCGCCTTGGCTTCAATCTGGGTGAGCAGTGTCTGGACTAGCTCGGTGGTGGGTTCGGATAGTAATGACTGGAAGGTCGTCTCTGGGACGGAATAGGACGCGGCCAGGTAGCCAACGTCGACTGCCGCCGCCATGATTCGTATTAATTTACTGCAGCTCTTCGCGCATCCTCGAAAGTCGCCGAGAAGGTACAGAAGAACAGACAAAGACAAAGAAGAAAAGGTTGGGTGTTGACGCGAACAAGAGTTGGGGTCTTCTCAATGAAAGTCGCGAGTCTGCAGTTGTTTGACGCAGTTCGCGCATGGGCCAGACGCTAGTCCTGCATGCGCTCATAGCACCCTTGTCCACTCTTTCTCTCCGTTGCCTGGAGTCTCGACCTCTTTCACTGACCTGATCTTTCACCTCCACCACCTTCCTCATACCACGTTCACTACCCACCTCGACTTCCGACCCACCTCTACCCCGATCGCTGTGCGACTCTTTAGCTAGACGCTGCACACTCCGACTCAACACGTCCAACCAGCCCCGAACCCATTCACTTTTGCCATCACTCCCGACTTTTCTACTCGTACTGCGCAACCACTACCACCGCCATGTCGTTCCTCAAAGCGAACTCGTCATCCGCTGTCAACGCGCCCTCACCAACACCCTCGACCTCTTCCGCAAGCGGCTCAAAGCGCAAGCGTCCTGCCGATGGCGCACCCCCAGTCGTCTACTCTCAGCCGCAGGACACGGGTACCGGCGAGCATGTCTTCACCCGCCTCACCTACGTCAATGATTTCCTGCGCGAGCGTAAAGAAAAATGGCACAGCTTCGAAGATATCATGGAATACCTCAACATCCCGCCTGGTCACATTCAGCGCGAGCAGCTTCGCCAGCTCATGCGCGCCGACAACCAAGGCAACAGGATCTCGTGGGATTCGCATGTCAGTAGTATCAGTATCGAGCGCACGTGACGTTAATGCTGACCTGGTATCCTCGTATCTAGAACGAGAAATACAAGTACAAGAGCAAGCTTGACATCCACAACCGCGCCCAGCTCAAGGGTCACTTCCAGACGCAGAAATCCGCCATGGGCCTGCAGATCAAGGACTTGAAGGACGGCTGGTCATCCGTGGCCGACGATATCACCAAGATGGAGGAGAAGAACGAGGTGCTGGTGCGACGCGCTAAGGACGGCGTTCCCAAGACGGTCTGGGCCAACGACCCTTCCCTCATGCTGCCCATGGACCCGGTATTCGCAAAGACTTGGCATTCTGTCCAGGTGCCCGACAACCCAGAGGAACTGCGCAAGGTGCTCTTGGCCAACAAGATGACGGCCGCTACCCAGGCCAAGGTTATTGTTGCTGCTCCCTCGACAAAGAAGAAGAAGGGTCCTCGTCGTGGTGGCAAGCAGACAAATACCCATATGATTGGTATTCTCAAGGATTTCTCTGGAATGAGAAAGTAAATGATTTGATTTTGCATAGCGTGGCGTTTGGGAATTGCTTTATCTGGGATCCCTATGGTATGAATGAGCCCATGAAGCTCTCTCAGATTGAACTGCATTCACGTTTTACCAACTAGACCGTTTTTGTCGTAATCAGTTTAGATAAAAAAACATGTCTACATTCTGCACATAATCATCTTCCTTCTTTCATACCTCCCCTTTTTCCTCATTTGCTCAAAAACAAAAGAAAATTGCCAATCTTCGATGTATCCGGCTCACTCTGATCAAGCATACCAAACCTAAAACGACAAAAATGGACATGCATCTCGATCATGTCTTCTTTCCCCGCTCGGCTGGAGGACTCGAATAAGTGCAATGTGTGGGGTGGACGGGAATATTAAACACCCTCACTATCGCTCTACCTTGGCTCTTCCTCCCACAACACTTTTCTGAATCAAAATTATTATTCATTAAAACAGCGCGATTGGAGATGTATGCCTTCTCCCTCGTCCTCTAGTAAAAAAACTTATCTCGCTATGATGGTGGAGAAGACGAGGGAAACAGCCATCCACATCTGTGACGAATAAAGGAAACCGGTATCTTGTGATGTTCGCGCAGTCTATGCATCCCCAAAACCTAGTCGCCTTTCTCTTTTCTCATAAAAAACAGCCACGAGCATCACCATGGGGACGACAATAAAAAACCAAACACCAACAGTTACAACAACCAAAAGAATACAAGTGCACAATCATGTCCCCGTCGTCTATTTTATCACCAAGAAACATTTCACCTCTCTCTTTTCTCCTAAAACGTAATTGTTACCACTGCCATGAGGAAGACGAGAGCGGATTATGTTTTTACATTTACATTTACATTTACACTAGAAAGGCTAGCCACGACCTATAATGTCTCGGTCGTCCGTCCTGTTCTGTTTCTTAACAACAAAATTTCCGCACTGCATGTGACGTGTACAATAAGAGAGAGGGGGAGAGATAAAGAAAACGACTAAAAAGCCCGGCTACCCCAGGGTATGAATTCCGGGAGAACTTCTGGTATCAATTCAGTATGTCGTTTTCTGGATCTGAAAACGATAGACAGCGTCTACATGTCTCTCGGCGCCTCTAGTTTATCTATTGTTCCCTTATCTTTCCCGCCTATGCTCTAAAATATTAAAACTAAAAACATGATCGCAAAAGCCCATGTCTGTGGAAGAGGAGACTGGAGCTCTAACTTCATATCCCCGGTGTGGGAGTGATGGCAAAGTATGGGACAGCGGGGTGATGAGCCAAAGAATGATCGTGTGTACAGGGTGCGAGAGGTAATGACGGAGTACATCGCCGGTGACAGGGAAAGGCAGGAGGGTTGCTGTATGTTATCAAGTCATTTGCTGGTGCGAGAATGAAAGGGCAAAATCTGCATGACTGAGAGATTTTCGCAACGTGTATATCCCCAGAGAAGGAAGTCTGTTGACCAGCGGGTTCAAAAAGGTTGGACGGCTGAAGTAGCCGAATTGCGTGGTTTAAGGAAACGCCACATGTAGCCGCTATGCATCTACAGTGCAAGCTGCTGAGTAAAACAGCACAAGAGAGTAAATCTTAAACACCAGCACGTGGGAATCCAAAAAAAGGATAAAAAACGAAGCATATATCATAACAATCATACATCCTACTAACCCCACTCCCCACCCCCACGCCCCCATTCCCCCTTACTCCCTAACCCCACCTCTCCTCCTCCCCCTCTCAATCTCAACCAGCATAACCTCATCATCATCCTCCTCCGCACCACCATTCCGGCTCTCAACCCTCGTCTCCATAGTCTTCGTAATCCCCGTATCGAGGCCACTAACGCCAAACTTCTTCCAAGAGTTTAAACTGGGCTTACCCGAACTGCCGGCCTTGTGTCTTCCATTAGAAAGTTTATTCGGCGTGTGCGCACCGACGTCGTTGGCGTCGTCGTAGTGTCTGTAGCGCGAATCCGACTGCGTGGACGCAAAGCACGCGGGGAAGAGGCGGGCGAGAAAGCGACGGAGCGCTGGCATGCAGATGCAGAAGATACCGACGAAGGCTTCGAGGACGGACCAGTAGGCTGTGGGGACTGAGTCGTAGGTTGGGTTTGAGGAAGTTGCGAATTTGACGAGGGATTGGAGGCGGACTATTGACACTACCGTTGTACTAGAATGCCATTCCGTTAGAGATGTTGTATTATGGAACGAATTTGTGAATGTGAAGGGGGGATGGGCTTACAAAGTGCCAATACTAAACATGGTGATAATATACAACTTCTTCCGTATACTCATCGATAGGCGGAGCAGCTCGGGGATCGGAATAGCTAGGATGGTCACGTCGAGGATGATGTTGACGGCTGCGTGCGCCCACGCGAAGATGTGGAAGTTGATGCACGTGCCGCTGTGTTCGCCGTCCCAGCTCGTCCAGATATACGACACGGGCGTGCAGTTGAAGAGACAGGTGACGGTAAACGCGATGCCGTACGCGAGACTCGTTGCTAGGAGAAAGTATGCAAGCCGCCTGAAGCCTTGACGCGGGAAAATGCGCAGACAGAAGCAGAGGAAAGACATTTTGGTGAAGGCTACGGCTGCGAAGTAGAAGACTTCGGTGAGCCATGTATACTGTGGAGATTAGTATATATTTTTTTCCCTACTAAATGGGGGCGGCACGTTGTCACACCTTGACGATTCGATAGATCTTCTCGGGCGCTATCGTCCATATATCTTTCCCGAAGCCGTCGGCCGACATGAAGAATTCTAGAATGCCCATCGGTAGCGCTGATAGTAGCGATACTAGTGCAAAGGCGTCGTCCATGGCGAATGATTTACCAACTAGGATACATCGAGCTATTACTGCGATCAAGGCTGCTCCGCCAGAAACACCCGTTACAATGGGTGTGATGTGCGTGATGTCACGAATTGGTTGTTCGCACATTGTCTGTGTAGCATTCTGGGCCGCTGGCGACAATCAGTATGATATCGCGGCTTAAAACAAAATACTTTGACTTACCCAAAGCTTGCTTCAATGTACATGAGGAGAGGACGCATCCTTGGATCGAGCCCAATAGTGGTTCGTTCGTACATATACAAGTGATATTCGTGGGCGCGCAGGTATCCTGCGCTTTCAGGCTTGATTCGAGGCATTCGGTCTCTTGAAGGTCAGCATGTATGAAGATTGAAAAAAAAGGAGAGTGGCATGGAACTCACTGCGCAAGCCGGCATCTGTTGTCCCGCGACAATGCACGCCAACAGCGTAAACACCGCGCCACAATAACCCAACGTCCCTCCACCCCTCATGACGAAAGCGCGCGGAGCGCAAAGGACAAAATATTTCAAACGCCGTTCACCCCGAAAACCGAAAAATGAATCATTCGCATAGATGGACTGCGGGATCTATCGACAATAAACCGCATAAAAGAGAGTGGCGGCGAGTATATGCTATGCTTCGCGGGAAGGATCAGGCCATGCGAACCAGTTCACATGCGAGCGCAAGAAGCAAGCCCCCCAACTGCAATCCCAGCCCGATCCGTACACGCCGACCCACAAGTCACCACGCCCCCTCAAGGATTGCGAAGACACCTTGTGTCGCAGCTTTTTTTTCTTGCCCATCTTTTCCTTCTGATCGACATATGCCCTCGGTTATACTTGTCCAACCGAGCTCGCGACGCTTGAGGAACGTCCAAATACACCCCTCTTAGATCACTAAAACGCGTATTGCGGAAAACACCCTGCTCAGGTCCCCTATGGGCAGTGCGCTTTCCGGGTAAATGCCGTGTTTCCTTGCAAGGGGGTGGGTTAGTACCTACTGTTTCGAGAAGCTGCTCCTGTGATGGACACGCGAGCCCTGCCCAGTCAGTGGCTTGCTTGCATAGCGTACTTATGGCGTATACCGTAGAAGAGATGGAATCAAGACGGCGATTGAAGATCTCGACGCAGTGTTTTTCAGCAATTGAGCTGAATGTTATCTCGCCATCTGTTACCTCTGCTCTTAGACGAGATCTGTTAACCAGCTTGAAAGCATCAAGCCCTCAAAAAATCTCCACTCTGCTTGGCTCATAACGCGATACCTTCCCGCGAACCACCGTTGAAAGAAATGCGGTCTCCATGCTGTTCATGGCTTTTCTCGTTGCACCGGGGGCGGCCCGTTTACAAGGGGCGGGCATTAGGGGCTCGGCCCACCTCGGTGCTACCCGCTATTCGCTGTATCCTTCAGAAATGAAGACGCGACTGCTGTTCAGACCTACTATCCTATCAACGACTAAGTATCAGAGCATGTGTATGCACTCCTTGTCGCAGACGGTCGATATTCGGTCTCTTTGGCTGTAGCAACGCAACATGAGTACAACAAGTCGCGCAGTCGTCTGGATGATATACCAAGACATGCGGCAAAAGCAAAGCGCAGGTCCAGGATCAGCCCATATGATGTATAGGCCAGCACGCTTCTGTCGAATGACGGAGCTTACTCTTTCGCGGAAGCGCTCCCGGGCGGTTGAGCCGCATGGAGATGGACTATCCCTGTCGCTTCACTACGACTGAACTGGCTGCAACTATTCTGATTGTAGTTCGAAAAAACGACGAACCCTGTCTTTCTTCAATGTGAGAAGCGACCCAGAGGGAGTCAGCTCCGCTGGCCATTAGTAACTCCAATCATGCAGGTTTCGACACGGCCCATCGTTCTGAACAGCTAACCGCATTCCACAAGGCCTACTACGTAGTATAGTGTCGAACACGGTGGTTAAATGCGTAACATGGGGTCCCCGGCTAGGCTGCTTCTCTTGCGTGATAGTCGAAAGGCTTCGGCAATGGTGGAGTGGTGCCAAAGATGCGACCCTGTCCCAAGTGTTGAAAACCTCCGCTCCCTCTACATACCCACCCTGCGAATCTTGTCCAATCTTTTCCCAACATGGAGGGCCTCGTAGGTATCTTCTCCGCCTTGCCGCTCTCCACGTGGTTCTTTATCGTACTTCCAAGCTGTACTGCTGTCTATTGGGCCCTGTGGATTCTCTACGCACGCACGCTGCACCCTCTTGCCACCGTCCCAGGTCCATTCTGGGCCTCAATTTCGCGGCTATGGTACATGTACCGCATTTACGTCGGTGACATGCACACAGTGCAGCGGGGTCTTCATGAACGATTCGGCCCGATTGTTCGCATTGCACCCAACGAGGTGTCTACTGCCGAGTTAGCCGCGATACCCAAGATCTACAAGCACCAGAGACCTCTTACCAAGACCGACTTCTGTAGGTTCATCTGCTACGCGCTGGTGTTTCATGCTGACCGTGAGTGCTAGACTCTGTGTGGGGGGGAGGTACGATTAGCGAGCAGCTCGACCAGTTTGCAGAGACCGATGAAAGGGTTCACAGCAACTACCGAAGAATCGTCAACCCGGTGTATACACTGAGCAACGTCTTGAAGAATGAGAGTTACATCAACAAGGTTTCTGCGTTGTTCATTCAGCGTCTTGGTGAGCATGCCGACCGCAGGGAGCCCATTGACTTTGGACAGTGGCTGCAGATGTAGGCTTGATCATTGCATGGATCCGAGAAGACGACTGACAGTAATAGGTACTCTTTTGATGTCATTGGTGAAATATTTTTCGGTGACATGTTCGGTTTCCTGGAGCATAGTGAGGACCATGGCGCTTTCATCGCTTCCCTGGACGCCCTGATGCCGGTCCTTTGCATCTCGGCTATTGCACCTACATACCTACGGCCTTTGATAATGAGCTCAGCAATCTTTATCCCAGCTGCATTCAAGGCCGTTAAAGCCATTGACGGAATTCGCAAAGCGGCAGTCGAAGCCACTCAGAAACGGCTCAAGGAAACCGAAGGCGGCGTGATCGAGAGAACCGACATGCTACAGCAGCTTTTTGATACAGTACGGAACAAGGGAGAAAAGGTCAACTTCAGCAACCGTGAAGCTACCTTGGAAGCATATGTTGCCATGTAAGCGAAACCGGATCTTTCCAACTGACCTTCGTTGACTCTTCTCGTAGGTTCGCGGGTTCCGATACGACGGCCGTCGCGTTCCGAGCCACATTCTACTACCTGATGCGAAACCCAGAGAAGCTCGCAAAGGCGCAAGCTGAAATCGATGCTGCCATTGCCGCCGGGTCGTTGAGCTCTCCGATCAAGTATTCTGAAACGACTACTAAGCTACCATACGTCTGCGCATCGATCAAGGAAGCCATGCGCATGCATCCAAGTGTCGGGCTGAGCATGCAGAGGCATGCACCGGCAGAGGGTATCGAGACGGCAAACAAGTTCATCCCGAAGGGCTATCGTGTTGGAATGAACCCGGCTGTTATCCACTACGACAAGGATGTGTTTGGGCAGGATGCGGACGACTTTAAGCCTGAGCGATGGCTAGTGAGCGAAGAAGAATGGAAGGCCATGGACAGGAATCTCCTCATCTTTGGAGCGGGCACCCGAGTCTGTATTGGAAAGAACGTAAGTGCTGCACGTAGTTTGCTCCTCGCACTCCTAGCTGACGCCTGCAGATCTCCCTCGTCGAATTACACACCCTCGTCCCTGAGCTGCTTCGCCGCTTCAACCTGGAGATGGCGCACGACCGACCTTGGACAACGAGCAACCGCTGGTTCCACAAGCAGACTGATTTGATTGTAAAGGTATCTCGGAGATGATTCAAGGTTACGGGAGGATGTTTGCTACCGGTGTAAGCCCTAGGGTAACGCCTCCCGCGTCGCTCTGTCCTAGCGCCTTGGCACGCGCCGCTTTGTCACGCATGAGATGCTATTATTCTAGACTGTACATGGCCATCTTATCTAGGGATCTCATCTATCGTCTCTCAACCTCCCTCCACCTATTCACTTTGCTCTACCCGCGACTTCTAGCCATAGCCAGCTACTACATCTAAAACATCTGCACCCACAGTCGCTAACTACTCACTGCAACACAGCCTCATCCATATTCCTGATCCATCCCCACATCCACTTGATCGTATCCAAATGCGCCTGCACTCCCACTCTCTCGTCCACCGTATGAATATTACCCAGACCGGCCTGCTCCTTGTCCCAGCCGGGTCCGTACCTAAAGATGTTCTCGCTCAAATCCCAGTAATACCGCGTATCTGTATTTCCCGTCATGATTCCCGGGCTAACGAGCAGGTCTTCTCCGTAAAGCGCACGCGTGGTACCCGAGAGGATGAAGAAGGGAGTCAGGACTGAAGTATTGGAAGACGAGGGATGAAAGGATGTTGGTGTCACGGGGGCTGGTTCGAGCATGGTGGGGCCGTGGGACAGAGTTATGCTGGAGGGGGTCTCTGTACCGTTGAAGGCGTGGAGAGTAAGGTTGTACTTGTGCGCTACTTGAGCGGCTAGAGAAGTGATGTGAGCTTTGATGTCCGAGGAACTGGAGCCAACATTGATACGATGGTTGACTGTGATCTGGGTTCGTTCGGGGAGTGCGTTCGTCTTGACACCACCGTGGATGATGTCGACTGCCACAGAGGTTGTGAAAAGGTATTTTGTGCCTGCACCGGCCTTAGCGGCCTCCAAAGCAAGCTCGTCTTTTTTGATTTTCTTGCTGCAGGTCTTGCTTCGCTGAGATCGCTTATCCAGTAGTTTTCCTAGGTGGTGAGGAAATTCTGGCGCATACTTTTCGCCGCATTGGAGAAGACCCAGGTACGGGTTTTCATCCGCAAGATGCGGCTCATACAGGTTCGCTTCGATCAGAGTGATAAGCTCACTGGCTACTCCGATCCCGTTGTGCGGTGGTGGAATGCTACTATGGCCGCCAGGCATACGCACAGCAACGTCGACGTCGATGTAACCCTTCTCTGCAACACCTGGGATAGCAAAGTTGGCACCCCAGCTCTCAACGTTTACCGCGCCCTCATCGACGATGGCAGCAATGGAGTTGTGTCCAAGCTTCTTGAGCAAGTATTCCGAGAGGTGCTTCGCCCCTTCTCTACCAGATATCTCCTCGTCGAATCCAAAAGACAAAATAAGCGTTCGTTGAGGCGTGAAGTCCGCAGAGATGAGCGCCTCCACAGCATTGAGAATAGCCATAAGCTGGTTCTTGCAATCGCTCGCACCTCTCCCCCACACAAATTTCCCGTCATAATGGCCCGAGAAAGGTGGATGCGTCCATTGCTTGACTGTAGAATCCGGAACTGGCACGACATCTTGATGCGCCATCAGTAAGTTAGGCTTCAGGCTAGGGTCAGTGCCAGCCCAGGTGTACAGCAACCCATGCGTATTGATCTTTTCGAGTTGCAGCGTCGCATGCGCAAGGGGGTAGGTCTTGCTAACGTAGTTTGCAAAAGAGTAGAAAATGTCCCATCGGGGGTCTGCGCCGATATCGCCCATGTCATCGTAGCTTTGGGTCGGGATCTTCACGGCGCCTGATAAGCGCTCGATAGCAACGTCGCGAAAGGCATCAGACGTCAAATAACTTTCCATGTCATCCAACTCTTTGGTGCTTTTTGAAGGGAAAAGAGGCGCAGCTTGGCTACATTGCGATTCTGATGCAGCATTGCTCGGGTTGGAGGGAAGGTACCATGCTGGTGTAGAAGCGATGATGTAATGTCTGAGGAAGGCCAAAGTTGCGAAACAGAATACTGCGCTTCCAACGAATTTGCGACTGTAAGAAGAGCTATGTGGCTTCTTTTGTACGGGAAGCAGCGACTGCTTATCCGAGATCTTGCCCGCCATGATTGTAGTTTGTGATGGGAAGAGTGCTGGTGATCGGACGTTACGCGGGGATAAGTGATGTAGATGAGGCTAGGCTAGAACAGGAAGGTACATGCTTCCATGCAACACTTACGCAATAGACCAGAAAGCTTATCTGATATAGAGCCTTTGTGCCTGTACAACGGAACAAAAACTTTATCTAGGGCTGTGATAAAGCCGATAGCAAAGCTTTGGTGGAAGGTAAACTGTACCAGGCCTAGATCTTACTATCGTAGTCACTCGTCTCGAAAACTCGATTTACTTCTTTATACTGGGCATGCATTCAATTATATGATCTGATTGTGCCCATTATGCCCACCCTCTTTTACCAACCATGTAGAGAGACGTCCTGTGAGTCAAGTGACCTTATCTACATAAGCCAGTAGGTGCAGCTTCTGTAGAACCGACAGTGAACAATGGCAGTCATTGTAACGTATATATTCCTTAGTTACTAAGAACCATATCTAGTCGTATGGCAGACATGTGTATAACCTAACTGCACCTCCTCTCGACACTAAAAATCTCCGATGACCATGCTCACTCTACTCCTCGTCTTCGATCTCACTCGTCTCTTCCTCGTCATGAATCATACCATGCAATCCGTCACTTTCGGCTCCAATCAGCGGAGCTCTCTCAGCCTCCTTGCGCGCAAAATGGCCTCCAATGCTGACAGCAAGTGTACTGAAGCCATGGACCATGGTGCTACCAAGCACGATGAAGCAGACAATCGGCCAGATCAAAGTGACAGTCCGCTGTCTATCCGCTGGCAGGTCGTCGGGTGGGCTCGGCATGGGCAAAGATGTGCCGCTCTCAAGCTGTGCGCGTGCTTCGATAGCAAGGAAGAGCGCTCCAACACCCATCGGACCAAAATGTCCAACGAAGAGGGCTTCGGTTGTCGTCTTTACAAAAGGTAACAAATTCAACTTGTACATTGAAAAGACAATTGGGATACGGCGGAAGAGTAGGATGAGGATGAGCAAGCCGACCAGTCGACCGGGTGTGATAGCGTCCAATGCATGAAAGCTCTCCCAGGGAATCATGGCGCCGAAAAAGACAAAAAAGGCAGAATTGATCATCATGTCGATAATGATAGGGAGAGCGGTGTCGGCCAGAGGAGATCTTTGTCTGTGAGAGAATCCACGTCCCGCGAAGAAAGCCACCAGGAAGTCGTCCACTCCAAGGACCGATGCCACTCCGATGGAAAAGACGGCGAGAAGAAGATAAAAGGTCAGGTACGAGGCTCTGCCCATCCATTCACGTCCGTGCGAGAGGCGATAGAGCATGTTGAAGATGTGTCCGAGAGCAATACCCACAAAAATACCTACCACACATTGGTACAGTATCGTGATAAGGAACCACTTCTTCAAAACACCACCAACAGTGTTTTTGAGCAGAAGACTCAGACCAATGTACAGGAATGGGAACGAAACGCCATCGTTGCATCCACTCTCTGCGCTCAAAAGATCTCTGATACGCTTTGGGACGCGAGTGCTAAACTGACTGTTGGAGAGCACCGAGGCTGCAAGTACGGGGTCTGTTGGTGTAAGGCATGCTGCAATCGTCAATGCAGTAACGACATCCGTTTCGAATATGATGCATACGAAAAGACCGCAGATGAGCCAACCGAATGTCATGACAGGTCCCAGCAGGGCCAGCAAGGCGTATTTCTTCTTGGACAAATAGCGACCCTCAAGCTCCAAGCCGACAGCAAAGCATTGGATTCCGACGATTAGACGGGTAGTTTCTTGGATAACATCGTCCTGCTGATGGTTAGTTTTGGTATCCCGGAAGATGCCAGTCTACGAACCGAAAAGCCCCATTCGTAAGGTTTTAGGAAGCCGAGGGCGCGCGGTCCTACAATCTATTTGTTTGCAATCAGTAAATATCCTTTTGTGCACTCCGAATTTGGTTAATACTTACGATACCAAACAATGTAGCTAGTGGTGGCTCCGAAAGATGCAGCCGGTTCCGTATCATGAGCGAGAAGAGCGCGTATATTATTAGGAAGAAGGTAAGCGCCACATATGTTACGTGCGGGCCTGTAGGTTCGAGCTGAGACCAGACCATGATGAAGTACTCAGTCGATGCGAGACTCTATAGTTAATTTGACGCTGTGTGTTGTGAAGTCTCTGCGAAGCTCAAAGTTTGGAGTGCGCGCTTCGGACCGGTGACGTCAGATTGAGGCGAAAGCTCAGGATTGGCGCGGTCTGAAAGAAAGTTTGTTGAAAATGGAGCACAATTCAAGTGGCGAACATCATGGAGAAGGATTGTGGCGGTAGACGAGTAGTAAATAAAGAACGCGTGCGGTCCAGGTTTCACGAAGGATGCAAGATCGATGACGAAAGCCGGCTCAAACGGGCATGCGCATGTGAGCAGCCGGGCTTGGACTGCGCTATGGATATTCGGAAGAAATAGTGCAACCATGCATGTCAGAAGCACGTTATTGAGCATGTTGTCATGAATGCAAAAGTCACGGGCAATTATAGTATTGTAGTAGACTTGCAGGCACTATGGGCCTATAGCGCGTTCAAATGGAATGCGATGTATGCAGCTAAACCAGCCACAATCTTCACGTGAATACGCGAAGGATCAATTCCGCTACTTTTGTATGAATAAAGCGCCTTTTCGCATACGCATGTGCCCCAAACGCCGGTCCCACGCGGTGATGCTACTCAATCTGTCCACGACCCATCGCGGCTGGTATTAAAAATACAGGCAAAATTACAGCCAACCCAACAGATGCAAATACGGGAAAGAGGCGACTACGCGTCGTCGGGTGGGTTATTGAAGAAAGCGAATCGTATCCTGTGGAGCTGGGGATTGGGTCAGTAAAAGCTAAAGTGAAGGGGCAGACAGCAGACATACCGAAGGCAGCTTGGGAATGACGACTGCTATTGTCGCGAAACAATTGATGAGGAAATACGTCAAGTCGTAATTGGTGTAATGGGTGCTGACTAGGAACAAGACTATGGGCACGGTAAGGAGGAACTTCTTTGCGGGGGTGTATTGGTCGCCGTTGTCAATCTGCTCCCACATGTTGAGGTTGTCGTAGGCTCCCGAGTTGAAGTCGAAGGGGACACCGCGCACGTAGTGGAACATGAGGTAGGATCCCGCCACGTACGAGAGATTGACGAGGGTCCACGATGCTTCCTGCGACATGCCGGGGATGATATCAAACAAGATCTTGCCGAAGAAGATGAGGACAAAGTGGATGGCCCAGGCACCTGCACGTGTCAGCCAAAAAGTCCCGTATGCCGTATGGCCGTATGCCCGCAGTGCACGCGTGCTTGTGTGAGCTCACCCTTTGCATTCACCCATTCTGCGTTCAGATTGGGGAGGGCCGACTGGTCGCTCAGCTGCTCCAGCGACTCTGGAGGCTCTTTGTAGACAAGACTACTGCTACGTCGCCTCCTCGCGTCCTTTGCAGCGTCCAGGGACATTTTGGAATACGTCGACGGCGAATCTGACTGGCGGGGCCGCGGGTCGCCAGCGAAGCTCAGGCCGGAAGTGCGGTTGAGGAGTATGGGTGACAGTTTGGCGGTATTGATGTAATCGCCGGGACAGGCGGGCGGCGGGCGGCGAGCGGGGCGGAGAGAGAGGGGACGGAAAGTAATAGATGTGCGATGCTCGCGTGAGACTATTGTCTGGCTATCTGGGAGCTTCACCAGCAAGGGCCTGTCAGTGACGGGGCTACGAGGAGCTGCAGCGGCGACATGGGGCCTTGGGGCTTTCAGGGTCTTACTGAGTACGCAACACTTTCCGGCCTTGTCCGAGCTTCAAGGGCGCAACCGATTGGCAAAGGGGTTGGTCAATGGGCGAGGGCGAGGGCGAGGGCGATGGCGATGGCGATGGGCGACGACGAAGGGCGGGTTGATTATACGAGTAAAGGAGCAAGGGGACAGGATTTCCGCTCTGGGTAGGCTTGGTGAAGAGGGAAGCGTGGCCGGTCCACCTGATGCTCGAAAGACCGTGTTCTCCGAGGTGTGCACAGAGCAACCGCCAACCATCTTGCCAGAACCATGGAACTCTAGAACGCGCTTCCCACCAGGACAGTAGAGAAGCGAGCACACCGCCTTCACCACGTCCCCCTCCCCATCCACCAGCTATCCGCCCATCGCATCATGGCCTCCGAAGCAGCGCCTCCCATCGCCGCGACCGAGAGCATCCAGGAGCCCATGCAGCCCGACGCCGGCGATGCGACTGCGAAGCCCGTCAAGCGCTCATGGAGGTAAATCAAGACGCGCCGCCCCGTTGACCGCGCCCATAAGCTAATTTGCATTCAAGGCGCAAATATCGCAAGATGCGCATCAAGTTCGACGAGGCCATGACGGACAGCGACAACCTCATCAAGCAGGAATGGAAGGCCATGGGCACTGCGCGCCGCCTGCAGGAGAACAACGACCAGATGCTGGATATCCTCCTCGAGCTCAACGACCAGACACGCGTCAATTCACGCCTGCGCTTCGACCTGCGCAAGCTCTCCCCGGCCGACACGGCTGTGCCTTCTCTGGAAGCAGGCCCCGATCCCCAAGTCACAAAGCAGCAGCTGCAGGCGCTGAGAGACGACCTGGCCGACGGAAAGATCACCGCCGAAGACTTCACCACCCAGGCAGACCAACTACACAGATCGCAGGCGATACAGCAGACGCTCAAGTCCCTCGCCAGCCTCGAGCGCAAGGTGCCGCACACGACGCGCGAAGACTACGCCGACCACCCCATCCAAGGCATCGACCTCAGCGAGCATGCGCCGGGCTACATGTCGCCCACGCACGAAGACGAGTACCTCCTAGCCACCGACCAACTACTCGAGCAGCCCGGCTTCGACCAGTCTCTCCAACACGGCCGACCCATTCGCCTCGCCTCCGCCCAACCACCCCTCAGCGAAAAAGACCTCACTGTTCGCAACCCCGACAGCGTCTACAACTGGCTGCGCAAGCACCAGCCCCAAGTCTTCCTCCAAGACAAGGACGCCGCACACCACGAGAACCTCTCCGAGAAGTCTGCAGCCCCCAAGACGAGCAAGGCCAATGCCAAGGTCAAACGGGAGTCCGCCATAGGCACACCGGGCCCGCGCGACCACGACGACGAAGACTCGGCTGCACCCGAAACCGCCAAGGGACGGCGGAAGACGGGCGGGGGAGACGACGACACTGCCTATCGACCCAAGGGCGGAAGCAGTCGGCCTACCAAGCGCAAGCGGGAAGAAGGCGACACGCCTGTGGGCAAGGGCAGGAAGAAGAATCGCGCAAGTACCGGGCAAGCCGCTTAAGCCGTGTTTTTGAGCAGCTTTCTAGTGACGACTACCACCACAACATTTCCTTTTGCAGTTTGTACAACAAAGTCAATCGAGGTGGACAAGGGAAACCATTGGCGTTTTGGGCGTATGAAAGGAGCCTGGGACTTTGGGTATAGATATACCCCTTGATTTTATTGTTTTCTCTCATCCCCGAAACAGAGGCAGGGCGCCATCTACCATCACATCACATCACTTTGGCCATCCCTCGGTCACTCTTTTTTTTTCCTTTCTTCTCTTTGGGTACCCTAGCATTGCAAGCCGAATCGACTTCCACCAGACCGTGGGAAGTTGAGAGGTATATAACGACAGTAGAAGAACAGATCATGGGCGTCACCCATCTTCTACAACGAAAACCGCATCATATCATCAAATCCCGTTATTCCCTTTGCCAAAAAAAAACTCATGTTATAATGGTATGATACAATATCCTCGTTACACATACAATGATACCGCTACCTCAACTGCTTCCCCCTCGCTCCACCCACCATGACCGTCTCGGGCGCCACCTTGGCCGTCTCCATAAACGGCAAACTAGTCTCAAGAATCCGCTTGCCGTCGACCAGCTCGCCATTACCCGCTCTCTGGTCCTCGAGATACGCAGTCTGCCTCCTCTTGTCGTCGAGGTACTGTTTCCGTTCCTTGGTCAGGACCCATTCCTTGGGAAACTCGTGGCGTTTCTTGGGGGTGTGGTGTCTGAAGTCAAAGGGCACGTCTTCGAACGTGTCTTTGGCGTTTTTTGCCTCTGCGATGAGGGCGGCGATGGTGTCGCCGAGGAAACGCTTGTTTTGGGCCTGTGTATCGAATTGCTCGCAGGAGAGCTTGACGATGTTGGTTGAGGGGTTGTAGCGGGGTCCCGAGAGTTTGATCAGCTTAGTTACTTGGGCGGGGGTGAGAGCGTGCGTTGTTTGCGACAGGTCCGAGGGCGAGAACTCTACGACTACTTTGTTACTCGCTGGGTGCGATTCGCCCAGGTACGATGTGTACCGGAAACGGAAGGGCGTCGCTGCTGTGGGGGGCGTAAAAGGCTGGGCGAGATCTTGTGTCATGTTAGTCGGTGACCTTTTAGAATGACTTGTCAGAACGTACGACTCAAAAGTGGTAGCTCCCATGCAATCAACCTGGCATACTCCCTCAACTCCCTATGCTGCTGCAACTCCCCGTGACCGTGACTCGTCAAATCATCTCCGTAGTAATCCTCATCCGGTCCCATGCTCTCTTCTCCTTCGGCCCAGAAGCCCATTGCCGCCTTTCTCTTGTCATCCTCCTCGATATCAAAGTCCTCGTCTGTTTCCAGGCCAAAATCCTGGGTTTGGGGGAGTCCGCGTTTTCCCTTGCGGAGGGCGTCGGCGACTACTTTGGGGTCGATTTCTGCGAGAGAGGCGCGGAGGTTGTCTAGCATGGCGGTTTCCCGTTCAGCCGGCGACATCTCTTTGAAGTCCTTGGTCGGCGCCGTATTGGAAAAATCCAATGGCGTGCTGAGCTCTTCAGCCGTCTCAGTCGGCGGCGTGGCATTCGCCGAGATCGCAGAGCCCTCTTTCGTGGGCTCGTTGGCATAGCGGCGAGGCGTTGTGGAGAGCGGACGCTGCCATTGTGTGATCGTGTGCTTGGGTGCTGCGCGGGGTCGTATCCGCGATGGGCATTGTCTGGACTGCAATAGCAGCCTTCGTGTTGTCGACGCCATTGGGTTTGCCTGCGTGGTCGATGCCGTCGTCGACTTTTCGCGGTGCAGGATTGGCTTGGCGATGGGAGGAAAGTACCACCGCGCGCCAGGCCAATCGAAGACAAGACCGCCCGACCTCCGCTCTCATCGCAACTATCCCGCCAGACATCTGATTAATCGGATCTTGTTGCCTGGATCGACTGATAACTGTGCCGGAAAAGGTTGCTACCGCTCTTTGCTGGATTCGTAAAAGACTATTCCATCGTCACTCCGTCTCCAATGACTGAATCCTGGAACTGGACACCTGACTCGAAACTCTGCTTCGTCACTACGGGGGCTACAGCGCCCTTTACTGCCCTTATTGAATCGGTATTGAAGCCTTCAAGTCTGGATGCTCTGCGAGAAGGCGGTTTCACTCATCTCTTGGTTCAATACGGGTCGGCGCGGGATATTTACACCCAGTGTTCTAGCGATGCTCGCGCCTATCTGCAAAGCGGACAGATGAAACGCAGTCTGATTATAGATGGAATCGACTTCAATCCAGACGGACTGCAAGCACAGTTTCAACTTGTTCAAAGATCAAAAGGCCTGGTCATCTCTCATGCTGGTATTAAATGTGTATCCCATGTAAATGGCGATGTTAGCTGATCTACCTAGGATCTGGCTCGATCCTCGAAGCGTTACGATATCAAATCCCACTCATTGTCGTGCCCAACACTGCGCTGCTCGACAACCACCAAGAAGAGCTCGCTGTTGCAATGGAGCGAGGTAATTATCTCGTTCGTGGAGATGTCGCGTACGCTAGTTACTCTCATACATGTTATTTTTGTTGACTCCATCGCAGAAACCTTGCGCCGGCGATAAAAAAATCTGACGAGTTTCGATTGAAGATGTCGCAGTTTCCTCCCATCACTAGTGGAAAGCATCGTGAGACTAAGAGCTTCGCGGCCATCATGGATGAGACAACGGGCTTCATGGACTGAACCCGCTCATTCTTGACTTGTGGCTGATGGTTAGATGCAGGGTTTCAGAATACCTGTCCTTATGGGCAGTGTCAATTTGACGGGTCTGCCATTCCCGAATTTGAACAATCGCGTTCGTCGACGTTTATATTGAGGACAACAGGTTCCGCCTCCATCAGCGAAAGGACAGAGTCGGATGCATAAGAGTCAGCGAAACACTACGACTGAACCGACATTTGGCGAATTCACCTCTCTAGTGTTGGCTCTGACTTCTTACAACACTTCACAGAGGGCCATTCCACATACCTTGTAGTACTATTTCTGCGCGACACGAAAGTGCTAGTGGAAGTTACCGAACCTCCAACATCCAGCTCTCATCACCTTGCTCACGCTGATAACCGAGCCATCGTTATTTTCATGTTGGATGGACTTGCTGCAATTTTCCGGTTGCTGGTGGCTAGACCCGGAATTCTCCTCTCTACACTGTCTGGCAGGAGAAGCTTTTGTCAACATCTGGCTTTCTGTTGTGTTACTGGCCATCTCGAGGAATCGCTTGGTACTTGTGTTCTAATTCACATCATTATATCAACAGAATCGTATTCTCCTGATTTCCAGGTTTCTCTTTGGGGGGTTGTTTCCTTTCGTTGTACGCGCCTGCCTTCGCGGCTTCCCAACGTGCCACTGCGTACGTTCCAGATACGTTCTCAGCTTACCACAAGCTAGCGCCAAGTTACACCCGAGCGGAAGCCGCGACTGCAACAGACAACAATGAATGACTGCGAGGCGCTTGACATGCACCTATGGCGGCTGATCTTTGTCGCTCCCACATTCACAATCGTACCCTCCTACAACTTTCCATTGCCTTTTCGTTTCTCAGTCTCCCATAGCGTAGCATAAGACTAGCGCAATCAATTAAAAGCGTACCGTTCCCGCAATGCGAGCACCAGCTTTCATACTAACGGCCTTGACTGCTGCAAGTTCCCTTGTGGAAACTGCACCGAGGTAAGTGCATGTTGTTCAATAGCCCATATCACAGGCTTATCATATATACAGCAAACTTCACGACCGAACGACTACTTTCGACTGGGGCACTGACAAAGTTCGTGGCGTCAACATCGGTGGTTGGTTGGTGCTCGAGCCGTAAGCACCACCATGCTCCCTGTCCGCTCGATCTGACAGGTACAGCTTCATTACACCTTCAATTTTCCAGAACTACAGCTCCGACGACTGGCCTATCTACGACGAGTGGACGCTTTGCGAGAAGCTGGGACGGGATGATTGTCTCGATGTGCTGAAGCCTCATTGGGAGAGTTTCGTCTCACTGAACGACTTCTGGAAGATCAAGGCGGCAGGATTCAATGTTGTGCGCATCCCTGTTGGATATTGGAGGTAAGTCCCTTGAGCAACCCTCGTGCATGGGACCCCGCTCACAATACCTCTCCGCAGCTATGTGGATCCATGGGGCCCCTACATCCAAGGAGCAGCGCCCTACCTTGATGCTGCCGTTGACTGGGCGAGGGAGACGGGCCTGAAGATCATCATCGATCTCCATGGCGCCCCCAAATCCCAGAACGGCTTCGATCACAGTGGGCATCGGGTACCCTGGCCTTTGTGGGGCGACTCTGATAGCCTAAGTCATACACATGCTGCGCTCAAGCAAATCGAGCAGAAATACGCGACACCCGATATGCAAGATGTCATTGCTGCCATCCAGTTCCTCAACGAGCCCTTTTTGCTAAAGTTAGACCCCGAGATGGTCAAACAATTCTACCGCGACGCGTTCCACAACCTACGAGAAATCAGCGATACGCCTGCAATGCTGCACGATGGCTTCGAGAACCCACGGTGGCTGAACAGATTCCTAGACGCACAAGATAACAACGCGCGCAATGTCATTGTGGATCACCACGAGTACCAGATCTTCGACTCGGGCACCAACGCCATGTCAATCGGCCAGCACGTAGCGCTCGCATGCAGTTCTGTATGTCACGCTATGACATATTCGTTGTGTACTGTTTGCTAATATATTGTTCTAGGTCAGCAACTACGACGGCTCAGACAAATGGACCAGTAAGTGATGAGTCTCTTCCAGATCCGTGCAGCACAAATATTGACTTTTCCCCTAGTCGTCGGAGAATGGTCCGGCGCGTTCACTGATTGTGCTCCGCACTTGAACGGCTTCAACGTCGGCTCTCGCATGGAAGGCAGCTTCCCGGGATCATACTGGATCGGTTCCTGCGCAGGCAAATCGGGCCCCGTGTCCTCCTGGTCACAGGAATGGAAAAACAGCGTGCGGCGCTATATCGAGGTACAACTCGAAGCGTACGAATCCAAAACTCACGGGTGGATCTTCTGGAACTTCAAGACTGAGGGCGGCGCCGGTGAGTGGGATCTTTTCCAGTTACTGGACAATGGCGTGTTCCCGCAGCCGCTTGACGATCGCTGGTTCGGCAAGATGTGCCAGAATTTCTAGATCTGGTGATGTGAAGCAAGATGGTGCGGTGGACGAAGATGTGGATGTAATGGTGCGAAAAACGGGTAGTGCGGTATGAAGTGGTACTTGTGCATATGTATGAAGCATCTTAGCGGTTATGTCGTGATTCAACACACTGGAGGTAAATAATATAGCACCAATGCCTCCTACATGTCGAAATATTTTCCCGGATGCTGATGGTCATTGAAGCGACAGCCGTCTTCTCTCCGAGGCACCCGTGGGTGATCCCTCCGTACGTCGCTGTCTAGTCTCACGATACGACCTTGTCATCTCTTTCGACCGGGTTGAGCAAACAACAGCTCAAGCAAAAAAAAATTCCCAGCGTCGTCCAAGACTTATATACACTCTGGATGCAAGGAGAGATAATTTTTTCGTTGTCAATTTCGTCTACATTTTCTTCCATTTATTCATTACTTATCTATAAATATATATATATACCACACCAAACTTTGTTCCTGGCGGTAAAGTGCATAATCCAGACGATCGAGACTATTCAGGTCCGACTGCACATCAAAGGCGTTAACCTTGACGTGGACATCGATCGACTGTTCGGGTTGATGATCTATGAGAGCCCAAGCTTACGACTATGTCAAGTCATCCAACCCCGTTTTTTACGAATATATATATCGCCTCGGACCTGATTGCGATACTCGATTTTCTCGGATGTCGCTTCTCGTCTGAGTCTTCCCATCACACAGGGGGCGATACGTTTCGGAGTGAGGGAATTACAAGACGATGGGCAGTATGGCAGTATGACCTGACTATGATACCCGAGGCATACGCGTTCTACGCTTTCGCCTTTTGGATGAGCACTACTGTGTCGAAGCAGGGCGACTACTGGGATTGGACTAGGTGCTTGACTTTGTTCGCTCCGACTCCATTCGCTACCGCCCCCCCTCCCCCCTTCCCAGGATTCGCAATACACGCCGTGGAGCATGAGAACGAAGATATTGTATAGCTGCAACCTCAAACTGTGAGAGCGGATGCGGGTTGTAAAGTGGTTGGGAGGCTTACTTATATATACGTGGTCTATACGGCGTTGTCGTAGTCAAGACAACAGGAGCAGGGAGTTTCTCGGGATCTAAGGAAGAGTTGTAGTATGCTGGGGCGATGTGGGCACCTGGACTGCGGTCGCTGGTGTGCTATAAGAGTAGGATGCAGTTTTCTTCCTACGGTCGGCAGGGTGAGTTTGATCAATGCCTGACGCATGAACCTTGAATACTTGGGTTCCTCGAGGCACTTGCTAACAGAAGGTTGCAGAAAACCGTATCCAACCTCGATTCTGCGACTGCCGTAGGCAGGAAAACTTCACTTTAAGGTTTGCGACTTTGGACGATTACCTTGTTCAACTTTGCCCTCGACTTCTATATTCTCGGGCGCGGTCCCGAAAGGCGGCATCACTTACGAGCTTTGTCCGCGTTCCTTGCCATCATTGCGCATTATATATGGGCGGGTTCTCGCGTTCGTGTCTTGTGGCGTTCTCAAGCGCATGTTGCCTTTCATGGCCCACGAGATCGTGCATATGGATGCCGGACGAGGCTTCACTGTTGGAACACTGTCTGAATCGGTGCAACTTGCCACGCTATATATATATACTATATACATCGTCCAGTTTGGCGACGGGATTTGTATGAGTGATTGTACTCTGCTTGTAGTGAGTTGGGTCTGCGGGACTTGTGGAAATATTGCTGACAATGGTAGAGAACACCAGGCGAAACGCACTGCGCGAAATTACCTTCGCTTGTGTTTAGTCCCTCGTGTCGTGTGACTATGTCGGAACGGAGCTTGCGAAACCATCTAAGATTCACGACTTCAGCACGGTCATTATATATAGCTAACTCAGCCGAGGAGTATGGCGTGCGTCTGGATATCGGTAAGTGCACAACATCTTCGCGCACTCGATACAGAGTTCTTATGAAGATTGCCACGTGTGCATTTGCAGATGCGCAAGCTCCTGGAAACATGCTGACAACGATTAGGGCGAACCCAGATTGCACATGCGCTTGTTTCCCCATCAACATTGCAACCCTCATGAATGTGTGGTTCTGCCGAGAGAAAGGAATCCACTCCCTCGAAACACTTATTGAACCACCAGATATTGAATGGCATGTTCCGTTTCCCTGTCCACACTCCCTAGCGCCAAACACCTGCGGTGGAATACCCCGGCGGGGAACGAGGGGGAACGAAAAAGCAAAGGGATGTGAGGGGAACATTGACCATTGTCGCTTTTAATAAACTATACTTCAGCAACTATAGAATGGACTTGAAACTTACGAACCGCGCATCAATACTTTGCATCCTCACGTGCACGACTCGAGCAAAAGAAGACAGCGTTCATCGCACGGCCCGACTGACATTGTTGAGCTGCCATTGCGTTGCATCGCGCACAATGCTAGGATCACTATAACGCAAGGCTGCTGACAGGCAGAAGCAATACTGTTCGCCGTAGACGCTCGTTCGCAAGGCTTCGAAAGAAGAAAGCATGGTCCGCGGGAGGTTCCTGGAGCCAACAACGTTTCCCATGGTCCCCGTGAGCCGTCGTCATCGAATCTCGGTACTGTCTGTCAGTCTGTCAGACCGTCAGCCTCGATGTGACGGCACCGGTGGCTGTGGAGGCGGCTTCCCTGCAATTTAGGCGTAGACAGCCGGTGCCGCGCTCGTTAGTCTTCGGAGCTCCAGCAACGGTTTTTTTAGCCAAGTGTCCCGAGGTCCACGCATGCGATTTCGGGCTGTCATCGGCCCTGTGTGCGGTTCATGATGGGTTTCACGCGTCAGGTGAGTTTATGGAATCTGGAAATAGGGAAAAAGCCGTGATGCAAAGGGTGCGCGACGTGACACTTGCCATTGTAACAAGCCCGCAGCGATCTTGAAAAGCATCATTGCGTTTCCATCCCATCGGGTGGTAACTGCTCCTCCTTTGGGCTCGAGCAGACACTGAAGCTAGCCGCTTTTGGCTGGTGTGCTTATGGGGCATGGTCGACTAGCGAGGCTGGCATGTGCCGATCCACGGTTGGAGGGCTCGGGCATGCGAAGATCAAACTTCGCGCGCGGGTCGAGCACCACCAAGGCAAGTAGATGTCGGGCAATCGACTTGCGCGCCCGGATTGTAAGCATCGTAATCCCAATCAACTAAGTTGGGCGCCTGAGCGACTACGACACCGCAATGCCTTTTCGATGATGTCTTTGAAAGCGAAAAGGGGGTTCTCTCACATGACGTCTCGGCCAGTTCATGCACGCACAAGATGAAAATACTACTTGTGTGGAGCGCTGCGTAATGCACACGAAACGTGGATGCACAGACCCCGTTCGTCCAAAGAAGAAAAAGAGGAGATGCAAAAGGGCCTTTGGCCTAGAAATCCGATCCCAGGCTGCGACGCCGGGATGTCAACAGCAGAGATTGTTGTTGACAGCCAAACAAAGTTTCGGACCGGTATTCCACAAACGGGCTTCCATCAGGTAGGCGACTCAATAGCCCAATTTTCGCCTCGCCTCGTTTTCTGTCCAACGGCTTTGTTGCTCGAGCGCATTGAGTAAAATTGCACGTGCAATCGATCGATGAGGGGGGCGCGTGGTCTGGAACGTCGTGGCTAATGAGACTCTCCACCTTTTTCTCCGAGACATCCCAGCGATGACATCGTGTTAGAAATCGGTAGCTGTGAGGGAGAAAATAGCATGTGTGTGCGTGCGTGTTGATTGTTTTCGAGAATATCTGTATCATACAGTGTTTCAATGGAAACGTCGTTGCATGAATGGAGGTTGCCGGCAGCAGCTTACTGCACGTCTGCATCTGTTTCAGTGGTAGGGTAGGGTGCTTATTCCGGCTGCTGTATGTGCGGATGCGCAGCTAGAGAAGCGAAAAGGCATACCCCGGTCCCCCAAGCAGAGGTTGAGGTCATCGGCCTCGACTCCGAACGCCAAAGACACGGTCGTCCAGTGGACCTGTTCGGCCCAGTCAGCACTCCCGACCAATCAAACTTTCAGCTGGGCATGGCTGCATTATTGACCGAACGCTACACTGCATGGATCAACCGTTTTTCACTGTCAGGCTGACGAGCATTGCTGCCCCGCCTTACTTTTGCTCGTTCCCCTAGCGGAGCCGGCACACGCAACTAAAGGGCCAATTCCCAGTTTCAGTTGGTATTTTGTAGCCCGTCACTCCCGTCCACAAAACAACAAAACATCAAAACATTAAAAGGAAAACTTGACATGCTCTCTTCAACATAAACACCTGGACACCACCTGCAACACCAAGTTTTTTTAAGCTACCACCAGCATTCAACCCGATCCCACACAACATGACGACTACCATTGGCCTACCGTATGACGACTTGAGGCCTCACATTGTGAGGCCCAAGAAGTCTTTCTTCCAACGCATCAATGCCGCCAACGACCAACTCCTCTCGCACATGCGATCCCTGAAGACGGAGGAATCTACATCAGCGGAACGTTCAAGAGCCGCATCGGTCGTATCTCTTACATCGCCCCCGGAATCCGAGCGCGAGTACTTTCAAGATGCGACCAAGCAGACCGAAGTCGACTACGAAAGCCCAATGTCGAGTGGATTCCTGTCCCCACCCATTTCCCCCGCCGAGGGCAGCTTCTTCCCGATCCAGCAGTTCCTGACACCGCGGGACCGAAAATCCAGCAAGGAACTCCTCCAGGGCATGCAAAGCTACGTGCACTGGAAACAAGCAACGTATGAATCCAACCTGAACCAAGGCGTTCCCGTCTCACCACCTCAAACACCACAAAGCATGTACTCGTTGAGTTCCTCCAAGAGCTCGCGAAGCGACATGTCCGACGAGGAGATTGACGACTGGCTGGAGAAGCCCATGGACGCCGACATTCACCGCTTCCGCGCGCTGTCAGCCTCATCGCTCGAGAGCCCACTGAGCGCGGAAGAAGCGGAGCCGAAGATCCATGTCATCGCCGAGCATCCCGACGAGGACGACAGCGAGTACAAGGTGTCGTCGGCCATGTGGCGCGAAACCTGGTGCTGGGAGCCCGAAACAGACGAACACGACGCCAACAGCGAGATTGCAGCGCCTCCTCGTCCCAAGGCGCGCGAATCCACTTTCCTCGCCCTGCCACACGACGTCCTGCAGAAGATCGCCTTCCACGCCCAAGCTGAGCAGACGCGTCCCTTCCGCCTCAGCTGCATGAAGCTGAACCCCGCCGTCGCTGCGCCACTTAACTCGACTTGAACGCCAGACATGCAGTCAACGGCACGATCAACTATTTTTATCCCGTTGAAATTGCCGTTTCAGGCACTAGTCACATTGCGCAAACACCTTTTTTATCTTCTCTCCCACCAGGAACAAGAAAAAGTAAATGAGTGGGGAAAAGAAAATACACGAGCGCCACATGACGCTTCAGCTGATTTGCAATGAGGAGCCTAGAGTCTCTGAGCCACAGCTACAAGCCCCATGTTTGGTGGCGCCGCCACCGAAGGATTGCAGAAGGAAAGAAGACGCTGCATGTGTAGACCGGATTTACTGGCTAATAGAACGATTGGATTGGATGGAATTTCGGGAGATGAAGACATGATGTAGTTATATATATACCCCCACCCAGCAGCTGAACAAGCGCTATTTTATTTCCTTTGTCTATCAAAAGAGCAGTCAACTTGGTGTCGAGTTGGTATAGCAAATATTTATCAATTATTCACACGAATATCCGTCTTCGATAGGTTTCTGTGTGCGCACGTGACTTTGCTTAAGCTTCACTCCGAGTCTATGGGGAGCTGCCTCTACTCACGATAGCACATGGACGCGAACACTTGGGGGACTTTGGATTGATGGCGCGTAAAGCTGTATAAGCCCCGACAAATCCTCACCGCGGTATTGGAACGATGAGAGAGATGCCGAGGTGTGGCAACTTGATCTCAAACTACCTTGGCAAAAACACACGAGACTTCAGAGAGGGAACTGAAATGGCCATCTCCTCGTAATTATACTAAGACGCTACATTAAACCATAATTTATCCATAAACCCTTCATCCATAACCATTATTCGTCTCCCCCTCTTCCAATCTGTCCTCACACCAATTCCTTGGCTTGTAGCCGGCCATGCGACCTCCCAACTTCATAGTGCTCCTGCGAATGCACAGATTCCGTCACATCCACCTTTGTAGTAACCGTGATATCACCCAAGCCCTGGCCTCGATGCGCATGATCGTGTAGTCTCGTGATACTATCCGTGCTACTCCTACCCGTAGTAGGCGAGCTGCTTCCCGACTCACTGCCGCCAGCGTCTCCAACCTGCGTATTCGTCGCGTCGATGGTGGTAAGCATGTACGCTTTGCCTGTCGTGCCGTTTCCTGAAAAGACGCCATTCTCCCGATTGGGCGAAGCCAGAGGTCCGTAACTCTTGATTGCAGAGCGCTGTTTTGTACCCGGTCCGTAGGCGTCGGAGTAGTATATGGGCTGCGTCGTCTTGCGACTACCTTTTCCGTATGTGGAAACGAGGATGGAGCGGAAAAGCGGTTTGAGGCAGGGGAGATTGCCTGCGACGATGCCGATGTTGCATTCGATAACGGTCCAGATGGTGAGGTTGCGCGAGTCCCACAGGAAATCGCCTGCGCGACCGTAGTTGGGGATGTAGGAGAGCTTGATCATGGAGGCGGCTGTGGCGAAGGTTCCGAGTGCGAGGATGCATATTAATGAGGCTTTGTGACGGCGGTTCATTTGGACTCCCCATAGCATTGGGATCCGTAGGGAGGTCAGGGGTGTATGGCAATATGTGATTTTGAGCAGTGACTTACCGGTATTCCGATTGAGAATGCGAGATCCGTGCTCATGTTCAGTACCGTGTTGAGGTAGCCCAGGATCTTGATCTGTTTCACCGTCCAGCATGTGCCTTTGACCGTTGTATCCCACATCAACCGGATATCTGTGCACTGCAAAAGTATTGTCAAGAAGCAGCCAAACGTGTAGACGCCCATGAAAACTATTCATGAGTTAGCGACGGCATGTGTTTTGGAAACGTGTGAGCTGACTTATGATGCCGATTATAAGACGCCTGAAAAACGGTCTCACCGCAATTCTGAGGAGGAAAAAGCCTACGGAGACTTTGACAAGACAGATGGCCAAGAGATACACCGGTTGCGATATGAAGTTGAGCTTCATGCCTTGCTTGAAATCTTCGGCTTTGATGTGTTCAAAGTGTTTGCCTGCTCCATAGTGGACCTGGGGTATAACGATGCATTGACCAGCAATGCACTTTCCTCATATCAGCATCATGTAGAGAAGTGACAGGTACTTCATCGTACCAGTAGCATAGAGAAGAACATTACATAGTCCTGTTGGGGCAACGTCAGCAAGGATCAGTCACTGTCTTTGAGCGCACTCACGTCCCAGCCAACATTTCGGATCATCCTGACTCTGACATGGAGTCTCGCAAGGGTAGTAAGGACGGCCAGGAAAGTGACCGATAAAGTGGACCCAAGTATGGTAGGGCCTTGATTTTCGAAGGGGCGCATAGCTGCGTCCGCGCCTTGATTCATGGCCATGGAGCGCACGTCTGGAGACCTGAGCAAACTGCACCTGGGAGCATGCCAGGTTCTTAATTAGAGCTCCAGTGGCATCTTCATATGCGACTACACTCAGCCGAGACTCATGGCATCGATCAGGGGCGACCACATGGTAAACACATCCTGAGACTGCTTTGCAGAACTCTAATCCGCCACCTGGAAGGGCAAAAAAGGATGCTGTCATTCGTTTGACCCTGTTCCTGTAGCCGCATGACCTCGGCAAATGAGTGAAAACGGTTCACTTATGCCTTTGTCCGGCAATGGCGACATGTATGGACACTGGCGTCGAACCAACCTTGCGACGTACGCATGTATCTTGGCGTGGCAACTAAATACATTTAGTCAAGGGCATATGCAGTATGCACGACATCAGACCCCGGGTGGACGGTAGAATCTCGTGAACCGGTCCCGGAAGCAGTTCTCAGTGCGGTAAAAAGCACGATGGACGAGCGGCTAGAAGATTTCGGCAGTTAAGACTGAGTGCAAACAACATCCAGGACTGGGGCCAAGAGGCTCCTATTAGATATGGCTTTGTTCACATCGTCGGAATGACCTTACTTCCAGCATCTGCAAGAAATAGAGTCGGCCAGGAAAACGCCAAGCGCAGACATTTCCCACCACGCGCTGGACCCTTTATCACGTGGACAGGGAAACCGTTGAGGCTTACAACCGGCCGGAAAACTCCACCCAGATAACAGGGGGTTGTCTTGATGAAGCGTTAGCAGCATGTGATGGTAAGCAATGGTCTGCATATTAGGCTATGCAACGCATGTATCACGAACAAGACGGTTTCCTGAGCAAGGGCCTGTGACGGCCTCGTTGTCAATGCGGTCGAGGCTGAGCAAATTGAAAAAAAAGGAATAAGAGCCGCAATTGGATATCGCCTTCCATATAGCTTCAGCGGAAGTACTTCGCAGTCCGAGCTGTGAGAGGTCGGGACAAGTGAATTGGCCTTTGAATCTGGGTATGTAAATATTGCACAGGTATATCATGAGTGCAAAAAAGTATGATAGGGCCCCCCATCATAACATTGAGAGCTGGCGTGCTTCGAAAAAACAGATATTTTTCAGGTTGTTGTGGTACCGGTTAATGTCGATCGTAGTCGTCGCTTCCACCCATATTGCGAAGGCGGTGAAGATGGGCAGGTTTCAGGAAGTCGTGGAGGATGTGCAGTAGCCAATCAGTGCGGCCCTGATCAGCGTTTCCGCGTGCTGCATGTAATAGTTGAGATGGAGATTATCCGTAGTGACATTGGGTCCCAATACTGCGATCAAAGTCCGTGAGGAGAGGGGAGGGCGGGACGGGGAAATCGGAAAGACGGGACTAACGACTGAGCGGGGCTTAGCGGATGCGCCACTAATGTCGAGCCGCGGACATCGCTACCCTTTCACCACACGACATTGGAGCGCGTGGATGACAGCCGCTCCGCGCCAGGCCAAAAGAGAAACTGTCGCTTATGGAAGGATTCATACACTTTTCAAGTCTTTTTCTAGACCGCATGAGTGTCTGCCACAAGGAAAAAAAAATCCACATCCCGACATTTCTCCTTGCCCGCTCGGGCTTGCTCCGGGAGGCTGCAGACTGCCGACCAGTATACACGCGGTTCTGCCGCGATCTGGAAGCAAGATATGACAAGTATCAGAATCGCCAATGCAAAAGTGGCTGAGTTGAAGACGTGGACGATGGACCAAGACTGGAGTTCCTAGCTGTTCCATTACTCGCAAACGACATGGATGAAGACCCCTCCTTTCACCGAGAACGAGAACATCAATCGATCTCGGGACCTCCCTATCTAAGCGACACTAGGGGTCTGGGGGGCGGCAAAATTCAACCAGGTTTCGGGCCCAACATCAATGCATTTTTCGTCTCGAACAACCTCCCGTGCCGGCAGCTACCATCCGATCTATCCTTTGCTCATTTTGCCGAACAAAGGCTGAAGGCATCCACTCGCACATGCGATAACTATTCTCCTGTGAGAATAGTAATATTAATTGATCTTGGCATCTTGCTCTTGCGTCCAGGGTAGGCTCTACAAGCTGATGAACAAGGCATCCCATGCACCAGGTAATTTGCTGCCATTGGCTCGACACTTGGCACCGGATCACCCTAAGCTCCACGGAGCTTTGCTGTCAGCCTGCAACCACAGGTATAGCCACGGTCCAACATACCATAGCGGCATGGTCAAGATGGCCTTCGGCATGCTGTCGCCACCAACCCCGGCAGTGGTGCATGGCGGGCCCAGATTGCTATTTGTACGAGATTATTTCCCGAACATATATTACAACGAACATGTCTGCTTTTTCTTGTCATCCAGCATCCAGCACTTGCTTTTCCTACAGTTCTAGCTACTCTATTTTACCCTTGTTGGACTACAAGACAAGATGCGTTTCAACACTCTAGCACTTCTGATCACGGCTGGAACGCTGTCCAACGCGCTTCCAGCACCGCAAGATGACCCACCATCCCTACCTACCGAAGCTTCGAGCGATCCCGTAGTCGCCAGTGAGCAAATCGACCAATTGGCCTTGTTTGCCTCACAGCAAACCAAAGCCTCGCTAGAGCAAAACTCGCACAAGCGGGCCACTTGCAATATCAACAACGTCGCCATACGCCGAGAGTGGAACGGACTTTCGAAGAAGGAGCGCAAATCATACACTGACGCTGTACTTTGTCTGCAAGCGAAGAAAGCCAACACGCCCGAGTCTCTCATTCCCGGGGCCAGGTCACGATTCGACGACTTTGTCGGCACCCATATCAAGCAGACCAACAACATCCACTTCACTGGCACCTTCCTCGGCTGGCATCGCTACTTCACCTGGCAATATGAGCAAGCGCTGCGCAACGAGTGCGGTTACAAGGGCTACCAACCATACTGGAACTGGGCAAAGACGGCAGAGAGTGGCCTCGAGAAGTCGCCAATGCTTGACGGATCCGACTACTCCATGTCTGGCAACGGAGAGTACATTCCAGGCCGAGGAAATGTCGTCATCGCCAACACTGGGCCACCTGAAATCCAGATTCCCGCTGGCTCCGGCGGGGGCTGTGTCCAAAGCGGACCCTTCAAGAACATGAGTACGTATTCCCCCTTATATCACAATTATACAAACATGCGCTGACGTCGGCCTTATAGAGGTGAACCTTGGCCCGGTGTCCTTGGGACTTACAAACGGCTCGACCATTTCAAACGGCGACGGCCTATCCTATAACCCACGGTGCCTCAAGCGCGATCTGACAAACTACTCCAACCAGCAGTGGGCCGACGCGCCCGCCATCGCCAGCCTGATCCTCCAGAACAACGACATCTGGAACTTTGAGATGACGATGCAGGGCTGGCCCGGCGGCCCTAGTCTCGGCGTCCACGGCGGAGGCCACTACTCCATGGGTGGGGACCCCGGTCGCGACTTCTTCGTCTCCCCAGGTGATCCCTTGTTCTACTTGCACCACGCACAGATCGACCGCACTTGGTGGATTTGGCAGCAGCTCGACAGGAAGACGCGTATGGGTGCCGACGGTATCTCTGGTACCGGCACTTTCTTGAATAACCCGCCTTCAGCCAATACCACGCTTGAGACGCCCGTGGACCTTGGGTATGCTGGGGGGCTGACGCTCACAATGGCTGACTTGATGAGCACGACTGAGGGTCCAATGTGCTATATTTACTTGTGAGCATTGAAGGGTCATGGTTGTGTTTGAGTGGATTGACTGTATATAATATCTGGTAGACAGCTTAATAGATTAATACTTTATTCTACAAGGTTACGTGTGGAATATGTCGATGTCAAACAATCCAAATAACCAATCACTTTCCACAGGCCGTAATAGCACCCCTGCCACCTGATCTACACTCCTTACTCCCATCTCCCTCCCCTCTCACTCAAGAACCGTATCACAACAACACCCCACAACGCTCCCACGGCGTTGACAAAAACACAAGACTGCTTTGAATATTTCCATGTGACATATACAGATGCGAGTTACCGAGTAGGCAGCAACAGTTGCTGATACAGATACAGCGGCAGCGGCAAAGAGTGTTGATGTATGCTGTGCAGAAGCGCCCACATGTGCGGTTACTCTGCTACCAGAAGCCGGGTGGAGGAGAAAGTGGAAAGTCAACGGGCGCCTCTTTTTTTTTGCCTGAGATTTCTGAAGCTGTCGTTTGTCCTTGTCATTGCTGTTCATGTTTCGCCTCGCTTGGGCCCCACGCGGAGAGAATGTTGGAAACAGAAGCGAGGGAGGATTTGGCATTGAAGAGTTGTGTTGTTGAGCCTACAAACGCAATGCTTGTATGTTTGACATTGAAATATGGTTCCAGGCGATCGGGGTCAAGAGGGCGGTGCCGGTCCATGCACTGTAAGTCACAAGTCGGAGAGCATTGTCGCAGCATAAGACCACGCGGGAACGAGGGAACGAGGGGAAAGCAAAACGATCCCATTCCAATTCCCTCTGAAAGCGATTCATTTTGGTAAACCACGCACCTAGGAGAAGACACCAGACAGCCGAACCATCAGCTACGGTGAGATAGACAACACCCAAACGCCTCAATAAACCCTGCACATCCCAATAGTAAGCGCAGTACTTCGGCTGGACAAACCCCCCACACAACAACACCACCAGCAACTCCCTCCTTGAACTAGAAGATGGAGTTGACGATATTGCCACCAATAGTCGCACCTGTAAAAAACGTAAGCTTCCTAGAAAATGCCATTGACAATCTTGCCACCAATGCTCGCACCTGCACCAAAGATAGCCGCGTTACCGAGCTTCTTTCCAAACTTCTTGCCCTGCTGTTCCGCCTTGCTGGGCTCGGCTGGCGTCGCGGGCGGCTGGGCGCCCGACGCAACGTCGAGGGGCATGTTGCCGTAGTTGCTGGGCGCAGGGGGGCCGGGCGTGTAGGCGGGCATGACGCTCTTTTCTTCCTTGCGCACGTAGCTGGCGGGGAAGATGCCCTCCATGCCCGTGCGCTCGTTGCGCCCTTTCCACCATTCGTTGTTCATGTACTCGGTTACGACGACTTTGTCGTTGGGCATCAGCGCGAGATCGCCCGCGTCTTGCGCGTTGTACTGGTACATGGCTGAGGCGTGGCAGAGGACGGGCGGTCCCGCCGGTGTGGCGGGCACAGATGGGTATGCTGGTGGTGGCGCGTTGACGGGCGCGTCCGCGTAGTAGCCAATGTTTGCGTTCTTCTTCTCTGGTGGCGGCGTCGGCTCGTTTTGAATGTTCATGGCGGCTAGTTGCTGCGATGGCACCGCGGGAAGGGCGCGGCTGCTGTTCTCGGCTGAGACGGGGAGTTGGGCGGAGATGGCATCGTGTTGCGCCGACGTGATGACGTTGGATTCGACCAGGAATTGGAGGTTCTATCGTCGCCGTTCGCTTTAGAATTCGTCCTCGCCAAATAATTGCGCCCTTGACTTACGTTCTTGATGTCGCCGAGCGACCGGTTGATCATTGCATTCCTGAAGCTGTCCGCCATGGTGACTAATCTTCTTGTAATTAATCGCTTGGGTACGTTGCAAAGGAAGGCTCTGTTGTTATCAAAAAGAAGCCTGGGAGAATAACGGTTGTGGTGGTCGTGAGAGAGGATGCGAGTGACAGGAGTTGACCCAAAGTAAGAGTGGAGTTGATACGAGGTAGGTTTGGGCGGGAGTAGATTAGCGGCACACCACTCGGATGCTCTGCGCCGCAATTGGGGCTGTGCTTGCAGCTTTGGCTTGTGTTGGCGGCGCAACAGCGGGTACGCGATTTATTTACGGCCACATGCATGAAACGTAGGGTAGTCTGCAACACGCAACAATTCAATACATTCGCACATTCACATTCGAGCTTGTGACATTGTTGTACGATGAACACCTTTCGTTTCTCTTCCGCGGCCTTCACCCAGCCAGGGTCTTCAAATGTGGCTTGACTGCCTAAAACGCCCCACACCCCTCATTCAGCCCATCCATCCGTCCTAATAAACCCTCACGACAAGAAAATCTGCTTATACATCTCCTGCCTCTTATTCTCAAACGCCTCAAACGCCTTACCCACAAACCCCACGGGAATTTGATCTTTCCCCTCCACCAGCCCCTTCCAAGCCTGCTCCGTAAACTCGCTCAGCGGCATCCCAATACTACCTCCATCCGTGATGTCCGGCTGGTGTTTCGCATCGTGCAGTTCCGTCTGCACCGCAGGCGGGAAGATCTCAATGACCTTGATGTTTCCGGGTCCGTTTGCCAGTTGGTGGCGCAGCACGAGGATCATGTGGTGTAGCGCTGCTTTGGAAGCGCAGTAGTTGGGGCAGCGGGGGAGAGGCATCAGGGCGAGGCCCGACGTCGTGTAGATGAGCGATGTCTCATTTTTTTCTTGAGCTTGTAGGAAGGGGATGAATGCCGTGGTGAGGTGCATGTACGAGAGGTAATTTGTTCTAAACTCCAGTTCTAGCACGTTGAGATCGATGGTCTCTGGCTTGGAGAAGTCGAAGCCGCGCTGGATCCCTGAGTTGAGGAATACACAGTCGAGGTCTGGGTGTGCGGTTGTTACATCTTTGACGAACTTGGGGATTTCGTCGAGCTTGGTGATGTCGAAGACGTAGCTGGAGACCTTTTCGCTACCGTGCGCCTTTTGGAACTCGTCCAGCTTTTCTTGCCGCCGACCGACGATGATGGCGTGTTTGCCGTCTTGTACTATCTTTTCTGCGAGCGCCCAGCCGATGCCCGATGTCGCGCCTAGCACGAGGACTTTGTTGTATTTCAGAGACATGGCGTGGATATAAGAGACGAGATGAGATGGAATTGGCAAGCTTCGCTGTAAGTTGCAGAGGTTTTATACCAATACCCCCCCCCCCCCACCCCCCGTCGCAATCGTACAAGTCATCATCACGCCGCAACCAGCCAATCTCTACCCTGACTTGTCCTCCCTACTTGATCCACCCATGATACGTAGGTCATCGGAGGTAGCGGACTTTGGAACAGAAAAAATCTCAATGTTTTGCCGTCATGTCAAATGTTCTAGAATGCTTTGGTGGTGATAACGTCATGCATGTAGATCGGATCTTCGGCAGTTGCATCGGCCGAAATGTTGATAGCCACCGAATGCCCAACGCGCCTATGATCAAGACCCTGATGCGCACCAGGGGGGCATAAGACCAACTTACCACATGTCCGAAACCTCTTATACGACTGCATAGGCCATACAAACGAAAAAGGCAGGAAGCTTGCTCACAGTACACGCAAAGAGCCATTCAGGCCATTAGAAGCTGAATTTGCTACCGATTCGCGGCAGCTCGTGATATTAATAAGGGGTATATAGAGAAACAGGGACCTAAATGGGAGGACTACGAACACAAAAACTTGTGCATCCAAACATTGCCCTTTTCCTCATCTTCTTTACTCATCTGGCTGTTTGCGCGTCCGACTTGGACAAACTTTGGCCATGTGTTTGTTAGGACGAGGTACTTGATCTCAGTCTCTGCAGCATCAAATACCATCTCGTTGAAGGCGTCTGGGATCTCGTAATCCTCCAACGACTCGTCAACACGGACAGAATCCATGCGTGACACAGCCCTTAGGTTGGCTCTCCCGAGGTTGTCGAGGCTGATGGCTCCCTTGAGACCCTTGACCTCCTTGATAGATGTTTGCGCGCTCTTCTTGTTGATAGGCGAATCCGAGGCGTCGTCTGGTAGTATGCTGTCGAAAGGCGTGGCGTTGTCGCTCGATGATGATGTGTCTGAGCTTCGTCGGCGACCAAAAAGAATAGTAGCAGCGCGCGAGAAAACAATGTGAAGGCGCTTCATCTCTTTGGACGAGATGTTGATAGGAAATTCAGAAAATTCGAGCGAGATGAAATGAGCGTAAATGCGAGTGGCAGCCACGAATTGCTGGCGGCGGTGCTCCGCGGTGGATGACTTTGGTGAAAACCAGTAGCGTCGCCAGTCTGCAACATGTGTAAGGAAGCTGACGTTTTCGCCTGTTATCAAAGTCAATATATGATCATGTAGTAATAACAATCAGAGAACGTACCAGAGAAGTCCTTTAGCGCAGCAAACTGGAGCAGTGGCATGGCATTGGTCCTGAGCGCATTCTCCAACGCCGTCATTGTCAAGATGTCAGACTTGTTCGAGTCGATGGACTGCTTGCTGAGGCTGACATCACCAGCCGACTTCAGCGTGGAGGCCGTTGAAAATGCAGGGCTCTTGAGAGGCTCTCCATTGGCTGGTACATCCAAGCCACCTGCTGCTTGACGTGCCTCCCAGTCTGCAATGGCATCTAGTGTCTCTTGACGCAATCTGTTGGCCCTGAGCACATCGATGATTGTGAATCCAATGGTGGAGACCTCCATCAGGCCAAAGCAGATTGCAAACCAGATAGGAGGAGGGAAGACCGCGTTGAGGGTAGCGAACTGTGGAATGTACAAGCCGGCAAGCCAGAGCGGAGACGCTGGGAGACTAGTAGAGTTAGTGGTTTGTTCGATACATAGTTTGGGAACAACATACCCAACGAGACAACAGCAGATGGTCTGTAGTCGCCAGCCGTGAACGTCCCGAATGCCTCGGGATTTGAACAGAATATAAGGAGCGTAGACCCAAGACCAGAAGAATTGCCATACGAGCGACAGCCACCATTCCCATCCTTTGCTGCACTTAAAACGCACTTCCTGGCCAGTGCCCTTGACCGTGTAGTCAATGATACCGTAGCTGTAGTGGAACTTCCTTGATGCAAAGAAGACGAAGACGACGAGAGCGAACTGGTTTGATCGTTAGGCTGGCACAGCTACTTCGTAGCATGTAATGCTTACCTGAATGGCCATGCCAATGCCAATGAAGATGAGCGTTCGTTTGATCTTGTCGGCGCGCTCGAGTCCCTTGGTAATTCTCTTCCACCGGCTATTGGCAACATCTTGTGCCGTCTTCTCGTCGATTGGCGCATGGTCTTTGAGGGAACTCATCCGCGCATATTGCTTCTGTCGGCTGGCAATGTGTAGGAACTGGCTGTTGGAAGCATGGAACAGTGCTGGTTCAGTTTAGAAAGTGCCTTATTTGTCCATCTGACAGTGGATACATACCCATGCCCAGCGGGACCATGATTGACATCATCCAGAATTCGACCGAGCAGTTTACGACCGGGCCAATTGGGTATGCTATACGGAGTACAGTTAGCCGTTGCCCCAATTGATGTTCGACAGGAATGATGAGAGAGGTGCCGACTTGCTATCGTGATACCATGATGCTCAAACCATGGTCCTCACGACAATAAGCTTCATTGGATATGACCCGTCGTGTGGGCATGTAGGTCCTATATGTTGAGGTGTGCTGGATCTACTTACCAAGACAGCAAATGGAGCCATAGATGTGGAGTGAGATGATGCCAGCAAACAATAGCGGCAGCCTCCGGATCCGAAGAGAAGGGTGCTGGCGGTTGAGCCAGAGGAAGACAAGACTGGTCGCAGTCAAAACGTTCCAAACAATGAAGATGGTGATGTACGTCCATCCAAGGCCGTCGGTAACAACTTGAGGACCCATCGTGCCGTGTGAAGAGATGTTCAAATGAGTGTGTCGAGTATCGCAATTGACGAGACTGAGTAGGTCAAGTCTGTGGGTGGCGCTGTACCTTATACTGGCGCGTTGCGCTGTAGGGGTATCGTTGGCAGCATGCCGTCGGCGAGTCGATGTGCGTAGGGGCCTGGGAGAGGAGAAGATCGACGACAATAGCTCCCGTGGCGCGTCTTAGAAACGGGAAGCCCTCAAGGGTGCACGATGTCCACTAGGTTGACAGGAGGCATCTGTCAACTAACGATGTACCGCTAGTGTGCGCCCGGCCAGCATGCTAGTCGGAAGAGGCTTCGTCTTGGGTTGAAATAGCTAGTGCGGTACCTGGCACTTGAAAATCCCGTGCTAAGTGTTGATCGTCATTTAATCGTACATTTCCCCGGAGTAACTCCATTGGGTGACGGCGATTTCACTGTTGAGGACGATTTTCAGGCGAACGCTTGGTCGGTGTAGGTCATGATTGCTTTTCCTTTTCTCGAAAAACGCCACTGCAGGGACAGCCAGAGCACATAATCCTTTAGTGTTTACACAGAGTTTTACAGCAAGCTCAAGTCGACTTGTTCAAGCCTGCATGGCAGTTACACATTTGCACTTGCGGTAGGCCATGGCAGACGACTTGGATTCGCCGACTTCAAGCCGGTTTCAAACGCCAAAGCTTGCTGACGGATTTCACCGTTGCCGTTTGCTCATGACCCATGGATGATAAGCTGTATGACTCGCATGCTAGTGACGATGACTGGTCCCGCATCCGGGTGTTCGGGGCTATGATGATCGCTCCAGCATCTCTACAGCCTGATGTCAGTCCCGGTTATGCCACATCCGCAGTGGCGCGAGAGCTGGCTGATGTAGCGCTTGGCAAGATCTAAGTGTATTGATTATTCGACTTTGTTGTATACTTGTAGGATTGAGTATAGAAAGAATTGGCTTCGATAGCGGGTATGAGCAAGTGATGCGCAACTGACCTAGTGGATCGCCGCAGCATCGAGGAAGCTCAGAGCAAACTCTAAATGCACAATGTAGATTATTTCCAGTAGCGCCCACTCGCCGTTCAACTGTCCCCCATCTACATAAGGTACGCGACTTGCGCAAACAGGCTGGAGAGATGACCGGGAATATCGAGGGGAGAAGAAGCGCCGAGCCGCAGGTACTCGAGTCTATGCCGTTGCAAGCGAGGCGTGAGGCTTCTCAGCCGCACACCAATCTTACCAGCCTCAGGAGCTTCAGACGCCCGACCGCAACCAAGGAGGTAGTCAGGCGGACAGGCGTGCCAAGAGCCTGCTCTGGTATAGTAGCAGACATATTGCGCAATAAGCCGAGCTGTCAAAGCCTGGACGCGCAAGATGCAAACACGGGAGATGCCCCTTGGACTGACATCGGCGAGCTCTTGTAGTCTCATAGTCTTGAGCAAATCAATCGATAGTATCGTGGGCTTCCACTTCGGGCCATGGCAAGTGAAGTGGGGACAGCGGACGAGGGTCGTGGGGATAGTTTCGAAACACTGAGGATTGCGTGCGTGTTTCGCACCTGGCCGACACACTGAAAGAAACTTTCGTATTCGCGTCAACAGGTCAGCTTGATCCCTTCTTGCAACCCTTGCACTTCAGTCTCGACGCGTCTCGTGGCGTTTGTCGTGAAGTTTACAATCTACCAGACTTGTTGAGGTGAGGATGCACTGCCTTGTTGCTTAATCGATATGGCATTAGACTTCGCTATGGGCGCTGCGGATGGGGCTTGTTGTAGTGTGCCGACTGGACGCTAGAGAGGGTGGGAAATAGGAGAGCAGAAGACGAAATGGTGGTTTCAGCATTATGACGGGCGCTCTGCCCCGCGCACACGCGAACATGACTCGTGTGCGCGCATCTCCTCGCCCCGCAGCCCACCAACTATCTTTCTTTCACATTTCCACTCAAGATATCGCCGACCATGCCGCCCTCGCCGTGCGCCTTGTGCAAGGTGCAGCGTGCGCTGATCCTACGACCCAAAGACCACTCCAAGCTATGCAAGACGTGTTTCATCCAAATCTTTGAAACCGAAATCCATCACACCATCACGACGAATTCTCTCTTCCAACGCGGCGAAAAAGTCGCCATTGGCGCTTCAGGTGGAAAAGACAGCACCGTCCTCGCTTCCGTTCTCAAGACTCTCAACGAGCGCTACGACTATGGACTCGACCTGATCCTCTTGTCCATCGACGAGGGAATCAAGGGCTATCGCGACGACAGCCTGGAGACGGTGAAGCGGAATGCGCAGCAGTATGAGATGCCACTGACGATTCTGGGCTACGCCGAACTGTATGGGTGGACCATGGATCAGGTTGTGGAGCAGGTGGGGAAGAAGGGTAACTGCACCTACTGCGGCGTCTTCCGGCGGCAAGCACTCGACCGTGGCGCATCCAGACTTGGGGTAAAACATGTCGTCACGGGACATAACGCCGACGACGTTGCCGAGACGGTGCTGATGAACTGTAAGTCTCGCCACCATGTATATAATAGGCCGAGAAAAGATGCTGATAGGCATAGTACTGCGAGGCGATCTTCCGCGTCTGTCGCGCACCACGTCCATCATCACGTCCACGCCCTCGGCCTCGTCAGACGCTGCCTCCAACACGAACATCAAGCGCAGCAAGCCCCTTAAATATGCATACGAGAAGGAAATCGTCCTCTACGCCCATCACAAGAACCTCGACTACTTCAGCACCGAATGCATTTACTCGCCTGAAGCCTTCCGAGGCAGTGCGCGTGCTTTGATCAAGAACCTGGAACGTGTGCGCCCAAGCGCCATCTTGGATGTCGTGCGAAGTGGAGAAGACATGGCGAAGCTCGTCCCGGGCAGTGATGAAGGTTGCGGAGGCGCATGCTCGAGCAGTGCGCCTGCAGCCGAGGAAGAGGAGGGCGGATGTGGCAGCGCTCAAGGGCGGAGTAGCGGCGGCGAGATGGCAAGCGTCGAGGCACAGCTAAGGCAGAATGAGGCCGCGGCCGATGGCAACCTTGAAACAGAGATCACCACAAAGAACGTCAACGGCGCTGGAAAGCAGCACGCTGTACCGCTGGTCGATGGAAAGAAGGTGAAGAAAGGCTTCACACCAAGGAAGACAGCCAAGCAAGTCATGGGCCAGTGCAAGAGGTGCGGATACCTCTCCAGTCAAGAAGTCTGCAAAGCCTGTGTTTTGCTCGAGGGCCTGAACAAAGCGCGGCCCAAGAACAAGATCGAGGTTGGATATGAGGTACAAGACGTCAGCTTAAACAGCGTGCGCGATGAGCTTGAAGCGACCACGATTGGGGGCGAGTGAAAGCCCCATCATCAACGCATGACCTACGCGATTTCAGTGCAAAGACCAAAAACTAGTCCGCAGCCTCATGACCAAGGCATTCCCCAAGCTGCCGTTATAGCGGTCAACCAAAAACACCCTTGCGCCCCCAGTCACGAGCACGCGGCTCGGCCCTCACACCACGCAGAGACCGAAACTTCTCCGCATCCGCGATCCGCACTACCCTGAGCTCGTGGCTGACAGGCTCGTGTGACGCGCCACAAACGTGACTTGTCACCGCCCCTCCCCCAAGACGAATGTCTCGGTCGCACAAGAGTCAACGCTCCACTACCCCGCACGAGTCTTGTCTCAGTCCCCCAGACGCATCTGTCTCACTTTTGCGCTGTGACCATAGTTAATATGCACGACGACCGTGACGCTGCGGATGGGTGGGTAGGTAAACTGTATGTCCCGTTGTGCTGGTACGCATCGTTTTGCGGTCACGGTGTATGATGGTTTGGCACAGTGGTGGTGCGTGCCCTGTTGTAGATATTCCCAGAATCAGAAACGTAGTACAAGGGGAGACAAACAGGCACAGAAAACAAATGTGTCACTCATTTCAATCATGTAAACGTTTGAATCGATGGAATTCGTAAAGAGCGATCACTCAGGATCTTCGAGTCGCTGTGCTAAAAGCACACAAGGCGCCTACTGATGGTACCTTCAATTCATCGCATCCAATGCACGCTCCAGACCGACCGAAATGGATATCCAGTCCATGTACCCATGAGAAAAAAAAACCAACAACGCCAATCTACATGCCAATCGTAAACATCATAGCTATGGAGAGGATCCACCACTTCATCTCAAACCTCGGTAGCACACAAGCCGCCGAAGTACTAACTTTGCCCTCGCTGAATTCAGCAGTTCGTTGTCAAAGCGAAAAGCCAAATTCGCCGTCCATCTTCCACGGCCCAGCGACCTCAATAGTCTTCTTTCCAGCATCAAAAGTGCCGCTCGCACTTTCCTTGTCCTGGCCCAGAACCACGACGTTGGCAACGGTGACGCTCTCGCCGTTCGCACCAGCGTAGGCAAACGAGCCCGTTGCGCTGAACTTGCCAGACTCGTACGAGAAGCTGATTTCGCTAATCGAAGGCTGTTCGAGACTCTCGCCGTCATCGAGGTACAAACGACCGCTCGCCTTGCCATCAGCATCGGGGGCGACGAGGATCATGAAGTCCTCCTTGCGCAGCGCTTTTGTCGTGTTTGCGCTGTTGATGCGGTGCGGGATGATGCTTCCGCCGCGGATGTGCACGGGGATATCGCTGTAAGTGAGGTTGCTCTGTGTGACGTTCTGGCCCTGACCCTCGATCTTGGCGTAGGTCCAGTAGTCGTAGAAGAGGTCGTTGGGCAGGTAGAAGGTCACTGTGTCGGAGTAATCTGTTGTGACGGGTGAAATCAACAGGGAATTGCCGTAGAACCACTGCTCTTGGAGTCCGAATGTGTTGGCGTCGGATGGGTAGAGGAAGAATAGGGGGTTGATCATGGGCGTGCCGTCTTGGGTTTGGTAGTACAGGGCGGTGTAGATGTAATCCATGAGCTTGTAGCGGGTTGCGATGGCCTTCTTGGCGGCTTCGGCAACGACGGGCCACTGGTAGAACTCTTGCTGGATGGTGCTGAGTTCGGCGTGGTTGCGATAGAAGGGCTGGAAGGCGCCGAGCATAGCCCACCGAGCGCACATGTACTTGTCTGCGTTGCCGTTGAAGCCGCACACGTCGGAACCGACCATGGGCATTTGATGCATCGAGACAAATGACAGCATCTGGCGGATGGATGTACGGTAGTTCTCCCAGCTGGAAAAGTTGTCACCGAACCAATGGGCGACCTTGCGGCCCGACCCGGCAAAGGTGGAGCGTGTCAGCACAAAGGGACGGAGCTCAGGGCGACGGCTCAGCATGGACTCGCGGGTAGTCGCGGCCATCATGTTACCGTAGAGATTGTGCGTGTCGTACTGCCAGCTGCCATCGTAATTTGTGGTATTCATGGGGATGGTCTGGCGGGAGACATCACCGAGATGGCTGTTGACGTGGTAGGCGGGGGAGAACCAGTTGCGGTCTGGGAAACCCTTCATGTCACCAGAGGATTGACGCTCGGCAATAGCGCCAGAAGACTGACGGTCAGAGATCTCACCAGAAGGTTGGCGGGCGGAGAGGGGCTTTGAGTGACGGGCCTTGACCGAGGAGTTGCTAGAAGGCTGGAACGACTCTGGGAAACCAGGGATAGGACGTCCAGTGTTGGGACGAGGTGCGTTTGCAGGCTTCGGCGGGATGTTTTCATCAATAGCTTGCTGGCGGGGCTTGCAGGTTTGCGGGTCCTGGCAGAAGTTGGAGGCCTCGTTCATGTCAACCCAGAGGCCGTCAAGATCGATACCAGACTCGGAGTCGAATTGCTGCTTGATCTGCTCCGTCCACCACTCCTGTGTATTAGGCGCGAACCAATCAGGCCAAGCAACCTCACCAGGCCACTGGACACCGAGCATATCGGAACCATCGGCTGCCTTGAGGAAGACGTCCATCTCCTGGCCCTTTTGGTAAGGCGGGTAGTCACCGACCGCGTGAACGCCAGGGTCGAGAATCAAGACGTAGCGCTGATCGCGCGAGTGCAGAGTCGAGACGAGCTCACGCATCTTCGTGAGAGGAAAGCGCTCAGGGTCGGTCGTGAAGTCCTCGCGAAGGTGCATGTAGTCAATGTCGGTCCACATGACCTCGAGAGGAATGCCAGCAATCGAGTAGTTACCAACGACCTCAGCGACCATGTTGACGTCCCAGTAGCCATACTTGCATTGGTGGAAGCCGAAAGTCCAGTACGGGTACATGGCGGAGTATCCGGCGATGTCAGCGTACTGCTTGGAGACCTCAGCAGGCTTGCTGCCAGCCATGAAGTACAAATCGATGACGCCACCGATCATGTTGTACTCAAGGTACTGGTTGCCGCTTCCATCCTTCTTGACATCCACTTGCATGGGGCTGGAGTTGAGCATGAATACACCATGAGTACCCTTGTCACCGCGATGGTCAAAGTAGACTGGGTGAGTTCCGTAAAGGTTGGCATTTGTCGGGATATTAGGTGACTCGGCGTTCAGCAAGACGCGCTCGTAGTCATCGGTGTGGAAGCGGAAAGAATCACTGTGTTCACCGAGCCCGTAGATGTTGGGGTTTTCTGGAAGCTTAGTCCGAAGGCGGACGTACTGCTTCTCGAAGACGAGCGGGACGTCACCGGTGTCGAAGAGAACTTCGCCACTGTCACTGCGCTTTACAGTGAAGGAAAACGGGCTGTTAATGATACCGAATTTCAGGGCAGAGCTACCAACGGTTGCCTTCTCGTTCTTGGGCCGCGGGAACACCTCTTCTTGAACTTGGAAAACCTGCTGATCGACATCGTAGATCTTGACGTGAAGACGCTCATCTAATCAAAGTTAGTAAAGATGATACATGGAGCGTTTTCAAACAACGGAGTACTCACCAGTCTGGTACTCGACAAGCACCTTCAAGTCCTTGATATCGTCGCTGAACGCATTGCACGCATCGCCAGCGAGAGTTAGGTCAGCGGTGAAACTCAACTCAGTCTCGACGACGTTAGTGGCGGTATAGCCAGGACAGCTATCGACTGCGGCGCGGCGAGTGAGAGCGGCGGCAAGGTCAGTAGATTCATGCAGTATAGGAACCGCGTGGATGAGACTCGAGCAGGCGGCGAGCCCGAGCAGGAAACGGCTCAACATCTCGAAATCTAGTTATACTAACCAAGAGTTGAGAGTTGTTGGTGGAGAAAGAAGAAACAACAACAGAGGCCCGTTTGCGACAGGAATATATACGCAAGGGCAGGTCTGCTGTGAAGGGTCCGTGCGACTATTCACCATATCGGCAAAAAGTGGTAGTAGTGACTAGGGTATGTCTGAGACTCACAGTCCACCGCTTGACCCACATTACACCTTTTTCGGTTTGCGTCGGGGGGACCACCTGATGCTTTTCCCAGGAAACGAATTCATGCTAGAGCGCAATGACGGAATAGGGAGTGAAAAGTATTTCATCCGCGGGCTTTTGTGGGGGGGAGAAACAGTTGTCATGCAACAAACCGGTCTAGAAAGCGTACCTGCAGGATTGGCCCGCAGATATGCAACAAACCTACATCATTCCGAGTGTTGTACACCGGCGCGTACATGATAAACAATGAACGCTGTTGTTTGGATACTAGCATTTCGCTAGGAGATGATGGGCTCGCTGAGACTTAAGGTTGCATCCAATACCGGGGTAGCGCCACTAGCCATAGATCCTGGGGTATCATGTACCAAGATGGAGCTTAGCCGTTCCAGGAATGTATCGCCAAACTTTCCGTTGCCAACACATCGGCGCGCTTCCAATGAACATTCCGGTCACAGGGGGAAGACCCTAACTGATCGTCATAAGTGCTGGGGTCTTGGCCGGGCGAGGACTCGTGACATCGAGGCGAACTGAAGCGTCGGTAATAGGAAGGACCTAAGAAAAAGGGCAATGTGAATTTGTCGCAAGTTTCTGATTACAGACATCGTGAGGTGTCTTCGTGACTTGGGGAGATTTGCTCAGATCAGACGCGAGGTTCGCGTGAACTGCGGGTACGGGGGCCTATTACGAGGTGTCGGGACAAAACTCAAATCTGAAAATTTCCCCGCACCCCACTAAAATCAAAGCTC